>OZ020611.1:71700788-72300788 GCA_963971575.1 Liopterus haemorrhoidalis
TTCGGATCATTAAAACCTTTGCCTATGGCTCGGGTGGAAAACTTCATCCTTGTGTAATATAAAGGCTTTTCCAAACGTTTAAATGGAACTAAATGTTGAAATCTTCTTCTTTGGCCACTGTCAGTCAGGTTGACTTTTGGTCTCATTCACATAAGTCCTCCATTTTGATCTGTTCATTGTCCAGTCTTGCCATGTGCCCTGTATACCAATACTTGTTTAATTTTTTTGTTGAAATCTAGTAATTTTTATCTATATAACCGGACTTCTGATCATTTTGTTTAAGTTTTGTAAATCATACTTACACTGCAAATTCTAGGTCAAATTGACTGTCATTATAAAATGTCATTTTCATTATATTTTGATTTTTTGTGTCATTCTTAATACAAATTTCTCATTTATTTTCTTTTGTCTTCAAAAAAAAAAAAAAAATGTCCAACCATCTGTTTGAATTACGTAAAAATTTATCAACGATTCAGCAAGCCTATAGAATTGTAAATCAAATAGCCAAGAGCCTTGAAGAGAAGAAATTTTGTGCTGCCGTATTTCTTGACGTTTCGCAAACATTTGATAAAGTGTGGCATACAGGTCTGCTTTATAAACTATAAAATCTCCTATCCAGCATTTATTACTTTCTTTTTAAGTCCTACTTGACAGATAGAAACTTCTCAGTTAATAAAATGATGCCCTATCAATTTACTATCCCATAACATCTGGTGTTCCACAAGGTAGTGTACTTGGGCCATTCCTTTACCTACTTTGTAATATAAAGAGTACGACATTCCAGTTCCCATAAAAACTGAAGTAAAATACCTTGGATTGCATTTGGACCAACGATTGACCTGGAGTAAACAGATACAAGCCAAACGTATGCAGTTAGACCTAAAGTTTTGCCAAATGTACTGGCTTCTTGCTAGAAAATCTAAATTATCAGTTTCAAATAAAATAGCCATACTGAAGCCCATATGGTCGTATGGACTTCAATTATGGTGATGTGCCAAGCCGATCAGATTAAAAATAATACAGCGATTCCAATCAAAAGCGCTTCGAGGTTTAGTGAATGCACCTTGGTACGTCTCAAATAGAATGATCCATGAAGACCTCAAAATCCCTTTCATCACGGAAGAAATTCATACAGTTGCCAACAAATACAATGATAACTCATTGTACATGAAAATGAACTTGTGGGAAATTTAATAAATGCTCGACAACAGATTTTGGCCAAAGTTAAAGAGACTTTGGCCAAACGACCTACCGCAACACTGAAGACAGTGATATATAAGGAGAAACGTCACTGGATGTCTCCCTTACATGCCGACTACTATCAACTAATTTACTTAATACTCGCAATGAAGTAGATAGTAAATTAAAAAAAAAAAAAAAAAATTAAAAAATGGTAAAAATGTATTAAATGTTATATTTTTTACAATTAATGTCACTCGTTGGTTTAATATTCATTTTTCAAATTTAAAACATAATCATTTATTTTCAAAAATTAGTTAAAATTTTATAAATACCGTGGCATTGACTAATATAATAATTTTCATAATTATTATTTGTAGGTGTATTATTAATTTGTCGACCTTTAATACAAGTATCCTAAATTACTTAAAAATCCTTCAATTAATAATTAAAAATTATGTTGTCAAAAAGTGGAGCATATTTGATAAATTTGTTTGTATCGAAATGCTATTAATATGTTAATTCTATACATTATTGACAATATGAAACAATTAATAAATATTTTAGTAATTTAATTACACCCTGACATAATAATATATTATCTAGTAAGGCAAGTTTTCGGCTGGACTTGTCTGGACTGGGCAATAATAATCCGGTATCGAAATAAAAAACATTATCAAGGTATTTTCAAAATATTCAAATGAGTCGATCTATATAATAGTTAGTCGTTTGATATAAACACTAGGTGATGAACAAAACTATTTTTGTTAATATCATTATTACTAGTAGAAATAAATAGCACCCTTTTTTCACTAAACATTTATTCAGTTAAAAGTACATTTCGATAGCATTCATCTAATCTATATTAATAAAAATGGAGGATATACCTATCTGTTTTTTTATGTATTCGAGGATTGACTTTTATGTTTTTACAAACGACCACTAGATGGCAATATTGAAAAGTGTCATTACTATATACGTAAAATTTAGAACTAGAGAAGTTATTCTAACAAGACGAAGGATAGGACACACGGCGATCACCCACAAACATATTTTCGACCACTCAGAACCAAAAACGTGCGATGTCTGTAAATACAAAATTACTGTCGAACATTTTCTACTTCACTGTCAAAATATAACTCACACAGAATACACAACCAACTCACACAAACATTGATACAAGGGTTATCTTTTATGTTTTTACAAACGACCACTAGATGGCAATATTGAAATGTCTCATTACAATATTCGTAAAGTTTGACATTTGTTATTGTAAGATCAGTGGCAGCTTATAAACTGACCGAGTAGTTGGTTGACAGTGAGCGTTAAAAAAACAAGTTGTGAGAATAATGGATATTACTCGTGAAGGTTTTCGTTAGATGATTATCTACGATTTTAGTTAAGGCCTAACTCAACAACAATGCATATATTCGCTTCGTTCAACTTTTGGTAATGAGGCACCATCAGAAAAGACTGTTTACAATTGGTTTGCAGAATTTCGTCGTGGTCATGCGCCCGTGATTGATGAACCTCGTGAAGGTCGACCAAAATCGGTTAGGATTCAAAAAAACATCGCTGCTGTCCGCAAAATGATTGAAGAAGATCGGCATGTGACTTACCGTGAGATATAGGCATTCTTTGGCATATCGTAAACTGCAATTCATTCGATTATGCATAAACATTTAGCTGTGAAAAATATCTGTTCCCGATGGATTCCGCATAATTTGACCGAAGCTTAAAAAAAGGCTCGTGTTGATTGGTGTAACGGAATGCTAAAAAAATTCAACCTAGGCACTGCAAAATCCGTATACAACATCATTACAGGTGACCAAACTTGGATTTATTCATATGAATCGGAAACTAAGCAATAATCCACTGTTTGGGTCTTCCAAGATGAACGGAAACCCACAAAAGTTGTTCGTTCGTGAAGCACTTCCAAGAAAATTATCGCTTGTTTCTTCAGTTGTACTGGACATGTCGCAACCAAACCTTTAGAGGATCGGAGAACAGTTAATGCTGAATGGTATACAACAATTTGTTTGCCAGAAGTAATCGATAACATCAGGAAAAACAACCAAAACTTCACATCATTCTTCATCATGACAATGCAAGCTCCCACACAGCACGTCAAACAATTGATTATTTGAATGAGAAAAACATCAAATTAATGTCTCGTTGCCCTGATTCATCCCCTAATGACTTTTTTTCTTCCCCAATGTCAAACAAAAAATTCGTGGACACTAACATAAGCTAACTAATTTTGTAAATATAAGTAGAACTAAATAAATCTTTTATATTTTTGTTACGTCAGGTTACGTCCGTCTTCTATAATATTTTTATATATTTTTTGTAAAAAGTGTGTTATGCCTTTTGCTAGGCAACAGAATATTAACAGATGTAATAAATAATTAAAATGGATTTGACAAAATTGATAAATTACAAAAGCTTTAATCAATTTCCAAGAAGAATTTATTATTAAGTTTAACTAATAGCTCAATAGTGGGTAAATTGTTTGTAGAAAATCAAAAAAAAAAAAAAAAAACATTCACACAATTTTAAGTAGGCGTGTGAAATGCACGATTTCTAGAATAAAAATAAAGAATATTCCACGTCAAAAGACAAATCAAATATTCCTCAACAATTATTATTATAAAAATTATTCTGTAAATATAACTGGTATAATTAAATAACTACAAAACTTATTTGATTCTGAAACTTCTTTAGCCATACGTTCTTTTTTATAACTGTGTTCTGCACAAGTATACTCATATAAATATATTTGTTTCCCAACTAGAGAAACAAAATATTGTAATCGTGGCCGTTCTCATCATGTTACAAGCTAACACCTAAATGACACTGACAAAAATGAAGCAGGTAAGTAACACAGATGTGTCGACGGAAGTGATTTGCAAGTTCAGTGAGCGCCGTATATTTAACTTGTATTGGTTTTAAACATATAACGCGTCATTTGCAAATTATAACAAGTAACTTCCATCATATCTGTTTGATTAGCTCTTCTAAGCAACGTATTATAAAATCGGGACGCTAATGTGGACCCAGCTTAAAATGCGCCGTTTTTGAGACACATTTCTACTGAAAAGGAGAACGCTGCATAGGACAGCAAATGCGGTATTTAGTTTTCCAGTTCCACCTCAGGTTGGTAATCTTGATAAAATATGTAAAGTAACAACATGATGATCTGGTAATATATTACATTTGACCTGCAGCAAACTTTCTTTCAGTACTGATTGAACTCCCTGTATTATTTATCGGTAAAAAACACTTAAATGTTATTATTGAAATTAGATATTTATAAGGTGGTTCAACACATGAAATTGTTCAACAACAGCTCACCATTAAAATTTGAATTGCTTAACATTATAAATTAGAACTTTTCATGCATGAAATTATTAATTTAAAATTAATATACTCTATCTCGAGTATAAATTATATGATATTTATGTGACCATATGTGAGACAGTGCAATGCACCTAGCAGCTATGTTCATGTAGGAGCAAATAAATTGCTTTGTAAATATTTTAATATACCCAGGGCTGCCGTGAGCGGGTAATGAAGGTGTGCGCACTGGCACACGGGCAGCTTATCAAATAGTTGATATTTTAAATCGATTCTAGTATAATTCTTCTAATACAGAGAGATCTTATGAATGTTTGCACACGGGCGGCATTTGGGTTAGATTTTAGTAGAGGGCGGTCTTATGAATGTTTGCACGTGGTCGGCTGCGGCCCACGCGGCGTCCCAGAATATGCTTAATTATTTGTGGGCGTTGTAACACTAGCATGTAAGGATTAAGGTTTACAATCGATACAGTACAAATTCATGGAGACTGTTGAAATTATTAATTAAGGTGATAGTCTATCTATTACAATTTAGAATTAAATAGGATGGGCGCAGTGGCATAGCCAAGATTTTGTCTTGGGAAAGGCTGAGCAAACACGAGTCAAACTTCATGCAAATTATGTGAATTATCAACATAAGTAAAAGTAAATTATAAATTCTTAAAATCTTAAGATTATCAATAGGAAGATATTTAGATATTATAGAATAATTTGTAAAACAGGTAGTTAAATGTTATTTAATTCTGCTGATTCAAGTCGTCTGGGAAGGGCGAGGCCACTTTTTTTTTCATAATATGTAACTTTTTCCTATTGACATTTACATTTTGGCTGCCAAAATGAAACATTAAATAATCATTGACATTATTACAACGTATTACAAAATTATAATGAAAGTCATTATACTTTTTATAATATTTTATCCTGTAGTAACGTTACAACACAGTAATATATATATATATATATATATATATATATATATATATATATTAAATAAAATTCTTATGTCATACTCGTCATATATTTATTAAAACAATTTTTATCGAGACGTTTTCGATTATATATATATATATGCATTTAATCTTAAATATTATTTTTAAAACGTGCTTGTTATCTTATGTTCTGTCAATATTGTGTAGTAATTATTTTTATTTTATTCGTGTATTTCGACCTTGAATTATATACATTTCTTTACAATTTTTTAGTGTGATTTATATATTCAGATTAATTCTGTAAAAAGTTACTGTGTTGTAACATTACTACAGGATAAAATATTATAAAAAGTATAATGACTTTCATTATACTTTTGTAACACGTTGTAATAATGTCAATGATTATTTAATGTTTCATTTTGGCAGCCAAAATGTAAATAGGAAAAAGTTACATATTATGAAAAATAAAGTATAAAATACAATAAAAAAAAAAATTAAATTAATATATTCGAAAATTTGTATTAAAAATGATACAAAAAGTCAAGATGTAATGAAAATGATATTTCATATAAACAGCTCACCCCAATCTAAACTATTTAATGTAAGTAAGGTTTGTTTCTTTGGTTTACGCGGAACTAGATACTGAAATCTACTAGCTTTTAACGATAAAATGAGGCTTTTTATCATTTTGTTTAACAAAAACCCACTTCGATCGTTAAAATCTGAATTTGTGATAACTTAAAAAAATTAAAATTCCGTTTAGTTCCGCTTAAACATTTGGAAAAGTAGCGGGAGTCGGAGTTAGTTTTCAAAAACCGGGAGTCGTTATTTTTCTGCCGACTCTACATCCCTGGTTTTTAGACGTCTTTGTGCAGAATAGTAGCATAATACAATGTTCTTATATTTTTAATTCGGTTGCCCTGGATGTGGGTGTCTATTTATAGTTTTAAAAATGCAAAATAATAAATAATGTGATTTATGATTGTTACAATTAATTTGTGCACACCACGTAAACGTGTAATAAATAATATTTATGCGTTGAGAAGCCACACGGAGAGATTTAGTAGGTAACTGATTACCTATGGTGTTGGACATAACTATGAAATATACTTACACGGAAGTCTTATAATTCCAAATTATAGTTCGTTCGATGGACTGTGACGACATTACTGTTCTTGCACTTATTATAACAGTGTTAACTTTACATTGTATACACAACTGGTGCATTGCGATTAAAAATACAGCGTTTGTTTTTAGTAAATTCATTATTATTTAAGGTCATTTTAACACTAATACGGAAATGAATTTTTCAAATGATGCAGCATAGATTTGCTGTAATATTTAATATTTTGAAATAGGAAAATCTTATTCCATAATTACAGTGGATGATGAAAACCTGGAAAAAAATATTAAACCTCAGTTGGACTCAGAAATCGGCAACCAGGTGCCCACGACAGGACCATCTTATGAATTGTAAGGACCCTAGGCCATGGGTATTTAACGGGCCCTCCTCGCAGGAGAAGTCAAGTCAAATTAAGAAAAAATATAGCAATTTAAGCGATTACAACGATTTTGAAACCTAATTTTCAACCTTGATTATTCATTACCGCTATATTTAATTTTACTAAAATTATTGGTTGATGCAAAATTACCGACGATTTTTTTGGAGTTTTTATTTTGAATTGAAAAAGGACGCTTGTTTTATGTAATAATTATAGAAATATTCTACTGTTTTTAGGTGAAAAAAATCGTGTCGAAAATCGTATTCATGTTCGTCATATAATGCTCTACCACTTCGAGAAAGGATGGAAAGCTGCACAGTTATTTCGCAATGAGTTTTTCGGCAAAGGAACAATCAGTCAAAAACAAATTGAAATATGGTTCCACAAGTTCAAATCGGGTGACACAAGTTTTAAGGACGATGAAGGAAAAGGACGGTCATCGGACTTCGACGATCGGGCACTTTTGTCAGCCGTGGAAGAGGGTGATAGCATGAGAACCCGGCTACTGGCCACAGACTTCAATGTCGAACAATTCACGATTGTCTGTCACCTAAAAAATCTTGGAAAGGTGTGGAAATTGGCTGGATGGGTGCCTCGCGAACTCTCCGACAACAAAAAAGCCGATCGTGTTCGAATTTTCACCGAATTGCTGCAGAGAAACGAGCAATCGTCATTTTTGAAAAATCTTGTCACTGGTGATGAATTGTGGTTGCTCTTCAAACACATCAAAAGAAAGAAAGCTTGTGCATCTCCGTGTGAAACACCGAAAAGAATAGCAAAAGGTGCCCACAATAAGAAGGCAATGTGGTGCATATGGTGGAATAGAAGCGGAATCATCCATTGGAATATCATTGCAAACGGCATTTGCTTTTGGTGGAATGAAGATAATGAGCGACAACAGAAGCGGATTCCACACAAAAACGATAAACGAAAATTCAATATCAACAGCGTCGTCTATCTGGCTCAGCTCGATCGTCTCCATACAGCAAAAATTCGTCTCCAAACAGCAATTTTTTATTGAATAAACTTATATACAAGGGAAGGGCGACTTATATAAAAGAAGGGCGCCAAATTAATTTTACATTAATTTGGCGCCCGTCTTTTCTTCTGCCTGGGGGCGCTGAATTAAGTCTTGCCTACAGGCGCCAACAACCTCTCGTCCGCCCTGATGGTACCCACATTAATATAAGACAGTGCAAAATAATATGTAAGATATTATTGTAAAATTAATGGTCGAAAGGGGTCTAGTCCAGGGCGGATCTGTAAAAATACTACGTCATGTGGATGTTGAGAGGGGGCACGCTAATTTTTGCAGAAATTGCTTCGAACTAACTCACGTAACAATAATAGAGTTATCCTCCCCGCCAAAAAGTTCGGGAACATTGTTTAAAAATTGAAAATGTTAAAAAATTAAGAAAAAAAACATTTTTTTTCTTCTTTTTGAGCCCATAGCTGTGAAATTATTCTTTTCTGAGAAAAGTTATGAGGAAATAAAAGTTTCGTAATTAAATTTCCTACAAGATAGGATTATTTAGAAATTTCAAAAATTGTTAAACTTTCTGCAAAATAGCAATAACTGCTGAAAAAAACACTAAAAAACATGTGTTTGCATTTTACTTTTTTTAATGACTTGTATTGTACTTAGGATCTCCAAATTTCACCCTGTAAAACTTTATGATATGATAAAACAACACTGTAAATTTCATTAGGATCGGTTCGATAGGTTTTGCAAAATAATGTTGCAATCCAGGATTTGCAAAAAAAAATTGCAATTTTTCAAAATATTGCAGGACGCAAAGTAAAGCAGATAGAAGGTTGAAAATTTTTTTACATATAGAAGAATACTTCAGCTTTTATTTGCAATTTGCAGAATTGAAATCGGTTAATTAGGACGGCGTTGGGAATTTTTTAAAACAATGTTAAAAAATTTTCGTTATAAACAAATTGAATATCTTTGCAACTACACAACCAAAATTAACTTATAAAAGCTCATTGGAAAGGTCTTTGAAAGACGCTTTAAAAAAAAAAAAAAAAGTGAGGTCATGTCAATTTGTTTCCGAGATACACGTCTTCAAAGTTGAGCGTCATTTGCAATAAAGTTATAAACAATAAAAAATAAACTAATTGAAATAAGCTCACTTTTTTTTTTTTTTAAAGCGTCTTTCAAAGACCTTTCCAATGAGCTTTTATAAGTTAATTTTGGTTGTGTAGTTGCAAAGATATTCAATTTGTTTATAACAAAAAATTTTTAACATTGTTTTACAAAATTCCCAACGCCGTCCTAATTAACCGATTTCAATTCTGCAAATTGCAAATGAAAGGTGAAGTGTTCTTCTATATGTAAAAAAATTTTCAACCTTCTATCTGCTTTACTTTGCGTCCTGCAATATTTTGAAAAATTGCAATTTTTTTTGCAAATCCTGGATTGCAAAATTATTTTACAAAACCTATCGAACCGATCCTAATGAAATTTACAGTGTTGTTTTATCATATCATAAAGTTTTACAGGGTGAAATTTGGAGATCCTAAGTACAATACAAGTCATTAAAAAAAGTAAAATGCAAACACATGTTTTTTAGTGTTTTTTTCAGCAGTTATTGCTATTTTGCAGAAAGTTTAACAATTTTTGAAATTTCTAAATAATCCTATCTTGTAGGAAATTTAATTACAAAACTTTTATTTCCTCATAACTTTTCTCAGAAATGAATAATTTCACAGCTATGGGCTCAAAAAGAAGAAAAAAAATTATTTTTTTCTTAATTTTTTAATATTTTCAATTTTTAAACAATGTTCCCGAACTTTTTGGCGGGAAGGATAACTCAATTATTGTTATGTGAGTTATTTCGAAGCAATTTCTGTAAAAATTAGCGTGCCCCCTCTCAACATCCATCTCAGAACAGATCCGCCCTGGACTAGTCCACGAACGTTGAAAGTTTGGTAAAGATTGAACTACGATATTCTTTTAAGCCTAAAATATTTTAACAAAACCTTCATTACATTATATTCATCTGCTGCAAGAACAAATAACAAATTTATGTTAATTATGGTTCATTTAGTTTCCTTTAAGAAAATACCATTGGTTTTACTATAAATAAAGCAGTTTCTTTGTTTAAAACTATAAAATACTTCAAAACAGAATTTATGATCTCAGAGTAAAAAATAATTTATAACCTTTCCAAAATATTTTAATCCTAGTTTTAAAGTTAATCATCGCTCTTAAAATACCTCCCTTAAATGTCTTAAATTCAACATAATCCCAACTATAAAGCAAAACATAACACACCTGTGAGATGTGATGTTTTCAAGCTGTAGCCACTGGCGTTCCATTGTGAGTGAGTTTTAGTACTGGTGTCGCCATCTGTGAGCATTAACGTGAACTATATACGTGTAAAATTAATTTTTGCTTAAAAATATTTTTTTATAGTAAATTAATTTGTGAGTAGCTTAGATATTAATACCTTTTTTATAATACACATTTTTGCTATAACATAAATAATAAGTGTGATATTTTATGTTTTCAGTTTGCGGACCCCGAAACCTACCTTGGAAAGAAAATATTCTTAGTTTTGTTCAGTCATCAACCAGATTAGGTGTAAATATGTCTAACAGTTTTTGTTAGAATCTTGTTTCGTTTTTTTAGGATTTTGTAGGTATGATCGCAAAAAACCCTTGTAACTCAAGTGTCTGTCTATCTATATGGTTAAAATTGTATATAACCATACGGCTGAACACAGAAAGTTGCAGGAGTAACAATAAAACCTCTTGATGTGTGGATAAACAAACAAAAAAATTAAAAAATCTCAGTAATGTACACTGATAGGAATTGGAGTAATTAAACAAGTATTTATCAGATGTTTTTCGAAAAAATAAATATAGAGGAAAGTGACCAAAATCGGACCCCCATTTTGTTTTTGATTTAAAAAAAAATAGAAAATAGTAAAAAATTATGTTTTAAAACATGTAATATTTACTTCATAATGTTATGCACCATTTACATGTTATTTTTAGAAAATATAATTAAAAATTAGTATAAAAAAAAAAATTTTAAAAACCTTACACTTTGCCGATTTGAAAAATGGTTGCCGAAATCGGACCCCTTGTAAAAATAATCAAAATAATACTAAACAAAATTACAAGAAGGTATTAAATAAGAGAAAACATAATCTAGTTTCAAAGTATAAGTCCAAAATAACAATTACATTTTTTAATTTTTAAAAAAAGATATAGAATGTATTCAAAAAAGATACAGAAAATGTATAACAGAATTAAATCGTTTAGCGACGAAAATCGCAGATGTACACGTCTTTTTCAGTCCCAGCACAATCCACATAGGCCCACACCGAGCACCTAACGCACATGATCAAAAGTTCCCCATTAGAATCATCCGAAAATTTCCTGTCACAAAACATACACCAAGCAACATCATCTTTGGATGAGGAAACTCCCGGGAGAAGCTCCAATTCAAATGTTCCAGAGGACACGCTGTTTTCATCTTCGGTGATTGAATCTTTCACATTTTTCTCAAAATTTTTCTCAAGACGCTTTTTCACGAGCCCTTTCCCTTTTTTTGAAGGCTCTACTTCTGAACCACGTCGCCAGCCACGATTGATTATGCGCCTTTAAGCACGATTCCGTGCTTGCTGTTCAGCTTTTTAGGCTTTTTTAGCTTCCACCAATTTTTTAGGGTTTTATAAGGCGTAGATGTGATGACCGTAGAACTGCAGGCCTTTTGCCCACTATTCGAGGTTCTCTTTTTGATTTTTGGAATGGGAGTGATATCAACTGGCACGTCTCAGAAAATGTAGAACCCTGAGGATCCTCAAGTGTAGCTGATGACAGAAGAACACCCTGACCTGCCGAAGATGTTGATGGTTGATTTGGGTCAAACTCTACAATAACTTGTGGATCGTCCACATCACATTCTTCTCTGTTCTCTAGAAAGCTTCTTCCAACCCATCTTCCTTTTCCTAACTGCGTCAATTGCTTTAGTTATTTTAGACGGACTCCACTTTCTGTGATCAATCTTCCCCATTATCCTAAGAATAAGAGAGACTAAGGGGTCCGGTTTAGGCAACTGAAAGGGGTCTGGTTTGCGCAACTACAGCTAACATTTTGTTAACCCAATAAATTTTTCACCAAAAATCTAAATGGTAAGGTTTAATGGTAAACATTAACCTTAAACCTTACCATTTAAGAATATATATAGGTCGAAAGGCTTACCTTAAATCTAGGAGAAATAAAAAAAAATGTAGCACAATGTCAAAACATTTTTTACTGTCAAAGTACATAATGGTGGACTGATAAGCAACAAGTGAAGCGAGCGACGTATGCCCTCTGCTACAGAGTGGTAGAAGCCTAAACTACTATTTACACTTGGATCCGCTAAAGTTCAAGAGAATGCAGAGCCAGGAGACCGGGAGTCCGGTTTAGGGCACTTTCCTCTATTTTTTAAATTTGTTGTGTGATAAAAAAGGAACCTCTAAAGATTTCGAATTATTTTTTACAAAATTATACTAAAAAAATTACCGTCTCGCGCACTTAAGCGCTCTTTGCGTTAAACTAAGTACATACATTGATATAAACCAGAAATGTATGAGAGGAATTGTATTTATAGCTAAAGTAGTGTATGCCTTTATTGAAATTAAAAATATAATAATAAATAGCAACAAACCCTGAAATGTGTGAAAATTCACTCGTCAGTTATTTTTTTTGTTCATTGGTCTAAGAGCTTTCATATGTTACTCCCTATTAAATTCTGATAAACAATTATTTTTCAAATAATACTTTTAATGAATAACTTTCGAAGCAATAGGATTATTGTGAAAATTTCGAGCGTACCTACTATTCCGGGTAACATTAATATGGTATATTTTGAATTTTTAGATTTCTAAACTAGCCCCTCTGGCAAGAAGTGTAAGACAAAAGTTTATGTTTACTACTTCCTAAAAATGTGCCAAAATATTTGTTTTCAAAAATAAAATTGTTCGTTAATCCCCAAAGAGATATGTGTCTTCTATATTTTTACTATATGTGGATCAAAGAATTGTCGCGTACGCCAAATTTCAACTTTCAACCGTTGAACCATAATTTTTACCGTGACTCAGATATTATAACCATAGAGCGGGGACTGTTCGGTCGAGTGGAATAATTGAGATAAAGATGGTTGATTATTTGCCGTTTTTATTGCATTTATTCCACTTAGCAAATTCCGCTTCTTAGTTATTACTATGGAAGACTAAGAACAGATAGAACATCCACATTTTATTTTTAAAGTTAATATGGAGATAATATTTATATCATTTAAATTCAATATTTTATAAATTTATCTATGTTTTAATGTTAATATATAAATATATTTGTGATATATCAAATATCATTGTGGAAGATATAAACTGTTTTAAAATTAGGCATTTAATTGCAAAATATTTGGCAGCTGAAATTAATAAAACAAAATTTATTGACAAGTATTAAGTTACATTTAAATAGCAATTTGTAAAATCGTCGCTTTCGTAAAACTTTAGAATATATTTCAAATAGAACTGAAGAATTTATTTGACAGTCTCCATATTTTTTGTTTTCTTTTAAATTTCGTCTCAACTTGCACATCTGAAGTGTTGATGCCAAGAAAAACAAATTCTTTTTATAGCGGTAAATATTCGCAGCTAGGAGTTTATTATTCTTTATTAATCTAAACAAATATTATTTGTTTATTTTCATGTTCATATCTATCAGCATATGAATTAATAATTTGTTTATTTGTAATAACATATCTATGTCTTATCGGACGTTTTGTGTTAATGCCAAGTTTTTATGTGATATTGTTTATATTGATTTACGGACATATTTATGATTTTTATGATATTTATTAAATCCAGAACTAAATCTAACACTTGTACCAGACAGGTTCATGCATAGAACTTGGTACACACTTGTATAATAAGGCATTCTAGTATGGTAGTTCATAGAATAAAGATGGTTTTTAAAATACATAAAAGGTATTTTATAAATGTAAAACCTAAAACCTCACATTTTGTACGCAAGATACCAATATATTTTTTTTATCGACCATCACGCATAGATAGGAAGATATTGTAATTATTCCAAGTTTGACTTTTCGAGATTTTTACAATAAGCACGAATTAGAATTTTTGTAATACGAATCAACTATTTAGAGCGTGACGTCATATGAACACGTGTAGACAGGGCCGTATTTACCATTAGGTGCATAAGGCGACAGCTAAAGGCCCCTCTGGACAGGGGCCCCGTGTTGGAATATTTAAAAATAGCAGATTTATTATAATTTAAGATATTTTCGCCAGTATAACGAATCCTTTTAATAAATAAGTCCTCCATTAAATAATTAAATAATAAATCTTAAATCTATATTAATAAAATAGGAGACTATATCTGTTTTTTTTTTTTTTAAATTATTTAATTGTTTAGTCTCTACACGTTTCAGATGATTATAAGACAATAGCCGCAAAAAAAATCAGTTTCTATCTGTCTGTATGTCTGTTTGTCTCTGCTCGAGATTCAGACAAGAAAGACGACATATTTTCACGTACTTTGGTATGATATAATAAAACTAGGATGCGAATTCTAAAGGGGCGTTTTGGGGTTAACACTGTTTACTAAAAAACTTAAAGATCTCCTTTATTATTGAACAGAATAATATATATATATAACAAAAATTGTTTATAATAAGAAAAAAAAATCTTTTTTTGTGCATTTTCAATTGGATGAATATTTGGACAGTTACTAATTGAACTAATACGGGATTTTGAAATATCTCCTTTATTATTGCCAACACAGCAAAAACGTATATGATAAAAATTGTTTATAATAAAAAAACATTTTTTTAGGCATTTTTTTTTGGATGAATATTTGGGAAGTTACGGACGGCCATTCTAAAACTAAACTTTTGAAATATTTCCCATATTATTGACTTAACAGCAAAAACATGTATGACAAAAATTGTTTATAACAAGAAACAAATATTAAATCTCCATCCGATTTCCTTTTTTTATCATCTCTTCCATTGGTCTTCCTTTGTTTGTTATCACTTCCATCCATCTTTCCTTTTTTTATTTGGTCATCATTTCTATCCAATTTCCTTTATTTATCATCTCTACCTTCTTCTTTTTGTTGTTGTCTCTTCCATCCGTGTTCTTTTCTTTATTTGGTCATCATATCCATTCGGTTTCTTCTCTTTTGTCATCTCTTCCATCCGTCTTCCTTTTTTAGTTATCATTTACATCCATCTTCCTTTTTTGTCGTCACTTCCATCCGTCTTCCTTTTTTATCATCACTACTACCTTTTTCTTTTTTTGTTGTCTTCTATCCGTATTTCTTTTTTTATTCGGACATAATTTCCACTCGCTTTTCTCTCTTTTGTCATCTTTTCCACCCGACTTCCTTTTTTAGTTATCACTTACATCCATCTTCCTTTTTGCACATCACTACCTTCTTTATTTTTTGTTGTCTCTCCTATCTGTGTTTCTTTTGTTTTTAATATGGTCCTCATTTCCATTCGCTTTCTTTTTCTTTTTTGTTATCGTTTCCATATATCTTCCCTTTCTTGTTATCACTTCCATCCATTTTCCTTTTTTTTTTTTCATTACTATCTTCTTCTCTTTTTGTCATTACTTCCTTTTGTCATTACTTTTGTCATAATTAATGCTCATAATTTTCGGTGGTTGACGTAAAAAACATAAATGGAATCCTGAAACACTTATTTTTCATTCAGAGCATATTGCTAAAACTAATCGGATAATATTATTGGACTTACAAGAATTATTAAAAAATCTATTATCTTAAGTTGTTTACATGAGAATTTTAATAAAACTACTCCAATATGGAAGTCAGAATTCTATTAAAGCAATTTATAGGATATTGATTTCTTAGAGAGTTGTCGACTTACCACACTTCAACCTAAATTTAATAGTGCTTTTGGGCCTTAAGTAATATCTTATAACGTGTGAAGGTTTAGCATGTAGGGGATAATATCTGAAGGGCGGTACTAACAAATAACGTAGGTATTTAACGGTAGGGGACAGACAAATTTAGGGTGCAAAATTCCCCGAGCTACTAATATACATTAATTTAATTCCGGTCTGGGAACTCAAAAAGTAGATAACGAATTTATAACAATCGTACAGTCTGCAAAATATTTAGTAGCGAGGTTACTTTCTTTTTTTTTGTAATTTCATGTTATATCTTTTGCTACTAAGGCAATTAGCCAGGACGATTTTAATTTTTCGTAATGAACATTCTATGCCTGAACAGGATTCCAATCCGAGAACTGAGCAACGTAGGGCACGTGTGTTATCACTAACTTACTCCGGTCGGCAAGTTTACATTAATACTGCATTAGTCAGTCTTTTAACACCAAATGAAAAAGTAAGGAAAATATTTTTATCTACGAGCATCAAATAATAAATGCATTATGTGTCCAACTGTAAATACATAATGATGTTCATATTGCAACAAGCGTAAAAAAGAGACGCGTATACGTGCTTATCCGGAAAAATTTACTTTTTTACACTGCAAGTTTTTATTTAGTAAGTTAGTTAGTTAAAATGTTTGGCGCCTGGTAATGATGACTATTTGCGCTGATGGTTTGCTAGCCATCTTGTGACATCAGTTCTGAAGTTTGACAATTGACACTCTGTTTTTAAATTAAATTTTCAAATTTTTTAATGATAAAACTATGTAATTAGTTAAAAAATTTGGCGCACAGCAACAACGGCTATTATGTATCATACAGCCCATCTTAATAGCTAGAATATATGTTAAAATAAAAAATAAAACAATACATAAATAATTAAAATCATATAAACAAACTCAATAAAAGAAACCTTGCACGGACAAATACAAATAAATATGATAAAAGTCGGTTCGAAAAATTGAACAGACGCAGTGTGGTGGTAACTGGCTGTAAAGGGGCAGGTTACAATCGAATATCACATCAAATGATAAAACACGTTATAATAAGGTGGAAGACTTCACACATAAAAAAGTAAATACTATTCCCTCAGGAAGAGTATCAGCCTGTCCATGAGTATCCTTTCGTCACCTAAAGCAACTGAAAGGTCATAGCACAGGCCAACAGTTGTAGTTAAAATATTGAATTTGACTCGCATCATTATCATCAAGTGCCATATCTGATGCAGACTTCGGCTATCATGGAACGCCAATTGTCTCGATTCGCCACAATATTGACTAAATTTTTTAAGTTTTTGTGTCAGTCTTACAAATGATGTTGTCAATTAAACTCATTCTTCTTCTACCCCGATCTCTCGTTTTGTCACACTGCGCACTACACATATCCCACTCAATGTTTCTCTGTCACGTAATTAGTGATGGGTCGTTCATGAACGAACCGGCTCACTGAGCCAGCTCAGTACACTGACCGAAGTGATACGGTTCACCAAATTGAAATGAGCCGGCTCACGGCTCACTGCATAGTTTCAAGTTTCAAGGATACGATTGACCGGGCGATTGTGAGCAGTGACCGAAGTGATCCGGATCTGGATCGATGTCAAGTTGAACTTCGCGAGAACTCGGCTTATAATGTATTATCATAAAGTGTATTTTGTCATCAATTTGTAAGGCAGTCTATTTGAAACTAATAGGCTTAGTCCGTACTTTCTTACAACCATACTATATAAAAATATTGCCCAAAACCTAGATGTCCGATTTATAAGTGCAATAAACATTGCCATTAACTTAACACATCTGGTTTAAAATACAGTAGCTACATAAAGTAAATTGTTTGGTTACTATTAACCCGGCAAAAATGTTAGATAATTCATTTCTATGGATTTTTATTTATTTAAATTCATTATTTTTTTATAATGATAACAGGGACAAAATAATGAGGAAGACACAGAGAGAAAGAGAGAGAATTTGTCAATAAGTCATAATTTTCGCCTTGAATTTACATTAAGAATATAAACAAGAATAAAAGTATAAAATCGGGAAATACTCCGACGTTTTTATTGCATATCTCGACCAAACAATTCTGCTTTCCGCTGTCTGTTCATATAATGTAAGAGCCGGCTGAGTGACGTTCTACCTTCATATTGCAAACCAATAACCGTGTTGAATGGTGGGAGATCTGACAACTGACCGGCCTATTTCTCAAGGACACGTTTACTTAGCCGGATCAATGAGCCGCATCACTGAGCCGGATCAATGAGCCGGCTCAGCAAACTGAACGACCTCCACTAATCCGGTTCTGCAAATCGAGCCGAAATTCCCATCTCTACTCGTAATATGACCGAAAAATGATAATTGCAATTTTTTAATTTTGCTGACCACTTGTCTTTTAGTTTTCATTTTTGCCAGCACTTCCCTGTTTGTCATTTTTGTGGCCTACGGAATCTTTAGGCAATTTCGGTACACACGCATTGACTGGCATATAAAAGCTATATTTCACTCGGATAATTGCAACCCTCGCCTACGGCTGTGGTGGTAAATTGTATTCTTGTGAAATATAGCCCCCATTATATGCATGTTAAATAAAATACTATTTTTTGTTGAAAACATTTATTTTGGGCCTTAAAGGGTTAATAGCGATAGATTACGAATCAATTTTTTAACGAACCAGCATCAATTAATAATTTTATAAAAAATTGAATGGTTCTTAAAATTTAACTCCAAATGTTCTATTATAAGTATCCCCAAATCCATCCCTGATCTGACACAATCACGTAGTGAGTGTAGAGGATACAGGTGGCGATAGAGTGCAGGGTCGCGGAGTTGAATCCCCCTGGGATGCCGTCAGTTCGGGGACCGGTGGCCCTGTTAAGATCGCCGGTTCCGGTGTCTGGTTACCGGAACACAAGTATCCCTAATTAACCCCCGCCACACACTCGCTCTACTCTCGTCTCGGTAGTTCACGTCTCTGTTTCGAACCATCATCACCAGGATTTGGATATTAACTATTTATGGTACACTCCCTATCACAATTTTGTGTGGCTGTTACTGGATTAAAGTTGTGATTTTGGAGCAAAGGAAGGGTGAACTCTGTTGTTAGTTGAATTTGTTCTTAAATGATTTAAAATGTTTTGTAGCAAATTTTTTTATTAAAAGTTTGCTGGATAAGTAATGTTTGCGTTAAACTAATTGTACAATAAAAACAAAAATAGTGTACCTTTTAGTGAATAATCAAGTGACATAACATAAAAATACCAGGTGTGATTCAAAATTAAAATTTTTATTTTCACAACATGTCAACTACGATTTCGGCGGATTTCCATATAAGGTCTCCCAATCCATAAAATAAGAATAGAAAAAGACAAAATTATGAGAAAGAAATAGTTTACACACCTTCATTTTAGTGGTCGAAGCGTCTCATCCTTTTAATAACTGACAATAAAAATTTTGAATGTGTTTGTTTTGTTCGACGCAGAATGTTCAAGGACCTCAAGGAGTTCAGTGAAACTCTGGATGGTCAGGAGACGGGCAAAACAAACATTATGTTTTCGTTTACTGTTTTATTTTGCAGTTATTAAATTATGAAGATGCCGCGAGGACGTAGCAGGAGCAGGACGGCCGTGTTAGGATAATAAGTTGTTTTATTTTTAAGTTAAATTTAGACGATGCCGCGAGGACGCGGCAAGATCAGGACGGCCGTGTTAGGGTCAAAACTAGTTCTTGGACGTCCATTGTAATATGTTACGTTAGTAACGAGAACATAATGACATATATGTTACAGATTGTAAATAGACGTTTAATAAACGCTTATATGTGCTTGGATTTGTGTGTTTTAATTGATATTATCATAAACGCTATAAAGCGTTCTATCATATATATATATATATTAAGTTATAAAATGTTCTTCTTTAGTCGTCAGTTTTTGGTCAGGAAAATTAAAAAACAAGATATACGGTACCAGAAACTGACGATTAAAGAAGAACATTTTATAACTTAATATTCCTCATGTTAAACAATATTGGTCCTAAATGTGATCCCTGGGGTAATCCAGAGCTTACAAATATTTTTTCTGATGTATAACCATTAACAACAACCACCTGGGTTCTATTTTTTATGTAAGATTCTATCCACCGTAACAAAGATCCATGTATACCTATGTTATTTACCTTATCAATTAATTGGTCGTGATTTACACGATCGAAGGCTTTGCTGAAGTCCGTATATATTGTATCAATTTGGATGCGTTGATTCATTTTTGAGCTAATAAAATCAGTAAACGGTATGAGATTACTAAAATAGACTTATTGGAAGAAAGTTCAAGTATTAGTTCAAGTTGAAATTTAATGTTTTGAAAAATAAGTGCTTCTAATATTTTAGCAAATATGGATAGTTTTGAGATAGGTTTGAATTTTTCACATCATTAGCATTTCCTGATTTAAATATCCGTTAATAAACAGACATTAATTCCAAGCGGAATTCATGCAGTATCGCCATTGCAATTACCAATTTGTGGGAAGCTGCGTTATCTTGGTGGAACAAAACTTTTTTCTTTGCCAAATGAGGCCTTTTGGGTTTGATTTCTTTGTTCAATCTGTCTAATAACGACGCATAATACTAGCCTGTTATTGTTCTTCCATGTGGCAAGTAGTCGATAAAAATTATTTTTCTGGAATCCAAAAAGACGGTAGCCATAACCTTAGATGGCATCACTTTGATCATCTTCAGAATTGGTTCATCGCGTGCTATCCACTGTTTTGATTGTTCTTCGGTCTGCGAAGTGTGGTGATGTCCACGTTTCATTGACAGTCACAAAACCTTGCAAAAATCTTTTGTATTGTGCTTGAATATGTTTAGACATTGCTTAGAAATGGTCATTCGCACTTGCTTTTGGTCGTTTGTTAGCAAACATGGCACCCGTCTTGTAGTGAGCTTCGTGATGCTCAAATGTTGGTGTAACATGCAATGTGCGCAGTGCACATTGAAATGCCTACTGCCTCTGCTATCTCTGGCTATTTTAGTCGGCGATCGTTCATCATGATTCCGTGGACTTTCCTAACCGTTTCTTCATCAGTAGCTCTTTTCGGCCCACCAGAACGTGAAACATCCTTAACGTAATAAATTTTTCAATCCAGGTTGCAACTGTTGCATATAAAGAAGCAGACTTACCATGAACTCCGTTTTTTATATCTTTAGCATTTAAGACTTTTAAAAATTAATGTTTAAATGGAACTCGATTTTATTTATGATTAAGAAAATGTATGTAATTTGTTGCTTTAGTTGACTGTCGGTTATATTGCATGCACGTTCAGTTTGCAAAATGATTGTAGTTATATGAAAGATTAAGCTTTTTAAAACATATGAACGACATGCGCGCGCAACTTCGTCTTTTAGTTCGTTTTAGAAACTTTCCCATCACCCCTTGTATTAAAACTATTATTGGCGAAGAATTTATTACGTATACTGTACAATTTTTCATTATAATGTTCAATCATTAAGTAATAAATTAATCTCTAATGAAAGCGAGTGAAGTAAGAGTTCCCAACCCGTGACGAATGAATTATCAATGAAAAATAACAACAATTAAGTGCAATAAGAGAATAATCAAGTCGTATGATTGCACGCATTAAATTCTTGATTTGTCCTCCACCTTGCCTGATGTAATAATTGCTGGTTTTACGCAGATCAGAGTACAATCCAACAGAATTATTGTTTAAACCCAACTTTACTTTTATTACTATATAAATTTCCAGTTACAACCACGTACAATATGTAATATAGTTTATTGTTATAGATAAACTTTTAGCATTTTGATAAATATCTTTACAGCTTAATTAATTTTGAAGCTTGTGAACAGACCAAGTAAATTTAAGCTATTTTATCTTTCATGAAACTAAATTTTACATTAATTCTAAAGCTCTATGATGTTTTATTTCCATAAATAAAGAGTTTGTGGATATTACACATTGGACTACAAAGTAAAATATTCTCGGTTTAATTAGTTATTAAATTTTGGATGTGCTTTAACATTTATTAGGCTACTAAATTTTACTATAACCTAAAAGTTTTGTTACATTTTAATAGAAGTTATAAATGGCAATGATAATTCTAATTTTGAATATTGGAACTGCTATACTAACAGGGATTTTTTGCCTAGGAAATATACAGCGAGTAACAAGATAGAGAGAACAGGATTTTTCATGCAAGCACTATGTGTGAGTAAGTTGGGAAAAAAATAAAATGATTTATCGAAAAAAATCGAATGATAGTATTGAAATTTTCCGGAACAAACCGGAAGTAGAGGATATCTCGCCTACCACCGTGGTGAAATTCATATCGACCACACATTCTTTTCTTTTTCATCCCATGCTTAAAAATATAATTATATATATATATATATATATATATAGATGTAAATTATTGACGAGTAATATTAAGTTATAAAATGTTCTTCTTTAATCGTCAGTTTTTGGTACCGTATATCTTGTTTTTTAATTTTCCTGACCAAAAACTGACGATTAAAGAAGAACATTTTATAACTTTATATATATATATATATATGTATATAAATATATACATAAATGCATGATATAAGCATAAATATGTATCGATGGAGTATATTTTCTGTTTATTAAAATAAGATGTTAATCCTATAAGCTGAACAGTGATACACCATTGATTCGTCTTATGCATATGCGACGCGTTTATTATATGAACCTATTATAAACGAGGCTTTAGTACACATACGCCGTTTTGCGGATATCTACTATAGGCAACGTTCGTCAAGTTCGTTTCATGGATGACGACTAAAGTCGACATAAGTTGCAATAATAATAATTCCATAAGCTAAAAATCCAAATATAATAATAATAATGGGATCGCAACACCTAGATCAACATACAAGGGGCAGGAAAGGTAAGTTCTCCGTTTTTAGATCGCCGGCAATAGATATGAAAGCCACGTGGTTAGAGTAACGTTTCGACCGTTCTTATTATCCCTGTATAAACAAGTACTCATTTTAAGTAATCCACAGTATAATTTGCATTTCTAGATACCATTTATCTTCAATACCAAATAAATTATCTTGCCAAAGAAGTATTTTTCTGCGCCGTCTCAGCATAAAATCATTTAAATATGTCATATAAATATTGAATTCAGTCGTAAACCCGTTTTTAGATATAAAGCTGTAAACATTATTAACAATATGACAATAACATAAATAAATGTGTTTTGTGAGAGATGACAGTGATGCTGGGTAACAGCCCTACACAAAAACACACATTACTTTACAGCTGTGATATAAAACATTTATATTCATAAACACTTAATAAACATATTTTTTCATAAGGATAAGACGACGTTTATGTTTAGTAAAAAACCAGTAACTTGCTAAAAGTCTTAACAACTTTCAAGTAATAAGATAAGAGTTAATTTTTAGATTAACATTTTCACATTTTAATTTTTTGTGTAGCTGTTTTGGCTTTTTTCAAAGTTAAATCCTGTACGATGAAAATTTAAGATGAGGGTTCTGGAGGACCTCAATAGTTATTTACATTGCTAGAATCGTAAGTCAATTTTTTTTGGCCGAACCAGGGACGAGGCCCATATAACCTCCGAGGACAAAAAAATAACTACGCATTGTGCAATGTATTATATTTTTATACTACTATATTTATAAATTATTAAAAACTGCCCCACATAATATACACAGTGGCGCAGCCAGGATTTTGTCTTGGGGAGGGCCGAATCAAATTTCGAGGGCACGCGGGCCGCATACGGTCCTGAACCTTATTTTTTATGGCCCCTGAAGCGGTAATCAAAATTACTTTAGCTTATTTAGGGGAAAAATATATTTAAAAATGTAAAATATACTCTCTTCCCCTTTTCTGTTTATAAAAAATGTCAAGAAACCCTTCGGGATATTTAAAGTTCCGTCACTGCTTATCATTTTGTATGCAAAATAGACTGCGACCCAAATCAGTTCGACACCCCTGCTGTTGGATATTGATGTTTATATCAAATAATAATTCCATTATTTGTTGATAAAAAAACGTAATTGTTAAAACTTTCACTTGATTTTTTCTTCGATAAATATATATTTATTTATATTTTTCGCGGGATATATTTTTGAAGTCTCAATATTTCTCTTACTTATGTTCAGTTCTCTAAATCAGCCGCTTGGCCACAATTTGTACAGAACGAACAGACTCAACAGGGTTGTCCCCCCCCCCCCCCCTACATCTGAATACGCCACTGTTGTTCAGTACAACTTATATCAGTCCTTTTTGTGTGTAAAACATTATAATTTCAAAAATACCTAAGAAGATATTGATATTCACATTTATCTACAAAATAAAACCAAATACCGATTTTAAGAGCGCTATTGTCTCCAAAACTACTCTCTTTATTATATTTCTATTTTTACTCTATTTCACGTTTGAAGTGTCATTTTAAAATTACATTCTGAAGGTTATACCGAAGTCATATTTACACTTTATCTTATTTGAATCGAGTAAATAGTTGTTTAAAACAGTTTTATCATTTGACTGGGCGAATATTTTAGTCGATGTGTCAGGGGGAAGAAGGATCAACGCTCCCCTTCATATAATTCGTTGGAGCATATTTGGAAAGTGATGTATTTACACTTGAACAATAATTATGTCACTTTATCAAGAGTAGGCAATCGTAAAAAAATGCTTATTTATACGAATAAAAAAAAAAAAGAAAATGCCAACATTGTTTACAATGAAGTAATTGAAAAATTAACTACTGTTGTGGTTAAATTTTATCTTCAACTCCCCAGGCAGCGCCGTATAATCTGCTGGTCCTGGGAGGGGCCCAGGCCCGTCGCCCCCCCCCTTAGCTGCGCCCCTGGTTGTGTTTAACAAATTCAATCTTCAACTATCCGGAGAGCGCCGAGTAATCTGTTGGTCCTGGGAGGAAAGGCCCGTTGGCCCCCCCTTGAATATACTATAAACATTTCACAAGAATTTTGACAAGACGCTTTGTAGCAAGCATGATTTCTACCAACACGTAGAACAGGTTGATTTTCGGAGTGGTTCCAGTACCAATGAACACCTTTTGGTCATAAAAGTTCTTATACAAAAAGATGTAGAGTACAATAGACCATTAGTATTAACGTTAGGACTTTGAAAAAGCGGTCCATTCGGTGGAAAAGTGGGCAGTCACAAAAACAATGCAACAAGGCAGGATAGATTATCGGTATACTAGACTGATAGGTAGTATTTATAGTAATGTTACAGCTTACTTTAAACTCCAGACGAAAATGGAGAAATTTGGGATAGAACGCGGTGTTCGACAAGGCGATCCGATTTCTCTCAAATTATTCAACGCAGCTCTGGAGTTGGCGTTTAAAAACTGTGACTGGGTGAATCGTGGTCTAGATATAGACGAAATGAAACTTAACCATCTTAGATTCGCCGACGATATTATTTTACTATCTGATAACGTAGCAGACATGGTGTACATGCTGGAAGAACTTAAAAGGGAAATTGAAAAAATCGGTTTGAAGACAACAACGGTTTGATAACAAATCTAGTATTGAGTAACCATCTATACCTCCGTGGCGAACAGATAGAACAGGTAGTCAGCTACAAATATCTAGGGCATGACATTAGCATTAGTCGAGACAGTCAAAAACGTGAAATGAAACGCCGCATCGGTCTAGGTCGGGTGGCTTTTGGCAAGTTAAGAGACCTTTTCACTAGCAACTTACCAAATTGTTTGAAGAAAAAAGTTTTCAACTAATGCGTACAACTTGTTCTAACATACTGATCGGAAACTCTGAAACTCATTAACTGTTAAATCAGCTGAAAAATTAAGAATAGCCTAAAGATCAATAGGAGAGATCAATACTAGGAATTAGTCTAACTGATCGAAAAACAAATAAGTGACAAGATGGATGAAGAAGATCCTAGATTGGAGACTCAGAAATACCAACAGAAGCAGAGGAAGACCCCCAACTAGGTGCACGGATGACGTAAAGAGAGTTGCGGGGAACTGGAAATCTAAAGCACAAGATCTTTTCGGATGTAAAAAGCTTGGGGAGCCCTACATTCAGCAGGGAACAAGAAAGGCTGATTAATGATCATGATGATGATGATGACTGCCATATTTATATTTATTTAATTTTCAATTAAATGAAATATTAATGTCAATCAATGTGAAAGTCATAACAGTAGCAACCAAAAACAAAAGATAGCAACGTATAAATAAACGTGTTATATTGTTTATATGCATTAAATTGTCAACTTTGTGCATATATTGTATAAATCAGGGAAAAAAATGTTAAAAAGTGCGGGAAGTGAAATTGTTACCTGCAAAATCAAAAATTGTATGATATGAAGCATTTAAACTGTTTTCGAAATGGTGCTCAGTCGCCAGGATAAAGTTACCAGTAAGTCTATGTTGTGAATATTCAAAGCTGAAGTTGACAATTTCAATAAATAGAAATAAAGATATTTCAAAATTTAAGCGGCTGACTGCGTTTCTCAAAAGAAAGAACGATGAATACGAACTTATAAAATCTAAGTTATTTACAAAAGATGTCAGTCTACTTGAAACTTGGATATCATTCCTAGACTATCAAAAAAATGGAAATTAATTCAAAAGAAAATAATCCTTCAATTAATATATCATATTGTTCAAATTGTACCATTACTTTTAATATAAATAAATAAATAATTGTTAAATATTCTGTTTATCTAAAATGACGTTTGCTACTTTTTTGTCCTGGTCGCGTAAGTATTATTTACGCGCTTAGAAACCGTAGATCTCAAACATTTACCTTTACATGCTGGGGTAGTAACACTAATTTATGAAGTAGGTAGTATTAAAGTTCTATTTTATTAATATGAAATGGTAATTACACTTGTTTAAAATTAGAATTATAGAAGAAAAATTAAGAAGTAAATTAGAATGTACTCTGAAAGACAGCTAATACGAATTCAGACCTGACGGAGTAGTGTTAAAATAAATAATTTCGGACATTATAAAACTAATTAATTTGCAGCACTAAATACCCTTTAGGAGTGATGCATTTTTCCGAAATTATCTACTTTTTCTACAAGTGGATCAAAAAACTGTATATTCAATCCAACTTATTACTCTCTGATTCAGGCTGTTTGGCCACAATTTCTACCATACAGATAGACAGACAGACATAAAGTAGCATAAAAAACAACAGCAAAACTCTTTTTTAAAAAATGTTGCGTGCCGCTAGGTTAAATTATCGGAAATATACAATTATATGGACGTTTTCGTACATAATTGCTAACCATTGCAATTGTACAAAAATATGTAGAACTTTTTTAATAAAAAATACTGTATGCGAAGCGTATATAAAAATATGATCTAATATGTTAACGTGAGCTTTTTCCTCCCTTCTTTTCTTAGGAATTCCAAGTATTGTTTAATATAATCTAGAAGATAAAAACTGTGCGGACATTTTTTAATTTATTTTTTAACATTTCCCTTTTGCTAGGGATATATTGTTACTCACACGGGTGTCGTGGCAGCTTTTGATTGGTTGGGGTTTGACTCCCGATGGAGTAATTTCACACAGACTTTCTCGTTAGCGGTTTCTCCCTAACATTTCAGATGAATGCCCGGGGTTGTATAGTATTACCTGGAATAGAGCCATGACTTTTTTTGCTCAATTCTACTTTTCGGAAGTGACTCACATAGGAACTATATTTTAAGGGGATTATTTATAGTAGCAATTACTTTGTATACTACAACCTTACTTACCTGTACAGCGCTAAATTCAACCGTTAATTTATTTCTTTAATATATCTGTCTTACGACAGTGTCCTCTCTTTGCCGACAAATGAAATGCAAAGTGTTTTAGAAATTTTAAGTAGTAATTACAGCGTATTTCAAACAGGAAGCTAAGATTTTGTTTCTAATTAGGAATGTAATAAATTTAAATATTACTGTTTATATAATGTATTAATATTTAAGAAGTAGAAATAAGCTTAAATATACGACTTTATTTCGTTATCTGGCGAGCGTTATACAGTCAAATACTGTATAACGCTCAAGATACGGTTTTAAAATGTAAAGAGATTTAATTAATTTTGTTCATTGTTTATGTGTGTAAGGCAAGCCTGTGGCCGCAAGCGTTAATTCGATTGTAGGTGCTGTTTTACCTCTAAACAAGTACATGTACGTGAGTTCAACTCCTGCCTATGTCAAATAGTTTATGTAAAAAATATTTATACAAATTAAAGGTGGTTCTGCCTAGCCGTTGGAAATCATCTATAAGCTGTAGAAACATTTCTGTGAACCATAAAAAAAAAAACAAATAAATAAAAAAAATGGGCGAAATACTAATTATATTATTCCTGATTGCACACAGATTGAAAACATGGTCATGAAATCTTAAAACATGAGACCTAGGGTCTAGGATCACCTCGGGCTGTTGCGCCAATTTTTATTCTTAGTGAACCTTTTACAGGACTTGTAAAATAAATAAATAAATAAAACGCTAAACGAAATTATGTAGGCTGGAACTTCTGAAGTGTTACAAACAGTGCAGGATTAACATTTTTATGAGCCCTGAGCTAAATGGATAGAATAAGTCCTTAAAGAAGGTTGGATCGAAGGCAAAAAAAAAAGAAACGGTTTGCATTGTATCAAATATAGGGTCAAGATATTTGGAAATTCGCAGGAATGGAGTGGAATTAAAAGACCAAGGACAGAGCATAATGGAAAATTATAATGAGTACAAATCATTCAATTTGCGTCAGCACAATATTCAAATTATTAAAATTATTTTTATAACTATTAAAAATATTAAAAGTACAATTATTGATCGCCAACTATAGGCAGAATCAGAAACAACCGCCTCGAGTCTGAATTTGCGTTTATTGAGTACTAGTGTGGCACATTCTATACGTGTCCATTCGTACTACTGTAATTTATTTCTCACTAGCTTGCGCCATGTTCTTTGACAAAGAGGGTTTTCTTCTCAATTTAGGCTGAGCAGCTGACATAACTTCAGGATATTTTTTAGCTTGTCTTTGTAGCGTTTCTTATGAGTTCTCACATCTCTGCAGCCTTATTCCAGTTTTGAGTACAATAATCTTTTGTGTAAACTGGTATTTGACATTCTTATGACTTGTCCAACCCACCGCAACTGAATTTGGTCTCTATACTGGCGATATCAGCTCTAGTCAAAAGTTCGAGTTAAACATTAAGCCTGTGTTCGGCACATAACATGGCTTTTTGACACTCAATATCGTCCTAAGGCATCTTTGGTGGGATCTTTCTAGAGTTTTAATATGCCGTTTATAGATACACCATGATTCACTGCTGCAGAGAAGTACAGGTAGTACAGCTACCTTGTACGTTTTCGTCTTTGTTTTAAGCTGTAAATCTTGGCAGTTCCATACAGGATTTCTTAGGGTACAGAAGGCCTCGTATACAGTTGATAATCTCTGTGACACTTCATCATCAAACGAACTGTTGCAGGATAACATGCTACTTAGATACTTGAAAGACGTTACATTAATTAAGACTTTGCCATTTATGTTAAAAATGTGAGGGCTGTTGCTATGACAATTATGTGACAGGGTGACTGGTATATATTATACATGTAAAGTTTTAACAAGAATTTAATAAAACTACAATGTAAAGTTTATCCTAACCTAACAAATCTTAACTCAGTAATGCCCGAATATTTTTTTCTATGCAACTTGGCGTAAAATAAGTTACACTGTGTATTTAGAATACCCTTTAATTGAAATTTTAATATTTTGGTTATGCTCGTAACATGATCTACTCTCGGACTCTTCACAGGAAGTTTGCAATACGTTCACGATACGTAAATTTCAAGCGAGCATTACGTTACACGGTACTTTAGAGCAGTGTTTCTCAAACTTTTTATTCCGCGACCCCCTTTTGCACTTAAAAATTTCAAAGTACTTCCCGAAGAATGGGTATGTGTAGAAAAACATCCCGGTGGGGGGAGGGTTAATTTAAATACAGAAGGAGTTAATTTCTTTTGTTTAATTGCATTGAATAAAATTTTATTGATACAAAAATATGTTTTTTTGTATCAATAAAAATTAATAACAAGCAAGCCTGTAGCAGCAAACGTTAAATCGTCTGAACCTGCTGTTTGTCCGCTGAGCAAGCGCACGAACGTGAGTTCAATTCCTGCTTATGTCAAATAATTTGTGTAAAAATATTTATACAAATTACAGGTTCTGCTTAGCCGTGCGCAACCGGCTTTAAACTGTAAGTGCCTTTCTGTGTACGCTAAAAAATGGACGTAATACTGACCATATTACTCCTGAATGTACATGGTCACGAAACCTGCAGACAGGAGGCCTTGGCTCATTTCGGTCTGTCTGAATGATTATGATTATGAGAAATTAATAACTTATCTTTGGTGCATTTTTGAACAAAATATTCTATTTATATGTTTCGACATTAACTTAACTAATTGAGTTTACTAAACATGTTTTAAATTAAATTTAATGTGATGGATGAGCCTGCTTATTTTGGCACAATAAATTAAACCTGGGTTTATTATCAGTCAGTGCAGGTCTCATAGCGATTTCTCTGTTGCTGAGACGAGAGTGCTGCTTTGTTTTGATGTTGGTTATTGCTGTAAATACCATTTCGCACAGATAAGTAGATGCAAATCGTAAGAGAACTGCCATTGCTAATTCAGCGAGTAGTGGATACTCTGTTTTCACACTAAGCCAAAAAGAATACAATGTTTGCTTACTAAACTCGGATTTAAGCTTTGTATCACAACTAAATTCGGCAAATTCTTCTTGGGCACTTAATGGGAGATGTTTCACTTGTTCCATTACTAGAAGGGATGGTTTTTGCACCCAGATAAACTGTTAAGCATATAAATCTGATAGAAAATCTTTTTTAAATTATTCTACCATACATGACAAATGATCAATTATGATTTTCTTAATTAAAATATTATCCAAATTATTTTCAGTTATAAAATTATATGTACTTGAAAACATTACGAACGTGCCATTTTCCACACTTGATATCCATAAGTTACCTTCTTCATAAACGCATGAATTTTATCTTACAAAATTAATATGTTCGTATTCTCACTTTGCAGGGACATATTTAGTTCATTTAGTTTCTCGAATATGTCTGACAAATAACACAATTTGCAAACCCAAGTTTTATTGTGGAAGAGATTAGAAAAATCGAATGTTTCTGACAAAAATATCATTATCTCATCTTTCAACCCTATTAGTCGTTTTAAGGCTCGTCCCTTTAATTCTGTATGTAGTAAAAGTTGTTCGTCATCCGCTTCCATATCCTTACATAAATTTGCAAACAAACGACTATTAAGTGCACGACATTTTATGAAATTTATAATACGTATGGCATATTTAACATTAAAATTAAAATCTGGTGATATACATATATATTTTTTTTAGCTACTAAAGCTTCTCGCTGAATGATACAATGGGTAAAAATGATATGTACAGTTTTAATATATTTAACTTTGGCTAGAAATCCGACGAGCTGTCCCTTCATCGCTGCTGGTGCGTCAGTATATACACCAATACAGTTATTTTAGTCCAATCCTTCTTCCTTGAAAAAATCATTAACTTACAAAAAAATATCAAAAAAAGCCTGTTGTACGATTGTTCATTGCAAAACAGTAAATCTTCATGTATATTAAAGGCGTAACTGTATCGAACGTAGACCAAGAGTTGAGCTAAATTTGTAATATCTGGCGATTCATCCAGCTGAATTGTAAATTTCGGACTTCCTTTAATTCTTTGTATAAGTTGCTGAAACTGATCACAGCTAATTTCTGAAATCCTTCTAGTAACTGTATCATTGGAGAGAGGAATTTTCCGCAATTCATCTTCATACTTTTTTCCATGAATGGTTTCTGTAATTTGTGCTGCATTAGGTAAAACAAGTTCTTCTCCAATTGTATATGGTTCTTTAGCCGTTGCTATTAGATATGATGCTTGGTAAGATGCTAAAAGATATTTTTCCTGACAAAAGGAATACTTTTCCAACAAACATTTGCTTTTTATATATTGTTTATTTCTAATATTTCTAAACATGAATGCACAGTAAATTTATAAAATATTTAAAAAAAAATTGATCTGTCATCAATTTTTCTGCGACCCCAAATATTATTCACGCCCCCCCCCCCCCTGGGGGTCGCGACCACCACTTTGAGAATCACTGCACGATCCTCTAGTCTCACTAATCTGGACCCAGCTTACCATTTTTAACTTCGCAGTAGTTATTCAGCACCCGCTTCCCGATATTTTGATCTATTAATTATTCTATTATATACCAGGTTAAGTGGCAATAGACTACCAAGGATCAATATTGCAAAATATATTTGCCTATTTTTGTAAACCATATCTTTAAAACTATGTCAGAAAAGCAAGAAACTAACGTTAAAAACTAAATTGAAATTTTCCTCGCAGTTTTTATGCTAGAGATAATATTAAATACTTGAAATTCCAAAGAAAGAAAAAGAACGGAAGCAAGGAAGTTGTATATAAGAAAATGGTACAATTATATTCTACTGTGCAGATATAAATGTCTTTTATAATTACTGCCGCGGCGAAAAATAAAGTTGCTGCAGAAAAGGAAACTCAAAGTAACCGAATAAAGAATTTAACTTACCGAATAATCGGATGAACAATAAAAACTCTGAATAATCACTGGAATAAAAAAATTTCAAGTTACATTATTTTCACCGTTAACTTTCAACATACCAAGTTTTTTAGAATAGCAAAAAATAAAAGATTTTATTCATATGATTCTTATTAAGCACGTCGTATTGATAATGCGAATATATTCGGTTTAACATTTGAAATAGGAGAAAATATTAATGCATATGGTATGAATTGTTTATTGTATTTTACTATAATAATGTACAGTTATGTATAAAAGTTACTAATGACAAAGAGAAGCAGAAAATACTTCACAATATACTCTTGATATGTATATATACCCGTTAGTTATTTCTCTTGAAGTTTCTATAAAATTATTGCACAATATATGTATTATATTTTAGCCAACAAATCCAGTGTCTGGTATAGTGATACTTGGTTTAATGCTACCTCCTTAAATGCTGTTTCTATATAGGGGATTGCAGCTAAGTAATACGCTAAGCAGCGGACAATATGTGAAGCTCTACAGCAGTGTTTCTCGAACTTTTTAATGTGAAAGCACCCCAAATATTATAGATTATGTAAAATTTCCGGCACCCCTATCAAGTGCATGGAATTATAAAGACATTTTAGTTATCTTAGGAAAACATGTTTTTTAATTAAAAAGATATTCTTTAAATGAGGCAAAAGATAAACATTTTTTTTTTTAATAAGTCCTTTATATATGGGCGTATTTTGGACAAACATATTCGCATTTCATGTTCTACCGACTTCATTCTTTCCTTTGGAATTAATATCCAAAAGGATACTAATGAAATTCAGAGTATTTCATTAACAACGTACGGTCATTGTGATTTTCTAATAATTCCTCTCCTTCTTTATAGTTTAATTCTAATTTATTAGGATAAGATGATCATTCCACGAACAGATTTCGTATCTGTCAAAACAATATCTGGAAAATAGTGACAAATCTATGTTCCCAGTGATGTAAAGTTTTCATAAATCAAGTTAATTATGTTTTTATTTGTTTTAATTGTTCTTGTAAATAGTTCCAAGTGCCTTCATTGACTTTTATTTTCCAAAATTATATCTTGTATTTAAAAGTTCTAATTTATCGGACGATTTTAACAAATTTCATCTATTCCTTGCATGCTAGAATTTATTTTATTCAATTCTGTAAATATATAGGTTATATAAGCGAATTAAGTACAACAAAATTAATTTTTCAATAATTCAGAAAATTCAAGTTTCTTTTCTTGTTCAAAAAAAGTGAGTAGTTCTACTTTTCGTAAACACAAATCAATACTCGTCCTTTAGACAACCATCTGACAGTATGAAGAAGAAAGTTCAAATCCTCAGATCCAAGTTCTTCTCACAGTTTTGCCAACACCCGTAATTTAAGAGGCCTATTCTTTATAAAGTTTACCATCCTAATTATATCATTCAGAACAGTTGATAGCTCCTCTCCTAGTATTTTTGAGATTAGGGCTTGTCGAAACAATGAGTAGATATGATAAGAATATTTTCCTTTTTGGCAAGTGACACAAAACCTTTAACGATCCAACCATGGATGGTGCACCATCGGTACATAATCCGACACATGATTTCTATGATAAATCTGTAACATTAAGAACGCGCTATACCGAGTAGTGATTTTAATACAATCGAAAGTTAATGTAGGAATCCACGAGTTGTACCCGTTTGCATTCTCACAGTTTTGTAAAATTTTATTATGCGTATAAAAATACATACGATGCTAAATTTCACACGACGACCGCGGCACCCCTACATGCAATGAACAGCACCCACTTTGAGAACCACTGCTCTACAGTATATATTAATCAACTGCCATATGCTTTGTTTAGCTAGTGTTTACTTGTTTTTAATGCTTTTATGGTTAAACTGTTACGTCAATTGTTATTTTGTTGATGTTGTTATTCTTAATTTATTGTTATTCTTCAATTGTTGTTTCTAGCTAGTAAAATAAAGAATGTACGAGGGGCGGTTAAAAAGTAATCGGTCTAGGCAAGAAAACACAACTTTTTCGGCAAAGCATAATTTATTTCTCAACATAGTCTCCATTTAGAATTATGCACTTCGTCCAACGATTGTCCATTTCTTCAAGTTTGGAAATAAATAATGATCGCAGAGGGCCAAATCTGGCGAATATGGTGGGTGAGGAACCAATTCGTAGCGAAATTCATGGAGCTTTGTCATTGCGACTGCGTACTTGTAGTTCGGTGCGTTGTTCTAGTGGAACAGCACTTTTATCTTCGCCAAATACGGTCGCATTCGCTTCAAATTGGCGTAGAATCGGTCCAACAGCTCTGCATAATATAAGCCCATGATCGTTTTGCCCTTTTTCAGGTAGTTGATGTGGCCATGATTTTGTTGGCGACAGACCCACCTTGACTTTCATCGGCTTCGATTAGCCAGGAGCAGTCTACTGTTTCGACTGCTCCTTGGTCTCTGGTGTGTTGTGATGGATCTATGTTTCGTCCACGGTTAGGAAACGGCGCAATAAGTCCTTCTTATCACGGTTGAACAACGCCAAACATTTCTTCGAAATGGTCAGACGATCGCGTTTGTTGTCGACTGAGAGCAAATACGACACCCATGTGCCAGAATGCTTCCCCACTCTGAGATGCCCGATTAAGATGCCCGCAGCCTCATTTATCTCCCGCTTAGTCATTCGTCGATCGTCTATTATCATTCCATGGATTTTATCGACCATTTCTGGCGTGGTGACCTCTTTTGGACGGCCTGGACGCTCATCATTAAAAATGCTCTTACGACTGCGTTTAAATTCAACTGTCAAATATTTAATTCTTGATATCGAAGGTGCAGAGTCTCCATAAACATCGTCCAATTCGGCGTTGATCTTAGCGGACTGTCAAGATTTTTCGACCCTGGAAAATTAAAATAAATCTGCCCAATAGGTTCAAGAGCCCCATTGTACCAAGAATCGGACCTACTGGGACCGGCCCACCGGGAAATTGCCCGCTGTTCCGGCGGGCCAGTCTGCCTCTGCTTTAAAGTAACATTTACAACTTAATGACAAATTTTTTGTTAAAATTTATTATAATCAAATAATGAAAAATCTACGATTTTGGGTACCGTAATGTGTAACAATTAAGCAGGTTTGCTGCCTCCCTGTGTAATGTCATGTTTACTGATGATAATATACTTACTTGATATCCATACACTACAGACATAAACAGTTAAATTAATTTAGATTGGCCACTATTTGACTCTATTTATCATACTCTTGCTAATTATTACAATTCTATCAAATATCAGTTACATATAGTATCAATTTATCGATCGGTGTTATTTGTATTATGTAAATATAAATGCATTTAAAAATTTGCAATATAAAAAAAAACGATTAAGTGTAAAATTGGGTTAGTTATGGAATGAGTTATTGTTAGCGGTGACTCAATATTACGGTGTAAACACACTTCAATATAAAAAACAATGGAAACCAATTTAAAATTTAATAAAAACAATTTTATATGATAGCTGTATGAACAATGCATTATGATATGGCAACAATAATAAACTGTAAGTCGAATATAAATATATAATCATTCGTTATTATTTGTTATTAATTCAGATAAAAAATATGCAATAGTAATAGCACTTTTTTCAGTTAATATGGCAAATATAACCAACATAAAATTCAGTGGAAGCATGAGATTATTTTACATTAATCCTATTTCTTTGTTATTCCACGGTTTAAGTTCTCGGAGTCTGAGGATGGAGTTGTTGTGGTTGCCTGGTGATATTGGTAACAGACGCAATGAAGCAGCCGATGTAGCTGCTACAACCGCTTCAACCCGACCTGTGGTTGACATTGTATTTTATTTTTGCAAAAGATGCTAAAGCGCATGCGAAACAATTAGTCCTGGCTGAATGGCATGATGAATGGAATACCAAACAGAATATCAAATATATAAGAAAATAAATATTTAATTTCTAAACATTTTTTCATTCAGATGAACATTTAGGGAGTTACGGAGGGGGACACCCTAAATCTAAACTTTTGAAATAATGTCACAATTATGGTATAATTGTATTCTAATGTCCCAATTCCTTGAGTGGCCTTTAGGCTGTGTAGGTCAAGGTTGCTGATGTACGGCTTTGGGAATTAAAGAATGTGCAGGGTGTTGCGTGTTTGCCAACATAAGTGTTGAACTACATTCTAATGTGTTGATAAACATTATTCAATTGTGACGACTGGTCATTTTAATTGCTGCCAGCAATTACACAAATGAATAATGTTTCCAAAAAATTGGTTAACAGTGATAAAATGGTCTTAGGGAATAGATTCAGGGAATCATTCTTGTGACCAGTCATCAGTCCGCATCAATCTGCTCAAGGACCAGCCCAACGGTTGAAGTCGCCAAGACGAGATGTGAGTGTTGTCTACAGGGCTTCTCCACGTCTTCATCTCGTGCGGATATCTTGGGTGGTTCGACCGATCCTGGAGAAGCCGGGGCAAGAACAAGACTAACATCAGCTTCTAAATGGACAACACCAGCAGCCATTTTACCAACAATAATATTCTGATGCAAATTAATCCTATATAATAAATTTTGTAGAAAAGATTCCGTTCTTGACTGCACCCCGTGACAATATCTCCCTTATTATTAACTTAAAAGAAAAAATGTTCGATTCCCAACCTGGGGTACGCGAAAGACCTGTTAGCAGTATGCGAAAATAATATAGATAGTGGCGGAAAACACTAGAGTTTTACAGAGAATTACGTTACATTTGAAAAAGAAAAATTGATTGAACTCTCGACTGATTCTTCTCTTAAATGTAATTTCAAAAAGAAATCTCATTGACTTCTGGGCAGTAGTGAAAGAAGAATGCCAAGAACTCAGTGACAAAGCAATACAATAATAATTCATTTTCACGAACACAGAGCTATTAAGAATAAATCTCGAAATAAGCTTGACGCAGCTCCTGATTTCAGATTATATCTGTCTTCATTTGAACCTGATTTAAAAAAAAACTCGGATCGATGAAACAAGCTCAAGGGTCGCATTAAAATTATTAAGAATCACGATGAAAGACTCTTATATAAAGATGAATAATTGCTATTTAAAATTTGACGAATAATTATTCTACTTTTAGTATAAGTTAATGTGGGCAAAAATTATTTTAATACTGTTTTTATTTATATTATCTTCGCTAACATAAAAAATAAAAAAAAGTAATAATAAAAGCATATAAATGTCATTGTCTAACGTAACGTAACCTAAGAATATTAAAAAAATAAATAAATAAGGGATGGGTGCAGGTATTGAAGTTAGTGGATACTCATAAATGAAAAGTTATACAGCCTTGGACTAAAGTATGGAGCACCCATGCAGTTATAATATAACATCTAAATTTTTGTACATTGTAACTTGTATATATTTGACAAAATGTTTTTAAAATATCATTGACACATTCTAAAGACGTACGTCTAATCAGATAACTGAAAATGTAAACAGAGTTATGATAAATATGGAAATACAAATAAATATAGACTCAGATATGTTACGTTTTGTTTACATAAACATAAAAAATTAGGGCTTGGATCATTATTACACATGCGTTTGAAGTGAACACTATCTTTTTCATGTTTTATTAAGCTCAAGTAAATATTTTTAATTATATTATGGCTAAAAAACGTGAACTCACTGTGGCAGAAAGGAGTCAAATTGTATTGCTCCATTCACAAGGATAGTCGCAGGTGAAAATTAAAAGAGTGTTCAAGAAAACCGTGCAAATTACCATCAAAAGGTTCCAAGAGACTGGTACTTATGAAAACAGACCAAAAACCGGAAGTAAATGTGCAACCACTTCCAGAGATAATCGTTTTATAAAGAGAAGCGCTCTTCGTAAGCGCTCAATATCGACAAAAGAGCTGGCTGGTGATCTGACGGAGCATAGAGAGGTTAAAGTTTCTTCTAGAACAGTCCTTCTTAAACTTTATGATGTCGCGGCTCCCCTGCAGCTCAAATCAATAACCCACGGCCCCCCTAACTTTTGTTTTTGGAACCAAGATTAGTTAAAATATATACATACATATAGTTTTTTACGCTCAGATCATTCAATAATCTATGTATAATGAAGAATAATATTTATGTAGCATTAAAGTTAAAACTACTCATCCTTTTTAAGTAATAAAATAATTAAGTGTTATATTTACGATTCTTCGCGGCCCTCTTGTGGGATCACCACGGCCCCCTAGGGGGCCGCGGCCCACGACTTTAAGAAGCACTGTTCTAGAACAATTAGAAGACGTCTAGTGGAATCTAATTTGCATGGAAGAAGAGCTCACCGAAAACAACTGTTGACCGAGCGACACAAATAACTTCGCCTTGAGTGGGCCAAAAAACACTTAAATTGGACACCTGATGAATGAGCGAATATCATTTGTTCTGATGAGATCAATATAGAAGTAAGCATTGGTCATGGTTTAATGTACTTACGAGTTTAACAGAATAATAAATTTCTAAGCAATTATTGCACTAAAAATATATAATTTAATTTACTATAAATTACGTAGACGTAGACGTAAGACGTAGGCCGGGAGAGACTTTTTATCCTGACAGCATCATCCCTACCGTCAAATTTGGTTGTGGTAGCATCATGATCTGAGGGTGCATGTCCGCCAGTGGCTTAGACGAAATCTTTTTGTGCGAGGGATGCATTATTCAGCTCTTTATATTACCATGCTTAATGAAGTTTTGGAGCCATCATTATTAAAATTATTTGATGAAGACAATCCAGAATATGTTTTTCAACAAAATAATGTCTCTTGTCACAAAGCCAAAGCAACAAATGAATGGTTTTCCAAAAACAATGTGCCACTTTTTGCATAGCCCCCCAGTCACCAGATTTATCGCAAATGGAAAATTTATGGTCGATTCTGATAAACAACATGTCTCTTTACAAATGCAAATCAAAAGAAGAATTGAAGAAAATTATTGTGGACGAATGGTTCAATGTGCAATCCGATGTACGTAAAAAACTTGTGGACAGTATGCCTAAAAGGGTACATGCGGTTATTAAAACACGAGGAGGTACCACAAAATATTTATAATTTTGATTAAAGTTGTCATTAAAAAATGTATGCATTATTTTATTTACCAGTTTTTCTATAATAATCCTAAAATTCAATAAGACGCAGGGTGTTCCCTACATTTGTCCAAGGCTGTATATAAAAAGTCTAATCAAGGGGTACGTGAGAGAAAAAAGGTTGGGAACCGCTGATCTATGACAAAAATTATTTATAATTAAAAAAACAAATATTTTTTGTTGTACATACTTTTCGATAGAATGAGTATTTGGGGAGTTACGGGGGTACCCCCCAAAGCTAAAATCTTGAATTTTTTCACTACTTTTACATTTATTTTTTTCGTCAACTTTACATAAAAAATATATGTGAGAAAACACTTCCTTTTTTTTTCTTCAATGCAGTTTTTAATAAGAAGATTATTTAGGGGGCAAGGGGACTATTGCTTATAAGGTTCAAATATCTCATTTATCATTTACTTGACGGCAAAAATGAATATGAGAAAATAAACTATACCTCTATTTAATGCAATTTTTAATAGGATATATATTTGGGGAACTATTGGGAGAGCTACCTATAACCGATGAATCTCACTTACTATCACAAATATATACAAAATAGTGGTTTAGAATAAAGAAACGACTATTTTGCGTTGTATTTGTAACCGAAATATCTCACTTATCATTTACATTGCAGCAAAAATATACATTACAAAAACCGTACGACGTACGTGTATTCTAGCTAGTGTTTACGAAGTTTTGAGACAGCTTGTATTTGTAATGGAACACAAAATCGTGACAAAATAATTTTTCTGCATGCCCACAAACACTTGGTTACAATATAAACGTAAGCCGAGTGTAACAAATAACATACTAATAAGGATATGTTGGTGTGTTTTAAGAAACTGACGGTAATTGTTAATATTATCTGAATTATAATTGCACTTGTAAAATGTCAAGAGAATGTAACGTCACGTTATGCACTTGACTATCAATTATAATAAAGTTAAGGATAGTTAGGCAAATTAGATTATAACATTATGCTAAATAAAATGTTGTAACGAGGTGTGTAAAAGTGGCAAGTGAAGTGTGCACGGTTATACTATATATTTATGCAGAAACAGGCAATATGATCATTTGCCTATTGGCTATTGACAATTAAACAATTATTCTGATTTAAATATAATTTTATTTTCTTGTAAATCATGGGAAAATTGTTATTGAAGTTTCCGGTTGTTATTTGATTTATTAGAAAGTGTATTTCTAATGACAGCTATTGTTTAATAATTGATAGTAATGGGCAGCATTGGTAGTACACGACAATAATCTGCTATTATTTTGCATTAATAATATAACAATTATTGTTTGAATAACATGCTTGGTTACAAAAAATGTAAACACCTTGTTATAAGTACAATAAAAAATATTGACTACAGCAGGGGTCTCCAAAGTGGTTGATAGGGACCCCCAGGGATTGATATGATTTAATTAGAGGTCGATGTTCGGGGGTCGATGAAAATAGATGGCCCTTGTTGTCCGAGAGCCGGACTATCGGGGTTGTGGTCAACACATTTGCTCTTATTTTGACTTTATTGTCTCCTCTGGTCATCATTTGAAAATTTTAGAAATTGCTTAAAAAAATAGACTTGTAAATTTGCTAGAAAAATTTAATTTATTATCAGATCGTCAGTATGGTTTTAGATCTAAGCGGTCTACGACAAAAGCAACCAATGAACTATTGTCTGATGTTGTTAAAGCACTTGAGAATGGTCTTCATGTGTCTGCAAATTTTTGTGACCTCACAAAAGCATTCGATTGTGTCAATCATTATGACTTGTTATGCAAAATCGAGCGCTATGGATTGCGTGGTATCAGCTTAAATTTAATATCCTATCTATTAGATAGAAACAAGTTGTGTTTTATAATGACCTCATGTCTAACACACTTACCCTAAATACAGGCGTAGGTCAGGGGACGGTAATTGGACCATTGTTATTTTTACTGTTTATAAATGTACCGTTATGTACGTAGATGATACTAATTTTATTAATAGCAGTGTTGATCATAATAACGTTAAAGATAATATAACAGCTACTATGGATGAAGCAGTTTTATGGTTTAATGAGAATAAGCTTTAACTTAACGAAGATAAAACTAATCATTTAGTTTTCAGTCTTCACAGAACATTACATAATGATAATCTGTACCATATTCAACATGGTAAATTTTTAGGATTTGTGTTAGATGCACAATTAAATTGGAAGGAGCATGTCAAATATGTAACGAACAAAATTAATATTTATAATTTTATGCTCTATAAAATCAAGAGCTATATATCTCTACACATAGCAAAAATAGTGTATTTTGCATATATACAGTCAGTTATTCAATACGGCGTTATTATGTGAGGTAATTCTACAGATGCTATTAGAATTTTCAGAACACAGAAAAATGCAATAAGAAAACTCGGTGGGGTTGCAAGAAGATCGCATTGAAGACAAATTTTTAAAGAGCTAGGTGTATATTAAGTTTTCCGTGTATATATATTCTACAACTTCTGTTAGTTATAAAAGAAAATGGATATTTATTAAATAGCGGAAATGAAAGCTCCACAACTATAATACCAGAGCCAAATCTGATTTGCGTCTACCGAAAATTGTTAATTGTTGAGGAAGTTACTTCGAAACAGAAGTAACTTCCTATCTTTTAAGTGTTTCACTATTTAACAAATTACCTCTACATATCAGAGAACTTAAACTCCAAATATTAAAAAATCTGTTATCAAATTTTTAATGGAGAAAATGTATTTAGTGTACACGAATTTATAAATGATGATATAATGCAATTTTGTGTAATTTTGTGCAGCTTATTTTGTATATTTCTGTTGACATGGTTTTATGTACATTTTTTTGTATTTGTCAAACTTAGGCCCGGTCTTTCCAGCTTCAGATAAAGTTCCAAGTAACTATCTGACAGATAAGGTTATTTAAAACTTCATCTGCTGAATAAATGTCAATACCAGTCAGTGAATTCAATACGTCAGTCTCATTATTCGTTAGATAACTATCTGATAGATACATTTGTATAGAAAGAAGGGATGACATTTACTCAGCAGATGAAGTTAAAAATAACCTTATCTGTCAGATAGTTACCTGGAACTTTATCTGATAGTGGAAAAACCGGGCCTTAATAAAGTATATTTTATTATATTATATATAGATTCCCGCCCCTTGGTTATCACATGAAAATTTTGGTCGTCCTTTGGTTATCGCTTCAAAATTTTGGATTCCACTACTTGAAACATGGCTTACATATAAACAATGGGAAAACAAAGTACATGGATAAGCAAAAATAAAGAGCCATCTCTCGATTCGTTTGTGGGTGCAGACAAAATTGAAAGGGTCTGCACATATAAGTATTTGATATTTGTATTGTATGACACTGGTGAGGACTTCCGTGAAATTAGAAGCCGAATAAAGCAAGAAAGGTCAGCTTTTTCTAACACGAAGAAACTACTAACATCTTACGACTTACCAATCGAGTTAAAGCTTTGATTAGTGCAATACTACTTTTTTTCAGTAGTGTTGTATGATAATGAGGTCTGAACTATAACTAAAGAGTTAACTAAGAAAATAGTTGCCTTCGAAATATGGATTTATAGTAGAATATTGCGCATTTTGTGGACCAGCAGAACGAAAAACGAAGAAGATCTCACCAAAGTAGGAACAAAATTAATGTTCCAAATTAAAAAGAGGAAGTGGGAATATATGAGCCATGTAATGCGGAATAATAAATACCATTTATTATAGTTAATAATGGAAGGAAAAAAGAAATCAGCAGGAAAGCGACGAATATTCTGATTGAGGAACTTGAATGTCAAGCAAAGATCTTTTCAGGACAGTAATATCCAAGGTTAGGATTGCTATGCTAGTGGCCAACCTTCGGAGATAGTACTTGAAGAAGATGAAGAGCATGTGTTAATTTTGGATTCGTGCCCTTCTCCTCGGTCTACTTATTTTCTTAATCCAATTGTGGGTTTATAAATTAATTTTACTTTATTTTGGGGGATCGGTATAAAGTCTAGAAATTCTTAACGGTTAAAAGAGTTTGGGGACGCCTGGACTACAGTAAACTATTTTCAAGTATAGCGTTTTTAAATAAAGTTGGCAATATCACTGCTCCAATATAATTTAGCTGATCGAGTAAATATTCAAAAACGATAAAGAGCAAAAATTTGCTATTTAACACTTTTAAAAACTAAATTCAAGGTCTACTAGACAACTTTTCTCGATCATATCGTGTTAGGTGTATACAATAAATGATTTTATATTATATAATTTAGAAAAAAGTACCGGATCTTCGTTCTGTTGCGTTCGGGCCCAAATACACAACTGGAATTATGAAAGGAAATTGGAAGTTAGATGTTGATTGCACATTGCACTCTCCCCGTCATTCAAGGGCATGTGTTTCCCATCACTGATATTTAGTTTACCGTTTGATACTGCCTGAGCTTCTGTCTCCCAACCTTTCTCCGTACCACAATTATTATATAATAATTAGCCTTTAGTTATTGTGATTTTGGAATTATTTTATTTTTGCCGACGTCCAGAAACCCAACTCTTTCATTTAAACTCTCATACATCGAAATCGGTTCAGTGATTTTTAGCATAATGTTAAATACACTACGGAATTATATATTAGGTGTACCGGAAAGTTTTTTCGTTTATTTGGTATTATAATAATAGAAACAAATCGAAAGAAAAAAATGTACTTTATTGAGTACAATAGTTACCATTGTGATATATAACATTCTGTCATTTATCAGGAAGAGAAAAAATATAACGATTTATAAAATTCCTGATGTTTTTAAGGAAAAAATTGTTCAAGGCTCATTTTAACGTGGTTCATATCTCTAAGTATCTTGTTTCCTCAAAAGTGTTCCAGTGACCGAAATAAGTGATAGTCGGAGGACGAAATGTCTGGTGAGTAGAGTGGGTGTGTTAGAACCTCCCAATCAAGCTCGGAAATTTTTTCACGCGTCTTTTTTTGATGAATGAGGTCAGGCATTTTCAAGAATAACTCTTCTTCTATTCACAATTTCTGGCAGATTTCTGGTCAAGGTCTGATTCAGTCGATCCAACAGTAGAGATCAGAATTAACACTTTGCCCCGGTTTTAACATCTAATAATAAATTATTCCATTATATAGCCTCCCAGATCGAAGTTCATCATCCAAGCATAAATATCCTGATTTAATTTTTTTAAACCACTGTTGACATGTGCGTACACTTAGTTTATCACCATAAACAATGCAAATGTTTTATATAGCAACTGTAGCAGATTTTTTTTTATGGTACTCATACAACATTAAACGGCATAAAAAATGTTTTGATGAAAATTCTTCCGCCATTTTAAAATGCAATGGTTTAAAATGAAACGAAAACAATAATTAGGTACTCAAGATTACAAAGTTTAATAAAAACGCAAAAGACGTATGTTTAATTCAGCGAATAAGTCGTGACTAGTTCGCATAATGCTGTAATTTCGGTACACCTAATATAAATATTTTTATTTGGACACCAAATCTTCTCAATCCTTCTCTACGGGGTCTGCAGGGCTTGATTGAGAGTCCTGCTTTAGCTGTTGTCGATGGCATGTCAGTCGGTTAACATATCCTTATTAGTGTATTGTTTGTTAAATTGCTGTAATGAACAGCGCGTAAAGGCGCATGTATGAGAATGCAGGTGTTTACCGGCTATTAAGGACAGCCAGATTAACTGCTGATTTATGTGTCTACAATAGCTATGCAAACATAGTTTGTTATGCCATTATATTAGACATTAATACACGATTCCAGCATATTTCACATAATATTAATACAGATACATTTTCAAATATCATTCAATAAACATGTGCCAATAATTATAAATCGTTAATTTTTATATCCTTTTTTCAAATTCATACAAGGATTCATAGGTATTTAGTATGGAACAATCGTTTTTGTTGTAATCTCATCAAAATAAAAAAACTTTGAGTAATAAGAGTTTTCATTTAATACCATAAATTTTACTAAATATATCAATAAAGAAAAAGAAGAAAACGATAAACATATTCCGAAAAACATTTCACATAATTCCAAGCTTACTATTCCGCTTCACATTAATGTGCAAAGCGTTAATGAATGGCTGCGGATGCAGTAGCGTAGTGGTCATCTTCAGGGCCGGATTTCCCTATAGGCTAAGTAGGCTTAAGCCTAGGGCCTCCTAAGTTCAGAGGGCCTCAATATTCAAAAAGATGCATATGTACTAAAAAAAATCTGTGTGTGTGTCTGTGTGTATCCATGATAACTCAAAAACGGTTTAACTTAAAGAGTTCGTTCTGGTACTAAAAAATTCTCCTAATAACTGGGAAGAACACTATTGTTTTTTATTAAAATCCAAAACCGGAAACGGAAGTTATTAAACATTAAAATTTAAAAAAATTCGTAACTAGTAAACCAAGCTTTGGACAAAAAATTTTATTGGACATAATTTGATGTATTTTTGAAGATTTACCTAATTCCTTTTTTAAATTAAAAAAAAAAAATATGTATTTTTTTATTATTATTTTTTTATGGGAGGGCAAGTCTAGCGGAGGTCTTCCTTCGCCACTGGTTTCCTTTATAGATTAACTAGGGCAAATACGTTCTTGAACATGTTTATGGGTAGCAAAAAGTCGATATCTCATTGGGCCTAAGAGATATTGAGGAATCCGTGAAAAAAAAACATTTCACCCCTTTAGAAGAATTCTCATGCAGACCTCTACCAAATAATGCAAAAACAAAAAATACAGTTGGCTTTACCTAACATAGAAGCAATCTTACGACTCCTTCTTAGTTTAATGGTCACTAACTGCTTTGATGAGAGGTCTTTTTCAAACTTAAAAGAATTAAAAATGAATTAAGGAGCACAATGTCTCAAGACAGGTTATCTGCTCTGAGCATTCTGAGCATTGACAGTGATAAACTTAGAAATATTTTTTAAAAAATCAGCTGTAGCCACCACAGGACCGACCGCCATCACAAAGTACTTGTATAAAATATATTCTAGCAGCAGAGTAGAAATAACGGCCTAATATTTTCTAACAGAGATATTATTTATCATGAGCATGGAAACGTTACATAAAGTATGATAAAATAGATACTTAGAAAAAAATTCAAAAATTTTTCGTCTTATCAAAAAATATCTCAAACAAAAGTTCTTAGGTATTGCTTTTATAGTAACTTTTGTTAAATAATTTTTTTCTAAATATTTTTCTGTTGCTAAATATTCGTAAAAATCTTAAAATCGATACGAGTAATCTCCTATTTCTAGTAAACCGATTTTTACCAACAGTTGCTCAACTCGTGCCATTAATGTCAAAAGTTTAAATATGAAGTTTTATAAAAATCCTTTTAGCCGAATTTGCTCTGCACGTGTACACAGACAGAGAGACAGACAACCAGACAGACAGACCGACATACATCATGCTAAAAATAGTCAAAACGTTATGTAGGGACCGTATATTAATCCATATTTTTTCAAATATTTCAAGTGAAATTTTATTAGTAGAAAAAATTTGTAAAAAAAATGATTATTTCTATTTTCTTGCAGGAACTGATTTTAAAATCAGAATGGCATTAATGTAAACCGAAATAATACACTCGGAATCTTTGACCAGAAATATTTTTTTGAAAATTAAATGCATGTTCAAAAAATTAAATATCTTAAAATTTAATGTAGGGCATCAAATGAAATATCTTGATATCTAGTCTAATGAATAAGAAATAATTTAAAAAATATTTGATGATTTTCCTGCGGTTTTGTCTAAAAATGTAATGTTGAAAAACGTTAGTCTCACATTCTATACCCAAAACGACTTGGTTTAAAAATCGGAAAAAAATTAGAGTAATGCATATTGATGTGAATAAGAAAGAGTAGGCACAAAATTTTTGAAAAGGTTATTTTTTCTTAAGTTATGAAATTTTTCACAATGTATAAAAATAAAAGATTATTTTTTTAAATTGAATGTCAATGTTAAAAACAATAGGCTAAATCTATTTCAGAGTAGGATCAATATAAACTCCCAAAAAAATAACAGATCTAGGATTGTAATAATCGTGATTTTTAAAGGTAATGAGAATGTGTTCAGTTCTGTCAACATTAAATGCTAATTTGTTAGAAATTAGTAATATATTTGCTTTTTCAAATATTGCTGAATTTATATTTAATAGATTTGTAAAAGCTGCTGAACGAGAAAAGAAGATAAAACCTTGGACACATGTATGGAGCACCCATGTAGTTATAATATAACATCTAAATTTATATACATTGTACATTCTGTATATTTGACAAAATATTTTAAAAATATCATTGACACATTCTAAAAGGCATACTTCTAATCAGATAGCCCAAAATGTAAACAGATTTATGATAAATCTTGAAATACAAATAAATATAGGCTCAGATCCGTTTCGTTTTCTTTACATAAAAATAAACAACTAGGGCTTGAATCATTATTACACATGCGTTTGAAGTGAACACTGTCTTTTTCATGTTTTATTGAGTTCAAGTGAATATTTTTAATTATATTATGGCTAAAAAACGTGAACTCACTGTGGCAGAAAGGTGTCAAATTGTATTGCTCCATTCATAAGGACAGACGCAAGTGAAAATTAAAAAAAAATGGATAGTTCTAGAAAAGCCATGAAAATTACCATCAAAAGCTTCCAAGAGACTGATACTTATTAAAACGGACCAAAAAACCGAAAGGAAACGTGCAACCACTTCCAGAAATGATCGCTTTTTAAACAGAAGTGTTCTTCATAAATGCTCAATATCGTTATAAGCTGGCTGGCTGGCTGGTGATCTGTGGGACCATAAAGAAGTTAAAGTTTCTCCTAGAACAATTAGAAGACGTCTAGTGAAATCTAATTTGCATCTGTTGATCGAGCGGCACAAAAAACTTTGCCTTGGGTGGGCTAAAAGACATTTAAATTGGACATTTGATGAATGAGCGAAAATAATTTGTTCTGATGAGTCCAATATGGAAGTAAGCATTGTAATGGTTCAATATACTTACGAATATAGCAGAAAAATAAATTTCTAATCAAGTATTGCACTGACAATATAAAATTTAATTTACTATAAATTTACGAAATTAAGGATTGTTTTATTTTTTGTGGATCAGCTTTTTGGACAACCTGGAGCCATCTGTAAGACGTAGGCTGGGTGAAGCTTTGCATCCTGACAGCATCATCCCTTCGATCACATTTGGTGGTGGTAGCATCATGATCTGGGGGTGCATGTCCGCCAGTGGCTTAGGCGAAATATTGTTGTGCGAGGAACGCATTATTCTGCTCCTTGTATGTTGTACTATGCTTAATGAAGTTTTGGAGCCATCAGTATTAAAATTATTTGATAAAGACAATGCAGAATATGTTTTTCAACAAAATAATGCCCCCTGTCACAACGCCAAAACAACAACTGAATGGTTTTCCAAAAACAATGTGCCACTTTTTGTATGCCCCCCCCCCAGTCACCAGATTTAACGCAAATTTAAAATTTATGGTTGATTCTGATAAACAAGGTGTTTCTTTACAAATGCAAATCAAAAGAAGAATTGAAGAAAATTATTGTGGACGAATGGTTCAATGTACAATCCGATGTACGTAAAAAACTTGTGGACAGTATGCCTAAAAGGATACGTGCGGTAATTAAAGCACAAGGAGGTACCACAAAATATTAATCATTTTGATTAAAATTGTCATTAAAGGCTGTAAATATTATTTTATTTACCGTTTTTGCTGTAATAATCTTAAAATTCAATAAAACGTAGGGTGCTTCATACATTTCTCTAAGGCTGTATGTAGTGTCGTTTGCAAACAGAATTGATTTTACACCTAAAGGGTTCGGTAGGATATTTATATATATTAAAAATAGCAAAGGTTCCAAGATAGAACCTTGAGGTAGACAACAAAAAGTCGTTAATGTTTTTAATTTATGTTTATCGAGATTTCCAAATTGCTTGCGGTCACTAGGGTATGATTTAATTAGCGAACAAATACTTGAATCATAACCATAAATGTCAAGTTTTGCAAAAAGAATATTTTGAGAAACGCAGTCGAACTCTTTACTCAAATAAAGTTGATAAGCGCAGATCGCCAGTTTCAAGACTATCGGATATTTCATTAATAAAAGATAGGATTGCATCTATGATCTATTTATTATTCCTGAAACCGAACTAAGAATTATATTAAACAGATTATTTGTTTCAAAATTAGACTTGATTTGTTTATACAAAATTATATAAATGAGAAGCAAGGATATGGGACGAAGTTATTCAAGTCATCACTATTGCCTTGTTTGAAAAGAGGAAGGATTGCTGCAAATTTTATACTATCTGGATAAAGATAGAGTAATCATATTTGCATTAAAGAATGAACAAAAAGAACATTTAAGTGCCTTTGATGGTTATCAACAAAAATAAAAATATTTTAAACAGCAATGAGTTTTACTCTGTATGTAATGTATAAATAAGAAGGATTATTTGCATGGAGAATAGAGTAATTTTCTCACAGGAGTATACGGAACTTGTTGAAGAACTAAGGTCGCTAATTATTCCTTTATAAGACCCTGTAGGTTTTCTTTATTTTTTCTCTTGTGAATTTATTCATCTTTGTTTGTTTGTTAAAAACCCTATTGTATACGACCAAACAGGGTCTATTCATTATACAATTAGTACTTGCAAATTCTCCTGTAAAATGTTTCTTATTCTTGTTGAATAATATTTAATATTTCTCTTGTTTACCATATTCTCCTCTTCGCGTATTGTGACTAATGGGTCAACAACTTCAATTTCACAATATAGTTATTTGTGTACGAAAACCAGCATAGAAAGCATGTATAGAAGACCGCGAAATATCAGTTTAGAACACGAGAGTAGGGGATGAAAAGATACTATCGATACTAGTATTCTAGTACTGGATACTTTTTGTTTTGATATTTAACTAGTATTGATTTTTTTTTACTGATATCGGTTATAATTTTTGTGCATTGTGGATAAGTTTAGTAGATTGTTTTAACGTTCAAGGCAGCATTTACAGCAAAGGAAATTAGTGCGTTACGAATAGTGCGATATTTGTGTGTCTTTAAACCAACTACGGCGGTTTCGTAAAATATTTACTTATTATCGTTTTCCTGATTCTGCTGTCCTAGATTTTGACTAACTAAACCTAACCTCAAATCCGCTAAAAGTACAGAGAGAGAGAGAGAGAGAGAGAGAGAGAGAGAGAGAGAGAGAGAGAGAGAGAGAGAGAGAGAGAGAGAAATCTAACCTAATTACCTAAATTGATCATATTTACTGTTCGTCTTTCTAATTTTGGGCGAGATTTGTTATGATCGCACCATGACATTTTATTAGGTTATGGAAAGGTATACAATGTAAACGTTCTCTACGATGTAGACTGAGATAGCCAATGTGTTTATATGTCTGTCTCACTAAAACAACTTTATATATCTGTCTCATTAAAACTAACTACAAAGTTTGGAAAACTATCCACAATCGACAACGTATAACGCATTAAATTTAAAGATCTAACGGTTGCTCGTCCTACCATCAGAGCCGTAGCAACGTCCTGGCATCGGGGTAAGTGCCAGGGGCGCGAGGTCTAAGAGGCGTCATCGTGTATTCCGCTATGATATATAAAATCAACTTCTCAAATGATATATAAAATCAACTTCTCAAATACTATGAGCAGTTTTATCACTTGTGTTTTAGAAGTGAAGACCTTTTTTGTCATCACTTGTATTGTCGAAGTGAACATCTTTCTTTTTCTTGGTCATCTCTTGTATTTTAGACGTGTCAGAAGTGAAGACCGTTTTTTTTTTTTTTTGGTCATTACTTGTATTTTAGAACTGAAGACCTTTTTTCTTTTTGGTGATCACTTGTATTTTAGAAGTGAGGACTTTTTTTAAGTCGTCACTTGGTCACAATCAGAGGGTACACAAATTACAAATATTAAAATGAAAAAAGACAAAAAGGGCGCTATTTTAGGTTAACTTAATTTAAAAGTGTCTATTTTAAGTATTTCCCAAGGATGCTATTTTAAGTATTTGCCAAGGGTACTAAAAACATTGCTAAGGCTCTGCTTACCATATGACAAACTTGTAGTGACAATCAACAGTGTACAAGTCATAGTTTATAGTTTACTAATTTAAGAGCTCTAAACGCAGCTTAACGGTTTTGCCCTCGAACAGAACCTACCCTGATTTTCCCCCCTTTTATTTCCCAGCTGGGTTTTTGTGATGATTAAAAAATATTGTCTTATATATTCAGCATGTGAGCCTATTGGCCGCCTTCACCTACTAGATACCTGCTAATTCCTGAAGTGTATGTAAATTTATCAAGACCAGAACTCAAAATAGTACTGTATAAAGAAAACAGCTGTGGATCACTATCTTGCTCTAAGACACAATCAAAGTATGTATTATTCGGTGAAAAATATGGAAAATATCATAATTATAGAAATAGAATAAAATATTGGAAATGTAGATGTAAAAGTCAGATGAGTATCTCAAAACTTATTCATTTATTCTATATTTATTCCTTCATTACAACTTTTTCTTTCAAATACATTCTGTTGTAACAAATGTTTTAATAAGTTTCTTGAAGAAAAAATCCAATATGCAAATGATTTTTAAAGTTTTCTACATACAAGGAACAAAATAAGTATGCATAGTATTATATAAAAACAAACATAGATAAACATGCAACAAGCTCAGCAGTGACATGGAAAAACAAGTAAATAGCTTCTTATATCGCTTGGAAACAATATTCTCTTGGTCGGTCGCTGTAGTAGTTTTCTATCAAGTCTATCGAATCATAGTGTTGTACCGACATAGTTGTTTAAGTCGCGATTTGCTATAAACGAACCATGAAACTTGCGGAAGAAACACTTAGCGAGATAAGTATATACAGACACTGGAACACAAATGCTACATTTACTAACCAGATTTATTGAGAAAATACTTTCAAGAATAATTTTAAATGCGTTTTAACAGAATATTTGAATTTACATTCGATTCGACCTATGTTTCCCAACATTTATTAGCATGAAAAGTTTTCCAACTAATATTTGCATAAAAAAAAAAATAATAATAATAATAATAATAAGTACAGATGTCCTAAATTTACGACCAATAAATTCACAACCACTCCTATGGTTGAAAATTCAGACGATGAACTTAATCAAACTAAAATCATTATTATTTAAAATAAAATTAATCAAGTAGTTATAAATATTCAAATTAGTTAAATATAAAAACTAATCTATTTTAAGATAAACATCCTCAGAGATTAGTTGAGTAATCATATATTTTTTAGTTAAATGTTGAGAGACAAGTGTAGAATTTACGATCGTATATTATATGATTTGTTTAAAATATTGTCATCGTTTATCTTAAGTACATGGTCGAATATTGAAACAGGTTTGATATGCGACCATATATCTTCAGTGATATGAACTTAGAAGATAATTAGAGTCAAAATTAATTATTTGGGTTTACGAATTATTGGGAATAGCAATATGAGTCTTCAAGATAACTTAAAAGGTTTTTATTGTTAATTGGAGAGCTGATTATTTTTTCAACGACAAAAAATGGGGTTCAGAAATCAAATTATTAGTTTTGTCGTGAGTAAACCATCACCGGTTTAATCATCATTTTGGTTGATTTCTCAGCCAAAAATGCGCTACTGGGTTTCGTACTGGGTAGCGTATAGTGAACCAGAATTAGTTTGGAAGTGTTGAGGACAGTTTTAAAGAATTGAACGAACCTCGATAACGAGTTAAACACTGTGAGTGTTGTGCGGTGTTTAACGGCTTATGAGATGAAACGGTGATTGTAAGGTTTTGTGTTGAGTGTCTCTCATGGGATTTCCTAGCAACCATTAATTGTAAGTTCTAGTGTACTTATTAACTTCAATCTTAACTAAACATTAAACGTAGATTAAGTAAAATACAGACTTTAATTCAAACACCCTTATTCCTGTTATAAAGAATCTAAGCAACCAACCGGCGAACATTTAGGGTTTCAGACTTAATTTCGCTCACAAGTCTTGCAACCCACTATGTGGAAAGGCCTTTCAAAGTAAGCACCATGAAGTACAATGAAATTATTGTACAATGAAATTATTGTACAATGAAATTCATTTAGACAGTTTTAAATACCTGCGACCCGTTATCGACCCACTATCCGATCTAATGGATAATTAACGGGTAATTCTGTATGGTATTTTGTGTATTTTATTTTTGCGAAAAATATTTGTGACCATCTGAATATTTTATTTCATTCTTTGATGATTAACTATTTTACTAACGCTGTAACAACATTACTACTCAGAAGAGAAAATTTCCAGGTTTACAACTCCAACAGTGATCCTATTCGGCTTGGGAGCGGTGATAAATTTATTATGTGATGCTTGCATGGAGACACATACAAATTATTCGTCACTAAATAAATTCAAAACTATACCTACTATATTATCCATAGCTACTGTATTCTGGGATATTTACTATCCGATTTTTGTAGATTTCTAACTTGACAGAGAAACTTTAAATGCAGAATATTACAACTTCATTTAAGAGCCAGAGAGTCTATAAGTCCAAATGGATCGGACTCTTAAGTAAAGGCGTCATTCTTCTCCACGAAAATACCCGTCCAAATGTTACTCGTTACCCCAAGAAACTCTGGAATATTTACGATGGCAAGTATTGCTTCAATCAGCTTACAGTCTCGACGTATCACCCTGTGAGTAACATCTCCTTGGACCCTTTAAAGCAGGGGTTCCCAATGGGGTCGATATCGACCCTCCGAAGGTCAGTCGGCTTGAAGCTGTGGGTCAATATATGCATGGTCGCTGGTCATGGTCAATGCATAAGAGGTGGTTGGGGTTCATTAGTTCTTTTTTCGTTTTCACTAGTTATAATAGTATTCATTATGAATATATTAATAGATTTATAGCCAAATCTATAATCAACATTCGAGGATATACAGCATTGTGGGGCAGTTTTGAAATAGAAATAAATAACCAAAATTAGAAACATTGAGATCCTTGCTGTAAACTAAGATTCCAACCTTAATTTATTGTTAAAAATATTTGTAAATTTATGGTGTTGTATTTTATTGGCTTAATTTTTTTAACACGAAACATAATGTACTGATTTATTACGAAAAAAGAATTCTAATTTAAAAACTGCTAATGAAAGAATGCATAAATTAAAAGTGTTTACTTCCAAAACTTTTTTCATTTCCTGTACATTTTTGCAATTCTTTCATCACATTCTTTTAAAAAACACAATACCTTATTTGAATAATCTGGCGTACTATCACACTAACTGGAATTTCATATAATTGCAAAAGGGACTATTTTATACTTGCAAAATTGAGAAAATAATGGAATTTCGCAACTGAATAATGCTGGTGGAAATTTATTTGAAATTATTGCTTCATACGAATTTTCAAATAATTATTTATTATCTGGGAAAAGTACCTGATCTACGTATATGTCGGGTTAGAATATTTAACTATTCTAGAAACTATTATTAATAGTCATATTATAATGCTACGGGCCCCACACAAATTATATAAAAGTTGGCGCAGGAGGAACTACAATTTTAAATTTGCCGCCATTTTTCAGCTGTCAAATGTGTAATATTTATGATAGACATACGTCATACACATCAGCGTTTCCCAACCTTTTTTAATGAAGGACCGGCAAGCGTCCTAGAAAAAATTCGCGGACCGGTAAATTTAGAAAGTAATGTGTATCGCAAAAGTTTTATATTTTTTATTGCACTGATTACAAACACAAAAAAACAACAAATAAAAAATCACATATCGCGGGTGACCTGGCAATACCTGCTATCTGCATAAATAGAAATTTAAAGGAGAGGTAAAAAACTACTTTATATCAGCCGTTTTTGCTTAGTTTAAGATAAAAGGTAATGCTTTGTACGATGTTTAGATCTTAAATATTTTTCTTGTTTAAGAAGTATTGTCACAACTTGTGCGCTAATACGTGGGTTACAATGCAAATCAAGAACTTATTTTCGCTAAAAATTGTAGATAGGAGGTATTGCCAGGTCACCAGCGATATAATTAGTGAAAAAAGAAATAAATGATTACTTAAGCAAGTAAGAGATCAAAGACCGAGATTTTCATCTCAAAATTAAGTGGGTTATAACTTATTAGGCGAATAGTAAAAAATACATAGTAAAAAAAACCCCCGCGGACCCGCAAAAAAATCTCGTGGACCGGTTGGGGAACTTATAAATTAATCATGCAACGGTAAACAATTGCAGAACGCGTAGAAATTATTAAAATTTATTATAAAAATGGTGAAAACATCAGAAATGTACTTGGTAAAATTCGTGCTGTTTTCCCGCGAAATCATGTGCCAGCATTCAAAGAAATTTGTTCTGTTAAAAACAAGCAAACAGCAAATCGTCATCGTCCAGTTCGTTCAAGGGAAAACATTGATGCTGTAAGAGATAGTGTCGCAAATAATCTAAACACTTCGACTAGTCATCATTTGCAACAATTAAACATTTCAAGACGTTCGTTACAACGAATTTTGCAAAAAGATTTGGGTTTGCGACCGTATAAAATGCAACTGCTTCAAGAAATAAAGCCTGCCGACCATCAACAGAACGCACTGAAGAAGATGAAGATTTTTTCAAGAGAATTATTTTTAGCGACGAATATCAATGCCATTTGAATGGCTATGTGAACACGCAAAATAGCCGTATATGGGCAGCAAAAAACCCAAAAGCAATTCAAGAAGTGACGATTTATCCGAAATGTTTCACTGTTTGGTGCGTGTAATGATATAGTAAGTCATGAAAACATTAGGATGACGTTGTCAGAGGTTGTCAAGAAAATAATATAAAATAGTTTTGGTTGTTAATATTGATGTAAAATAATAATAATATATTTTAATAAACATTACATGGTGTCAGGTGATAACACTATGAATTCAGGAGATAGTAATAGTAGTAAAAAGATTTGTGCTATCAATGGAATAGACGCACCGTCGAATTTTGGTTTCATACCAGAGGAGTGGCCAAAATGGTTCAAAAGGTGGAATCGATACAGGATCATAAGTGGTCTCGATAAAATGGATGAAAGCTACCAAGTGGCTAGTTTTATATATTTAATGGGCGACAAAGCGGAGGATATAATGGATTCGTTCAAATTAGAAGAGGTAGATAAAAATAATTATATCAAGGTTACACAAGCTTTTGAAAATCATTTTATTATCAAGCATAACGTAGTATATGATAGAGCTAAATTTAACACTAGGATACAACAAGACGATGAGAGTGTCGAAGAATTTGTAACAGAACTACATCGCTTGGCATCCAAATGTAATTATGGTGTTTTAGAGCCAGAGCTTATTAGAGATAGACTCATAGTAGGGTTAAAAGACATAAAAGTTGGCCAGTCATTGGAGCTCAAGTCAGATATAACATTAGAAAAAGCAATAGAGAAAGCCAGGCAGGCAGAAACAGTGAAGAAAAATGAAGGGTTACTAAGACATCGTAACAATGGAGAGGAAAAAGTAATAAATGCGGTAAAGCTAAGGAAGGATGATCAGAGGAACTATCAAAATTATCAACGGAAAAGAAATGGCGTGCAAAATCAAGAAAATGGAAAATTTCCCTGTTATAAATGTGGTAAAATGACACATAAATTTGGACGGTGTCCTGCAAGAGAGGCTACATGTTTTATATGTAAAAAAGTTGGTCATTTTGCTCCGATGTGCAGAAGGAGAAAAGTAGAAGATATATTAGAAGAAAATTATAAAGATTCTGATTCTGATGAATCTTGTTTTGTTGATGTTGTTACTGGAGGAGACGGTACGCCATGGAGAACAAAAATTAAGTTAGATGGTACAGTAATTAACTTTAAAATTGATACAGCAGCAGATGTAACGATAATTCCGAGAAATGTATACTTGAAAATTTTCAAGCATAAGAAATTACGAAACACAAAAAAAAAGTTTTTTGGTGCAGGTCAAAATGAAATTTTTACCGATGGGAGCATGATTTGTGAACTGCGGTATGGAAAAAAGATGATTCAAGAAAAAGTATATGTAGTCAACATGTTGAATGAGCCATTATTAGGTAGGCCTGCTTTAAAGAAATTGGAAATGATTGCATTTCTTGAGAATTTAGAAACAACGAAAGAGATTACGAATATATTCCCCAGTTTGTTCAAAAACAAATTAGGAAAACTAAAGGGAGAATATGACGTTAAATTGAAAGAAAATGCTGAGCCTTTTGCTGTAAGTTCAAGTAGGCGCGTTCCTATTCCCCTGCGTGAGAAACTAAGAAATGAAATTGACAGGATGCTGCAAGATGATATTATAGCACCAGTCACAGAGGCAACAGAATGGTGTGCTCCGATTGTTTTGGTGGCTAAAAAAGAAGCAGGTGAGATTAGATTATGTACAGATTTTACTCAACTAAACAAATTTTTAATTAGAGAAAGATTAATTCTACCATCTGTTGATGAGACTTTAGCAAAAATAGGTAATGCTAAAGTTTTTTCAAAATTAGATGCAAAATGTGGGTTTTGGCATATTCCCTTATCAAAAAAATCTTGCAAATTAACGATATTTATAACTCCTTTTGGGAGATATTATTATAAACGTTTACCCTTTGGAGTGTCTTCAGGACCGGAACATTTTCATAAGCGAGTAGGCCAAATAATTGATCGTCTTGATGGAGTAGTACATCATATAGATGATATTTTGATATTTGGAAAAAATCAAGAGGAGCACAATAAAAATTTATTCAAAGTTTGTAGGAAACTAGAAGAAGCTGGTATTGTACTGAATAAAAAAAAATGTGAGTTTAATGTTTGCAAAGTAAAGTTTCTAGGCTACGTGATAAGTGGTAATGGATTGGAGATAGATGAAGCTAAATTTAAAGCCATACGTGATTTACCAGCTCCTACAAATTTAAAAGAATTAAGAAGATTTTTGGGTATGTATAATTATTTAATAAAATTTGTACCTAAATTAGCTGATGTAAATAAGCCGATAAGAGAATTGCTAAGGAAAAATACTGAATTTATTTGGAATGATATGCACAATAAAACATTTGAACGTTTAAAACAGCTCTTGATGCAGGCGCCAGTACTCGCAAATTATGATGTGAATAAAGATACACGGTTATCAGCTGATGCCTCAAGTTATGGTATTGGGGCTACTTTAGAGCAAAAACAGAAATCCTAAATTACCTTCCCCACTCTTAATTATATTCTTAGAAATCTGTACTGCCTTTTCAGCTTGACCATTAGATCTAGGAAAATGTGGGCTGCTAGTTATAATTTTGAAAGCATTTTTATATTAACAACCAAAACTATTTTATATTATTTTCTTGACAACCTCTGACAACGTCATCCTAATGTTTTCATGACTTACTATATCATTACATCTCCCCTTCTGTAACAAAATAAAAAACAATTTAAATAAAATATTTTGCTAAAATCTAGCTCTTTGTGCAATGATGATTTTCTTTCTTCTTAATTCGTTCGCTTCTTCTTAAAGGCTGCTTAGCTTCTTTTGTTTTCTCATCAATTCGTTCGCTTCTTCTTACAGGCTGCTTAGCTTCTTCTTTTGTTTTCTCAACTTCATTTTTCTCATGATTTTCCTCGTTATTTACTGGCTTTACTTGTTTATCATCATTATTATCTCCGGTGTTGTCTTCAATTTTTTGCTTTTCGCCAGTTTCTGGTAAAGGTTTAAGAACACTTTTGTTTCTTCTAATTTTACTACCAGATTCATTTTCTAACCAATAAGAACGGGGTGTTCCTGCTTTTTCTGTTATTTTGTATTCTGAATCTCTATCTTCGACCCATACTATTCTACCTGGTTCCAATTCTTGTCTTTCTTGAATTCTGTGTCTATTATTGAAATTTTTAGCTTGTCTTAATTTTAATTTTTCTTCATTTTCCTTGAATTTTTTATAATTTGGAAGTTTGGGTACAAGATTTTTTCGTAAAATTGGAATCGTCGTTCGAAGTTTTCGCCCCATAAGCAATTCAGCTGGAGAGTAACCTGACTCTAAAGGTGCTGCATTATAGAACAGAAATCCTAAATTACCTTCAGAAGCTAAGCAGCCTTTAAGAAGAAGCGAACGAATTAAGAAGAAAGAAAATCATCATTGCACAAAGAGCTAGATTTTAGCAAAATATTTTATTTAAATTGTTTTTTATTTTGTTACAGAAGGGGAGATGTAATGATATAGTAAGTCATGAAAACATTAGGATGACGTTGTCAGAGGTTGTCAAGAAAATAATATAAAATAGTTTTGGTTGTTAATATTGATGTAAAATAATAATAATATATTTTAATAAACATTACAGTGCGGTTTTTGGGTCGGACGAGTTATCGGACCGTACTTTTTTGAAGATGAACATAATCCAAAAGTTTCGGTCGATGGAAATAAATATCGTGGCATGATTCAAAATATTTTTTGACATCAATTGAACGATTTGAATTTGGAAAACATGTTGTTCCAGGCAGATGCGGCTTTTGTCATATTTGGGATAAACCAATGGATTTATTGCAAAAGTTTTCCGGCAGTGTAATTTCGCGTCGTGGCTATGTTAATTGGCCGCCGCGATCATGAGATTTAATCCCTTTAGATTTTTTTTTCTGGGGTTATGCATATCAAGTGTACGCCAATTATCCAGAAACCTTTTTTTAAAAATGTATTACTTGGCCTAAGTTGCTGAGACTATTGGCCTCATATACATATCAATTTATGTAAATCCGTTTTTATTTTGCTCGAAAAGTCGTCATCTATAACAGGAGCTGAGGTGGTCATTTGGCCTTTATACTATTCCACACATAATTCTCATGTGTACTTATTACATTGATACCAATAAACATGAACATTTGAGAAAAAAATGTTTTTTTCATTGATTTAAATTTGCAGTTCATGTTGTATAATACTGTAATTACAATTAAAAAGTCATCTTATTGACAAAGTTAGAACAGACAAACATTTGTCTTCTTGTCTCGTATGCTCGCAGACAGGGCCAGGCCCCGGGTTGAAATGGGTTCCAGGCTGTATAAGGGCCCTGGGCTGTACCGCTACGATTTTTATAAGGGTTTCAGTCTGAAAAGGAGTCCCGGGCTGTATTGAAGCGTATGTTGGTTCTCCTCATAATGAAACAGTATCAGAAAGCAGAGTGTCGACAGTAGGTTCATAGACTACTTTCAAGAATGATGAAGTTTGAAACAGAAATAATAGTCTTATGACGGGATCATCGAATAATTAATGAAAATATCCTTCCTGAAAACACTGACTAATCATGGTATGCAACCAGAACTGTCTCCTTGCGATGTTTTACAAACAAAACCGCATAGCGCATAATTTGGTTATCCATAGCACATTTTCGAACGGCCAACTTTAAACTGTCGTGTGCCACAACGATTACTACAAAATGTCTGTCGTATTTACGGATTCGATAATTCAGTGAATTTCAATCAGTACTTTAGATTGTAGTTGATTAACCTTTAAGCAATATCTAATTTCTAAACCTTAGCAATTTTGCCATCATTGTTAAGAAATAAAGCAAAATCCCCAAGAGTTTTAATGTTTATTTTTTAATAATAATGATATCCATGAGTAAATGATGAAAAAAATCTTGACCCAAAAAAACTTTGACGTGGGCGAGAAACAATTTTGTAAAATTAAAGTAGCATGTGGCAGGCGGCAGGCAATTTATTTAAAAATATCTTTCTGAAACATATAATCTCTTTAATAATTCAATAGAATAACTAACCTATATTAAGAATAAGTAAATATTAAAAAATATCAGGGTGAAGGTTTTTAATTCTCCCCCGAGGAAAAGCACATGCCCAAAATTTGTATATTTACGTTTATGTCTATATTTATGTGAAAATTGGGATTACCGTCATTGCTCTGACACACGTAACAGGACGAATCACAATTTTAATTTTATTTTTAGGGTTTTGTAGGTACAGTTGAGTCCCGATTAACTGGCCTAAATGGGATTGTGGGAGGATAACCGTGTATGACGGATAATTCGAAACTGCCGGAAACAGGTTATTAAGTGCTATAGATCAACGTAAAATAGACTTATTATAATGAAAATATGGTGTTTTATTATTTTAAAACTAAACAGAAATATAGTGAGGCTGTTATTTCAGATTCGCCATTGGGATTTTATAAACTGTAGCCGAAACAAAGTCGGTTAGGTTAGATAAAAGTTTCCTTTTAAATGAGATAACGGTTACGTCGAATCGATGACAGCACTTCGCTACTTAAAGAAAAATATTTCACAAATTTCGACGAGAGTGCTGCGTTCACTATTGAAGTGGCCAATTCTGAATAAGTACATTTTTCAACAATGTCAAACATTGGGCAACAACGTCTGGAATCTGGATTTGCGTTTATTGCTTACTTGTGTGGCACGGTCTATACGTATCTGGTCGTAATCCTGTATTCCGTTTGTCCCTAGATTGAGTTCTTCCCAGTCTGGGCTGAGCAGCTAACATAACTTGAGGTTATTTTTTAGCTTGTCCATGAAACTTAATTTAAACAAATAAATAAATGTAAAGATCATTACAATTACAGCAAAAATTCTTGTACCAGTCAGCATGCATGTTGCTCGCCATCACTTACTAAATTACCTACGAAATCCCGAAATTTGTGAAATTTTAACGTAACAACATTTTTTTTTAGTTGTACCGACTACAATTTCAGTTTTTTATTCAAGTCTTTTGATTAATTAATAGCTAACTCTAATTGAATCATAATTGAACAAAATATTAGCTCACGATAAATATTTTTATTGTCTTAAAGGTAGGGATACCTGTATAATGGATTATTGAATTTTCAACAAGCTCATTTAATTTTCCATTGTCTTGTTACAGCAACATCAATAAAACTTACGCCTTAATTCATTTGTAGGGCTTAATACAAACGCGCAATGTACATGACTAGCGTTTTCAAACCAGTTAATCGAAATGTAGGCAAATAGATTAGCCAATAAACTCATTATTTTATCTGCATTATACATTGAAAGAAAAAATTTACGTGAAAGGTGAATTTTTACACATTTTAGGATTTCACAGATATCGATAATACCAACCGATAACAGCCAACCAGAGGCGGATTAAAATACGGGCGAGCAGGGCTCAGGGATCGGCAGTAAAACAGCAGAGCAATAACACACAAATTTAAATTTAAATACAAATGATGGTGGCCAAACCCAAAGTGGTGTCTCACATTTTGTTCATTTCGAAAACAACCCATTTTACTAGATTCGCCTTATTAAATACACATCTATTTCTCTATTTGAAATTATATAAATACCAAGAGAAGAGCTACGACTTGCTCCTCCTTTGTATATATCGCAAATTGTTTTGTGACAATGTGGTACCATTTTCTCTTTGACTCCCCTCAAATAATATATTTATTTTATTTTTCAGGTCGCTACAAGCGCTCTATGTCGTAACCTAACGACTACATTTTACATTAGCCGAGACCAGGGCCGCCCCTAGCATTTGTGGGGCCTGGGGCAAAACTGGAGTTGCGGGGCCCCATCTATATATATTGGATAACGATATTTTTAATAAAAATATAAATTTTTTCCAACTATTTATAAAACTTGGAATAATATTTTTAATGTTTTTTATTATTTTATTACTTGACGGTCGAAGCGCGGGGCCTTTACAGACGCGGGGCCCGGGGCAGGTGCCTCATTTTCCCCCGCCTAGGGGCGGCCCTGGCTGAGACTGCCGGCTTTACGTGTCCTCTGAAGCAAGCCCTCTAAGCCTAAACATTAATTCAGAGATACAGGTATTAATTTAACGGAAGACTGACTGGGCCTACGATTGCAACGGCCAAGAATTAAATTTTTTTTTTCCCGTACTGTTTCATGTTCTCATGATGCAACACTTACAAAGCGTGTGAGCTGACCACTACTCTACTACAAATAATAAATAAAAGATATATACCGTGTGTATCAACTTAGCCGTGTATGAAATTCTGCGACCTACAGTACTTCCTCGAAAACTACCATACTCAGGGCATGCGTGACGTCAGTTCTTCTGTACGGCTGCTAGAAGAGAAGTGTGCGAGTATTTGTAAATCGATGTCTTCGAAGAATCCTTCGCATTTATTATTTAATAAATGCTATCTATTTAAATACGTAGAATATCAAACGTAGAATTTGGGGAAAGAACTGGCCAAATGGATATTAATTTTCAAATAAAAAGAAGAAAGTATGGTTGGTTAGGGCCCACTCTTCGAAGGTGTGCCCTAGCAAAGTGTGTTGCTATGCACTAGCATACAACCCTCAGGGCAGTAGGCGTAGAGGGCGACCCAAGAACACCTGGCGTCGTTCAACCCTGCTAGAAATAAATGCATGGAGCTCTCAAAACCAAGACAAAAGACTGTATAACAATATCACTAACTTGAAGCCTATGGCAGATAGACGAGTTAGATGGAGAAATTTTATTGACAGCCTATGTTCTTTTTAGAGGCAGTCCAAAATCACCCGATGATGGACAAGGCTTGATGATGATGATATACCGTGTGTCTATTTTAACCGAGAATGTATGTGGATCTCGAAAACTACAATACGACTTTATTTAAATTAGATCAGTGTTTCTCAAACTGTGGTTCGCGGACCACTGGTGGTCCGCGAATTAGTTCTTGGTGGTCCGCGAACACAAAATTTCATTAGTATTAACAATGGGCCTTTTCGCAAAAAAACATTTTTCTTGACGTTGGTGGTCCGCGGTTAGCGTGGAGTTCAGAAAGTGGTCCGCAACTGTCGAAAGTTTGAGAAATACTGAATTAGATCAAATTATCATAGGTTGAGAACTCTGAATTTTATTGAATAAACTGCGAGTAGCTATTATTTTGCAAAATATTGCTTAGGAAATGTTTGAAACTTAATAATTTCCTACAAACGCAAAATTTTGCTACGCTAGCAATTTTTATTATTACTGTTATGCTAATTAGTCGCAAACAACGTCGTAAACACAAAATATCTAAAGCACGATGGCAGTTTAGACCAATTTTGCAACCAGGACCGCCACGTTGGTGTCAGCCGCCCTTGTGGAAACATACTTAAGACCGACTTTCTAGAATCAAACGGAATGTCGCCCGTGCGCAAGCTTTCATAAAATCGCGCTCTACTAATAGGGATCTATAGAATCGACCCCAAATTCAGTCCATTAATTTTTCCCTTATTTCAATACCGTGAACCCAACAAATGTTGACAGGTTATATTTATCTACATACGAGATATCTCAATATGTCAAATATCGTGAAATATGTTTTGACATTTTATGTCATTCTTTCCTATTGGCCGGATGTAAAAACGTAGACGTGAAATATAAAAATATGAATATTCTACGTGAACGTTTCTACGTCTACGTCCATCTACGTATGATTGGAAACCATAGCATGCATTTTCCTATTACTTATATTTTCACGTAGACATAGAATTCTACGTCGACGGCAATTGGAAACCATCCATTATATACCAGCCGCCACTGCGTTTTGCCATAAATTATCTTTAGAAATCACTTAGAAATTAATTTTAAATCTATACTTTTCTAAGGTAGTTTAATTTATTATTTAATTAATAGAAAATTAATCTTTTAAAAATAAATGTTGTGATACTGAATAATAAGTCTCTTTAGTCTGTCGATAACCCAATTTAAAATTTTTAGAACGTTGAAAGAAATATTTGTTTACATACCCCGTAGTTTTCAACCAATTTAAAATTATATTCTTGAAATTGAATCAGAAAAGTGATTGTTTTAGTACAAGCACCAATAGATATTCTAAATGGTCACATTTTTCTACAACATGTATATTAACAGCTTATTCTGTTAAGTGATTACTTACAAACAAGTAAAGATAATAAATTTTGTTAACGACACATTTTCGACACTTTCCAACTTTAAATTGTCAAGGACGAAAACATATCCTTATAAACCTGGAAAGTTCATTTCATCCATATCTTTAAGTTTGAAAATACTCTCATTATTTTCGAAGACACATAAAAAACATTAACTTGATTGAAATTGCGTTTGCGCTAATGGTCTATCCGTGGATCTTCCGCGAGGAATATACGTATCTCTAAAGGTTATCTTGGTCGATCTGTTTTCTAGGAAGCAGGGACGTAGTTTGTAAAAATACATACATACTCTTCGAAATGCGCTATTAATTTGTGCAGTATCTGTTTTAAAACAATATAAATTACGGAGCTACCCTGCTCTTTCCTACAAAACGTCAAGAATTGCAGAAAATACGATTTTGTCATACATACTTAGTAACAAATTTAAATATTACTATCTTCACACTATTAAAATACTACAAAAAATATCAAATGTTGGTATGGCTACGTGTCATAGATAAAGTATGCCATTCAACAATATGAAGCTACTACCAGGGACCTGAAGCTGAAGCTGAACCTGAACCGAACCATTACACTTCAAGGTCAGTGAAACAAAACCTAAACCCAAACCTTTTATTATTAAAAGATAGCTATGTAATTTTTACAAGTTCGGGAAATTCTCGAATATTTAACATTTTAAAATTATTATTTCATATTATTTTATTTTGTAACTAGCTGAAACCCGTGCTTCGCTACGGTATATGAACGCTTTACAAACACCCTGCAATTATTAAAATTCATGGTTCTTTGTATTTTAAATTGGTAATTGGTAATTGGTGCTAGGGTCACCAAGCTGCTGGGTGATCTCATTCTGAAGTAGGCCACGTAGAACTATCCAGTTGAGAAGCAGTCCTTCTTCAAATCCTTTATCCCGAACCTAATTTCACCCCGTTAGGGCCTGATTAGAGTAAAATCCTGAGTTACGTTACTAAACATGTGTATGGGTGACTTTTGTAAACAAAACCCTTGTTGATATCTCATCTGCCCAAAGAGATATTGAGCAATCCGTGATAAACATTTTACCCCCTTCGGTATTGAACTTGTAAAAATCCCTTCTTAATGGGTTCTTACGTCATAGGAGAAATATACTCCCCGAATTTCTTGTTTGTAATAAAAATACTAATTTGCCTTTTTCCAGATGACATTAAAAAAACTTTACAAAATCGTTTACGAAAGATTTTTACAAGCCAGAAGGAATGTAGGTATATCTCAACAAACACCGGAGATACGAAAGGTTTCTATAATTCAGCCTGACTCTAGATTTGCCCCTTAGGTGGTTGGTTGGGGCAAAATATTGAATTATGTCCTTATATATACGTACGGGTAAGCAAAGACCAAGTTTTTATCTCTTCGGACCTGAAAGATATTGAAAAATCCTTCTTAATAATTATCTTATGAAAGGAATTTACTCCCGTAATTCCAAGGTTTACAAAAAATATATATCCCAATCCTTTTAGGGAACAAATTAAAAAAAATAGTAATTACATTTTCTAATGATTTTAAACATTTACTTATACAGCAAAAAGGTATACTCAAAGGGTATACTCTATCTCTGAAAAACTGATAGTAATAAATCATTTTTTCAGGCAGTTACCAGTGGCGTGCACATTTTAAACACGTTTAAATTGGTTTTGTGTATTTCTTTATTACTATTTATCATTTTATTAAACGCACGCTTGTGACAATATTTATCATATCATTAAATACACCCCTGTGACCATATTTTTCCTCAAAATTTTAGGGTCAAATTTTTATGGTCTATTGTATTTAACCCTAGTTCGTATTCCCATATAATATGTGCGGCACACTCGGTTGTTTTTAACAATATTTGGTTTCGAACTATTCATATTTTGTCGCTTTTGTTTTACCGCTTCTGTGTGATAATACAATAACTTTTTACAAATAATAAATTTTATTACTATCAGTCTTTCGGAGATAGAGTATAGATCAGGGCAAAATACTGAATTTCTTTTTTATATATATTTATAGATAATCTTTATAAGGCATCGAGCCTAAGATATTGAGAAATGCGTATTAAAATATTTTATCCATTTTCAGCCCGTTAATGATTGAATTTCGAAAAATCCTTTCTTAGTATTGGGTACACCATGGATGCAACATACTTTAGGAATTTTATGTTTATAGGTTTAGGGGACGTCTGTTGAAAAAAAAAAATACCAGTATACCCTTTTAGGAAAGAAATTTAAAAAAACGGTTATAACACTTGTTATTATAAGATTCTAAAGTCACCTAAATGTCAAAAAAGAATATTATAACTCAACGAACACAGGATATAGGTTCTGTAATTCACCCCAAATCCAGAATTATGTTTTTGTAAATGTGTACGGGTAACTTTTGTAAGCAAAACCAAATTGATATCTGATTGGTCCTAAGAGATATTGAGTAATCCCTGGAATCACATTTCACCCTGCTTAGATGTCGAATTTCGAAAAATCACATCTTACTGGGTGCTTAGGAAAGGATTTACTTTCCAAATTTCATGTCCAAGGCACGATCTGTCGAATAAAAAATACCAATTTACCTCTTTAAAGGTGAAGTTTAAAAAACTATCAAAACACTTTTAAAAATTTTAGAAAGACACTTATATGCCATAAAGAACAAACATAGGAAATACGAAGGATTTCATAATTCATCCAGAAAATAGATTCACCAATTTAAGAATTGATTAAGACAAAATCCTGAAATAAGTTTTTTAACATTTGTATGGGTAACCTTCCTAAGAGATATTGAAGAATCCGTGAAATCACATTTTACCCCTTTTCACCCCCTTAGAGTTCGATCGGTGCGTCATGTTACGTCATGAAAGGAATATACTCCCCGAATTTCGTGTTTCAAGTTCAACGGCTTAGGCTTGGCGTTGATGAGTCAGCCAGGACATTGGATTTTATATACAATATATAAATAATAATAATAATAATAATAATAATAATAATAATAATAATGAAGATAACCTGCGTATAATATTGTTGTTAGGAACACTGCTTCTCAACCCAAAACTTACCATGAACCGGCAAAATATCCTATTTTTCGCTGACCGAATAGATTTTGCTGCGGACTGGCGATAGAGAAGCAAGGGTTAAGGATAAATAAACAAACTTTTTCCGCCTAATCTAGTTTTTAATAAAATGAATATTTGGTATACTATGGGTAATCAGCTACATACAATAGATTCCCCTTAATCCCGAACAAAATTCGCGAACCTCAACTTGTTATTAATCGATAAAAAGTTGATAATTATATGCTGATTTTTATGATATTAGAAATCTTGTATCATGTTTTTGAATAAACGATGACTTAAATTACCTGTTTAATCAGATGAACTGTAAAAGAGTTTTTAATAAAAAATCAGGGAATGATGTAAGCTCTAAATAACACGATGATGTCGAAGGAAGTTGTGAGTTAATTAGGTTGAGCGACTCCAGGGACTGATGTCACTTCAGAGAGTTCCTCACAAAAATGGCGGCCCTTTAATCCATTGACGTCACTAACGGGTAATTCACATCAAAGTTTTTTCCGGAATTTTTAATGGAAAATTGAATTTAATCACGAAAATTAAGATGTTGATGTTGAGAAAATCAATATACCTTGTTGTTTTTATTTAAGTAGAAGAGTTCTTAAAGATTTATGACTAAAAAAATTGAAAAAATTTTGCTTTTGTTTAACTTTAAAATCTTTGAAAAAATGCAATTCCTCTCAATATTGGAAACATAACAATTGTCTTTGCCTTTAGTATCATAATTGTGTTTTTCACTAATTGTTTTTAAGTCGTCCACAAAATAAGCCGGTTCTCATATGCTTTGCAACTTAAAATGTTATTTCTGCTTCTACTTATTGAAGACAATTTAGCATGTCGCTAATGTACACCTGTTGCTATTTAATAAACTTATTATACTTTTATTTTTTTCAATTTATTTGCCCAAACCTGTAACCTGGTATTTGGAACCGAGTCTCCGAAAAAAGGAAAATGTAGAGCAAAACCAAAGACGGATGAAAGTGATGAGCAAAACAATTAATGAAACATGAAGTAATGTGAAAATTATGAGTAATAATGACAGAAATGAGTAAACGAAAAACATTAAACCTAACCTAAAAAGTAAACACCTAGACAGCAAAATAGCAGACTTAGAAAAACGATGGTAGATAATAAACATTTTACGAAGCCACCGTAGTTGTTTTAAGGACACACAGATATCGCACTACTCGTAACGCACTACTTTCCTTAGCTGTAAACGCTGCCTTGAATGTTAAAACTATCTACTAAACTTATCCATAGCGCACAATGTACAGTCAACTAATTTAAAGAGCCCTGAACACAGCTTTATTCCTTTCTAATCTAACTTTTACAAATCTTATAATAAAGAAGTCAGCAATTATTAAATTCACAAAAACCTCCTGTATAATGTTAATTTTTAATTTATATCGACCAGAAATAAATAAAACGCAGTTCAAATTTGAATCACCCTCGTATTCAAGCTTTTTATCACCAATAACAACATCAAAAATTTAGACTGACTAGAATATTTCTCTTACTTTTCTGCAGCCCAAGAGTGTAAAATGGCTTACGTATTTTTATTTTTGCTTGTATTATTTTCCAGAAAAATTCGGAAGAAACCAATGAGGATACTCAAATATTCATATAATTTATTTGTTACCTCTGCGTCGAAAATGGGTTAGACCGCATATGAATTATTTCGTACGCTTGATTGTACGCACATACCTAAAATTGATTTTTTTTCCCTATTTTTATAAGCAACAGAACGGAGAACATCCAAGGGATTCAGACTCGTGGAATTTTCTGAAATTTTTTGTTTACTTTTTATTGAAGTAAATTAAAATTAATTGCAAAAAAAAGTGTAATGTCGGGATCATTTTAGAGATGGTTTCATTAGTCGGCCCCTTTTCATTAGAACGTTTTCTAGTAATGAGTTTGAGAAAAAACAGCTGTAAATAATGTTTACAACATCAGTAATTTAGGAATTTTATATAGCCATTATTGACAATAATTGTCATTAGTTTTAGTTAATGAAGAAATGTCTTTATCATTTACAAGAAACCAACAATCAACTCCATTTGTAAAAACATTTCATGCAAAAACGGTCTGCAAAATCTGAATTATGTTCTTGCTTGGTAATAATTAAGTAAGACAAAATTGGTTTTCACGAGAGTCACGCTAGAATCATTGAGAATACGAAAATACGATAGGCCCTAGAAAGCAAAATTAGCCCTTTAATTTTATGTAGTTATTTACATGTTATTTGAGCTTAGTTAATATTGTTTCTAAGTAAAGTTCTCAGTCAAAATATAGAATTAACCAGTGAGAATTTTCGAATCATGATTTATTTTTTTATTCAGTTTTTAGTGAACAAGCGCTTTCTTTACCTACATTTTACTGCCGGGATAAAGAATTTGAAAAAGGCAGGAATTCTGCAAGATTATTAAAGTAAAGGTTGTCTCGTAACTTGTAGTGGTGGGGGTAAATATCGACGCTACGAGTCATCTGTATGTTAACGGGACGTCAGTCTTTGTTTATCGTATATGTTATATACACGTGAAGTTTGATTTTTGGCTATAAATATGATAGTCCCACATCCCACTTCTGATGATAGAACGCTTTGTAGCGTTTATGATAATATCAATTAAAACACACAAATCCAAGCACATATAAGCATTTATTACTACGTCTATGTACAATCTGTCTCATATATGTCATTATGTTATCGTTACTATCGTAACATATTACAATGGACGTCCAAGAACTAGATCTGACCCTTATAAATATAAAAATATCGCTTAATTTTTTGATTTTCTACTTGTTTTAATATATTTTTTCTTCGAAAGGAATGTTTCTTCGTTCTAAATATTTTATTTTTTACATTAATTTTTGATGTGAAGAGAATAATAAGTGAATTATTTCAATATTTTAGTTTTAGATTGTCCCCCCGTAACTACCTTAATATTCTTCAAACTGAAAAAATGCGTAACAAATAAGATTGGTTTTCTTATAAACAATTTTTATTGTATAGTTTTTTTCTGGTAAGGTAGTTCTGTTTATAAATGAAATATTTTAAGCTTTTTAGTACCAGTTTTAACCCAGAAACTCCCCCTAAGAAAGAAAATTATGAGATAGCATGCCTATATTTGATCCTGGTTCTACTCTATTTTACCAAATTTCGTTAAAATACCTCCAGCTGTTTTTAAAAACTGATATAACCTCCAATTTTATTAATTACTATATTATTATTGCAATTTGTTTTTCTATTGTTATTTAAATATTCCTAAAATTATATTTGTATTCGATTTTCTTGTTATTAATTAATTATAATACAAATATCAATCACCTTAAATTTTAAATAAATCATAAAATTTCCTTAGGTTTTAATTTATAATTTATTCCATAAAACTGTCTTAAAATAATGAATATAGTGAATAAAAATATTTAAAAACATGCAACATCTATATTAATCTTGTATGCTAGTTTGAAGTATGCATACAGACGTATTCCCTCTCACGCTTTGATTGGTCAGAAGTTGCGAGACAATCTTTACTTTAATAATCTTGGGATTTCTGTTCAACACCAAAAAGGACCAGTGTGTCCTTCTACACCTGTTACCGAGAAATACCTAGTGCGCCAAGTACGATACCGAAAACAAATTTTTACGATAATGGAAAATAGCTAAATATATATTTGTAGAATGGACCTATATACAGGGTGTTTACGGTCTTCTTATTTCTTTTTTAATGGGTGATACTACAGGTCAAAAGAAGACGAAAATCCTTAAAACACCTTAGTAAAAGTTTTATAATAAAAGAAATATAAATGTTTTAAGTTTTTATAGGGAAGCGATAAATTAATGTTACAAAAACTTGTAGTAACCTGCGAATTTACAAATTTAATTTATTTTTCAATTTCTAATAAACTTTATTATTATTTTTATTTATTTATTTTTTTTCAAAGTAAGCCAACGGAGTGGCCGAGCGCATTAAGTCGTGCGGTTTTAGACTGTTAGAAACAGGCGTGACTGGGCGGCCACTGGTTCGAGCCTGCTTCGTTGGTGATATTATTCGGGCGAGAATAATATGTTTACATTACTCTCATTTTCACAATCATTCACCCCTCATCCAGGTGTAGGAGCTCGTCCCCTGGCATCGGCGATTAGCCTCGTTGCAGAAATAAAGGCCGATGTAAAATAAATAATATAATAATAATAATAAATAATTTTTTCAAAGTAATTTGCCAGCACTTCTTCAAAATATTCCATTACATGTACGTTAAGAAATGTGGTTTCGTCAAGACGGTGCTACCGCGCATTTCAGTCGTTTCGTTCGTCAACACTTAAACAATGTATTTGAAAATAAGTGGATAGGTCGGGGCGGTCCTGTTCCTTGGCCTCCCCGGTCACCAGAGCCCACCCCGGACAACACCATTAGACTTTTATTTGTAGCCATTTGAAGACCATGGTACACACACCGAAATTATGATTCTGGAGGATCTCCCTAACCGGGTGGAAGCAGCAGCGGCGGAAATTCGACAAGGCATGGGCCTTGCAGCATACGCTGATTCATGGATACGCCGAGCAAGACTTTGTATACAACAGCAGGGTGATATCCCTAAACTTCTGCTTCGAACATCTGCTCCGTAACCGGGTGGGAGCAGCAGTGATGGAAACTCGACAAGGCATAGGCCTTACAACATATGCTGATTCATGGATACGCCGAGCAAGACTTTGCATAAAACAGCAGGGTGATAACTTCGAACATCTTCTGTAAAAGTGCTTGTTTTCTTTTAATCCTATAAAAATAAAAACTAAAAAAAATGAATATCTCGTTTAAAGGTTTTTTGCCTTCTTTTGACCTGTAGTATCACCCATTAAAAAAGAATTAAGAAGATCGTAAACACCCGGCAATATGTAAAGCATATTGCGGAATATTGGGCGAATTTTGCGAACGTAACTGCTGAAAATCAACAATCAACCTGTTTCCTTTGTGATTATAGTTAACTCGTCAGTTTGCTAAACAAACAACCAGCGAAATACTGAAATCTGTTGGGCAACATACTCAACAGTTGCGTTCCTTAAAACTACTGTGGGGAGGTAAGAGGGGAATCCCAAGACACCTTGGCGCTTTTATTTAATTCCCTGGTATTTAATTTTATTTTTTAATTCTATAAAAAGAACATCGTTCACCTGCTTTATCATTGAGTCTTCATTTAAATTCGTATCTAACAAATAATTTTAATCACGTGCCGGTGGTGTCATAAAAGAAATATAACCCATGTAGTAATTTTGAAAAAACTAGTATGTGACAATATTGTATATGGAAATCACGTACATTATGTCTTCTTTATATCTACGAATAAAACTTTAGCTATATATCAAATTAAAATACTTGGACGGAAAATATAGCTTTGGTTAAATATTGTTAAAGTTGAATAATAAGTAATGTTGAAAGTGAATGTTTTTTTGCTAGAAAATGAAAGTCATAAACATCGAATATTATTGAATTATTACTCTAAGAGAAGATTCTGCTTTCCAGAAAAAATCGTCGGATAATCATAAAATTTCAATTACAGAGACCAAAAATATTTTATTCCAGAAAAAAATACAGCCAAGAGAAAGCATATTTAAAAGGCCAATATTCTGAGAGGCCAATATCATTTTAAACAAAAATGAAATATAAAACAGAGATTGGTGGTTTATGAACGAATATATTCATTGATCTGGATCAGTATACAGACCGAAGTGAGCCAGCTCAACAAATTTAAATGAATCGGCTCATTGCATAGTTTCAGGGATTCAGCTGTGACTGAAGTGAGCTGGATCGGTGATCATGTCTACTTTCACGAGGGTTTTGCTTGTAATGTATTATGCTATGCACATAGCAGTTCATATGTTTACTTAACTTTCCTGTTGAATCACCTTTTGGACTTACCTAATCTTATTATCCAGTTCGAAAAAAATGTTTCTAAATAACACTACTATCTCTGGAAGCTTGTACTTAAAAATCTAATTTTACAATAAAAGTTATTTGCCGTAATTGTTCATCATCGTATTAGTAGGGCAGCCTACTTTATAAAAAAATTTCGGAAAATAACGCATTTTTAGTGTTTTTAACTAAAATATGTTAACTATTTAATTCGCTATGTAATACAACAGATCAGTAGCTCTAGTGGCGTGGTTGGTTTTGTCGTACCTTAATAATGTAACTTAATCTGCAAACTAGGGTTCGAATCCTGTTAATTTTATTTTTTCTGTTTTTTTTGCATTTTTATTTTGTTTAAATTATTTTGTTAAAATTCTAGTTATATTTTGGTAAATGTTGCATTTAATTTTTAAAAGCGTAAATTTATTAACCAGCGGACAGTGTTGAAATTATAATTTAATTCTATGTTTGACGAAATCAGAGGGCGGGGCTTAAGATTTAAGCAACCAATGGAAGCCATAGGCGCAATTTTCAGTCTTAATGAACCTTGCTATATAAAAAAAAATACTGCATATATTTAGAAACTTAAATAATGGTATTAGGCATTCGAATTAATATTCATAAAAAAATATTTTGACATAAAATTTGTTTTGGCATCCCAAATAATCATCATTCAGTTACTAAATACCTGCAAAACCCAGAAATGTGTGACAATTCACACTTCACATCAATTTTTTAAAACATTTTGTGTATATCTATTCGTAAATCAAAATCCTTTTTGATGATGCCTTTAAAGAACAATACCTACTCGAATCGCTGAAAATGGGAAATATTGTAACAATTTTCTTTTCATGTAAATAAACCAATTTTTGCCATTTAAAAACCTTTTTTAGTTTTAACAAAATAAAAAAAAAAAAAAAAAAAAAAACAAAATTTAACAGCCGAAATCCATATATGAAGCTCAATTTATTTCGAACCTAAAACATTTTGTTTACATTCAAAAAGTTCTATCTCGACCACAGACATCGTTCGGAATAGGACACATGGACATACGAAAATGTTTGCTTAAAATGACGATACCATCTGTGTCCATAATATTGACTTTTTCTCCTGGGACACCTCGTATATTTATTTTTGTTCATTGTTGTTCAACTTTTTATTATATCTATACCCTACATCAACAGTTCCCAACTTAATCAAAATCCCAGAACCCTTTCCACCTTAATAAAAATTTGGGGAACCTTGACAATTGCTTTCATGACGGAAGTCGCCACAATTTTTTCCAGTCATTTCTGTCTTGTGTCCTACTTCTTCATTTCAGGGAATTTATTTTCTCTCTAACTCTTTTCTCCATTCTTTCATAGATTTTCATCCGCGTCTTCTTTTAGATACCGTCGCTTCGTATACCTTTTTCGTATATGTGCCTTCCTCCATCTTTTGGATATGGCCATACCATCTTAATTGACCTTCTTCTACACTTTTTCTACCGTTTTTTTTTCCTACATTATGTTAGAATTTTTAATGGTCATAAATATAAAACAATAATTCAAAAATAATGTATTTAAAATACAATAAAGAGTTAAATAATGGACAAGCAAATATTATTCATTCAAATTGGTATTTAGTGTGAAGGAAATTTCTTCTTTTATTTCAATATTCTTTCAAACTTTGGTTTAATTTTGGACAGCTGAATTCTAATATCAACTTAGTTCTGTATTTTGTTGTCACAGTAAATACGCTTTCATACAAGTGGCACTAAAAAACAACAAAAAATGAAGTGGACAAAAAGCCACTTCATTTGGATATTTCAATTTTCACACCAAACTTCGTTTAGTGACACTTCATTATATTTAACTTTTATTTGGCTGTTTAAAGTCAGTGTCTTCTAATATTAAAAGCCATCTTTAAGTATAATTTTTAAATAACTTTTTGAGACATATTTTAAACTACAAATTAGAGCTGAAAAACTCATTTTATTGCGGTACTACAAATTTTATCGGCGGAATTGTAGGGTGCCGCGGAACACATTTGGGAACCGTTGACCTACATACAACTATTTACTTTATTGTATAATTTGTTAATAAATAAATATAAAAAAATGCGGAATCATTTATTGATCAATAATTTTGCTCAAACTTTCAATGGGGGCCATTTTGTGATGTCTATAGGATATACATATATAATTCGCTGATAAATGCTGACTAAACATTATATTCATGAGATGCACCTGTTCAATAAATCTAGTTAAGATTTACCTTGACTTGACCTTATGTCCAACGGAGATGATATGAAAAAAGTGCTGATGTTCTACCATATTTTCATTAACAATACATCAATGACTTTCACTTTCAACGGAATGTCAAAACAAAAAACAGTCAAAAAATAATCTTTAATTACTTTCAATTATATTTAACGTTGCTTAATTAAAGATGTTTTCTTTTTTTACAGTTATTTATACGAATAAAGTTATTTTTCTTTTCATTTTTTTGTTGACCATGATAACTTTTAATTGGAGCATTTCCATGTTGAAATGAGTTCATTGAAAGAGGTATATATAAATGAAGTAATTGGCACCATCTATCAACGTTAGAAATAAGTTTGATATATGTATAATGATGTGTAAAAAAGATATCGCGTGTTGCAAGTTGAAGCTTGTTATGGCGACTTCGAGTGCTTATTACTTCTGCAAAGAACTTCCAAGTTCCGACGGGAGTAAAGAGAAACTCTTACACGAGCAACATACATGTTAAATACATTGGCGCACACATTTTTACGAGGGAGGAACATTGGAATAATTTGTAAAAATTGTAAAAATGTTTATAACATACATATATAATTGTTATAGAATAGGTTTACTAAATTTCATTAGATGAGCCCGGTACCCGTCTAATTAGAATTGAAAATAAACCGCTAAATAAAAAGAAAATAGATGTGAAGTGTGAGGCTTCACACATTTCAGAGTTTCGTAGGTATACAGGCTGTTATTGCAAACTGTTTAATCATTGCTATCTTCTTTATTATAAATAATTGAACATTAAATAAACGAGTTATTAAAAAAATATATCGACCCATCGTACGGAGATCGTCGTAACCCAATATTTTAATTTTTATAATTATCTATGTAAAACTAAAAAATATCATGTAATCTTTCCATGAAAAAAATCTTTTTTCACAAAACAATATTTTTGGTAGCATAACGTAGTTTTGTACGATATATTTATTCTTTCACCGAAAGATTACAAGATATTCTAATATTTAATTTAAATAATTCAAAAAATTTAAATATTGAGTTACGACGATTTTCGTAGGATAAGTTGATATGTTGGTATGATTTACATAGCTTAAACCAAATGGACAAGAGACAGATTCAATCGTTAAAAGTTACACAATTTCAAAATTAAGTTCCGCGTAAACGTTTGGAACAGACTATAAGTTTTATTTAATTATGCGACGTATATTAAAAAATAAATACAGAAAATTTTGCATCACCGAAGAGTAAAAAAACTATATTTTACGGTGTTAAAAATGTATGGTGTACCGATTAAAAAAGAATACAAGATAGTGTTACATTTTTAAAAATACAACTTTATTTTAAGTTATCTATATATTTTAAAAACTATCTATCCATTTAATTTGGATTATTTTTCTCAATTTAGAATCATGTAAAAACAGGGCCGGATTCGTCAAAAGGCGAGTTAAGGCGACAGCCTAGGTGCACTAAAAGGTCATGAAATTATTACTTTTATGGACTTATGTTTAGCATATTAAAATTCTTTTGTACTATTTTTCTTATACTTTCGTGGAATCAGGTGGGGATAGGGCCACATCGGGAATTTTCTCGGAACCGGCTTGGATAGAATTTATCAGTGCATTTTTGTTTTCATTTTTTCCGGCCGCCAACCTCAAACAAAATTCTATTGACCCGAAACAGTCTAGGCGAAACTCACTTTTCTGCTCTTCCCTTAATTTATTAAATAAATTGTACAAAGTTTGATATGGTTTTATGTTTAAACGTGATTCTTATTAACAATTTGGTTGAAAAACGTTAGTCTTAAGTTTGTGGAATACAGAATAGTGTTATTCATTCAGTTATATAATTTAGGTAAAAATTAATCAAATATTGATTATTAATGAAGATTTAAATTGACAATATGTTTTTTGAGCTGTTTGCTTAGAGACAATGTTACCCAGCAAACATTGAACTAACGGCCGAACGCCGGCAAACTGCTTTTACGCTGGTACATTGCTGGCACCAGAAGTAAGTGCAACGCCAGTATTAATAATGTACTTCACATTTGTATTTCGCACTCTGCCTATACGAAGTACTTTACCAGCATTTTATAAGCATTCCTTATTTGTATTAATCCAAGGTTATTTCTAGCGGGCCAGTGCTTATGTTTATAACTTTTTTTTAATGTAATAATTTGAAAAGTCTGACCGTTCTTAGTCATAAAACACCCTAATGGCGTGGCCTTCGAGGGTCGGTACAAGTGATATTCTGTTAGTATAAGTTCGGACGTGTTGGTGAATAGTTTTTAAAGATGTGTATTTGAATAGTTATTGATTGTGACCATTATACAGTTTTTTATTGTGATTTGTGTGTGTTTTGTTAGATTTAAGGACGTAGTTTACACAAACTATTTCATATTAAATTGTTTAATTTTTAGTTTAGTTCAATCATAGTTTTTTCATGTAATAAAATTTTCAATTATTAATAAATCTGATACAAGATTATAAATATGTCATTTAAAAAATATAATTTGTCATATTTCATTTTGAATAGTGACATCTTAAATATTTTGTAAATATAATACTAACCTAAAATAATACAAACTTAATCCAAAACTGTAAAGCTTTTTTTACAATATAACCAAGTTTCTAAAAGTCAGTAATACACTATAAAAATCACCAAAATAACCAGATCTAGTTTGTTCTTACAAAAGTGAACAGCTTATAGCATTAATGCTTATAAAATTTGTTTATTGAATTTATTTTAACAAGTATGATTTCTTTAGGTTGGCACTCTTCAAGTCAGGGGGAAAAGATGTGGTAGATAATACAAGACGAATATTGGCGAAAATTATTAGTCACCCCTTATCTTTAGGATGAAATTGGTTTGACCGAAATGGCAGAAAACCATTTTCTTAAAATTCTTCATTAAATTAATAAATTAAAGAAACTAATTCCTGTTATTCCTGAAATTATATTTATTTAATATTTATAAATAAATCAATAAATTATAACTGTTAATTCAATTTACAATCGGCTAGTTTTACCATCGTTGAATAAATTTATTTAACAACTTAAGTTAACAATATCGCATCATTCTATTGACAGCAATGTTAATTTCTTCATTAATAGTTTAAAACCGATGCGATATTGTCAACTTTACTTGTTAAATAAATTTATTCAACGATGGTGAAAATGGCCAAATGAGTATTTATTTTGCACCTAACCATTAATTTATTTTAATACTGGGTAAGTACACATATATTACATTTGAAACACTAGAGAGTGGGTATAATATAAGCACTAGTCTGTCAGAAATAAATCTTGCAACTAATGCGATTATTTTGCACTTTACCGTTGCTGGGCCAGCTAACGGCCACGGGGACACCGGGGTACTGGCCCAGTGCAAAATGCCAGCACTGGACCAATGCGAAATGCCAGCACTGGCCCAGTGCGAAATGCCAGCACTGGCCCATTACTTTCAATGCACTTTACCGTTGCTGGGCCAGCAACTGATACATCAATGGACCAGCTAAGGGCCACGGGACACCGGGGTACTGGCCCAGTACGAAATGCCAGCACTGGCCCATTACTTTCAATGCCGGCGAGTATGTGCTTTACCAGTACTGGTCCGGATAAAAATGTTTGCTGGGTAGGTTGCATACTGTTTATTTTATAACTGACATTTGTACTTTTCTGTCCATAAGTATAAATTTTATTATATAATATTATTAACTTGAGGTATTTGCAGCAGTTAAAATAGACGGTTCTTATCACAAGAACATAGAACTAGAAGTTTGCATGATGGTTTCAAGTGAGAAGGACATTTTATCAAACATATTGGAGGGATATGTCATATGGCACCAGGAATAATATCATATTTGTATGGGTAAATTATAATATTAATTGTGATTTTATTGTTTTTCTTCCACAAGTTTTAATTTAAATATAAATTTTTATATTTATATTTAAATATTTAAATTAAAACTTGTAGTAAATAAAATTTTGTTTCTGTTTATCGAAAAAACCCCATTATTTTAATATACGCTAACAAACAAAACTACCCAGCAAACATTTTTATACGGGCCAGTACTGGTAAAGCACATACTCCCCGGCATTGAAAGTAATGGGCCAGTACCCCGGTGTCCCCGTGGCCGTTACTGGCCCATTGATGTATCAGTTGCCGGCCCAGCAACGGTAAAGTGCAAAATAATCGCATTAGTTGCAAGATTTATTTCTGATGGTTTTAAGTAAACAGTATGAGTGAAGAAGAGTGCTTATAAAATGCTGGTAAAGTACTTCGTATAGGCGGAATGCGAAATACAAATGTGAAGTACATTATTAATACTGGCGTTGCACTTACTTTTGGTGCCAGTAATTTACCAGCATAAAAGCAGTTAGCCGGTATTCGGCCGTTAGTTGAATGTTTGCTGGGTAGTCTTCTTGCATAAAATTCGTTAGCAGTCAATATGTTAACCGTCGGACTAAAAGTGCAGCCTTGGAGGGCCTATGAAGAATCTTCATAAATATATAGTTTTTAATTTCGTTTTGCTTTTTAGGTTATTTTTACATGAAAAACAGCTTTAAAATTGCAATATGTAATGCATTTTTTCAAAATTTGCTTCCCGGAGGAGGACCCCTAACCCAGGAAGGGCACTTCATGACCCCCCCCCTCCCCTCCTGGTGTCAGGCTACACGTTCTGGTCGATCGTGGTACCACTATATATAAAAAAGTAGATCCTAAATACAAAAAGGTTGAACAGCCCTGTTCTATAGTTTATGAGATCCCAATGGTGAAACTTAAAAAAATAGACACTCTTTAATAAACTTATATCTACATATTTTAAGTAGTAAATTCTCAAAGATGAGTCGACACATGATCTGTTGAGACAGTATCGGCGGGTGAAAATTCTGTAGTGGCGTTTTTCGTATGATAATTACAATACAATAACCTTTGTACTTTTGTATTTTTTGTTTAATTTGATGCTGAGAGGTCAATCACATTAAACACTGCCATATGTACGCCACTGGTTAAATAAGATATCAATTGAAATACATTCCAGTCATTTCGGCATACGGAACAATTTTACAGAAATTTATCTTAGCTGTCAACATATTGCTAACTAAGATTTAACTTGTTGAAAAATAAATATTGTAGAGATGGAGGGGGATTCAAAGTCACGCAGACATTCATATACATGTATTTATAGTTCATTTTTAATAGTTAACTGTAAGTTATTATTATTTATTATAGTTGATTGGAGAGCTTAGAAAATTAATCCTAGTCAAGGAAATTATTATAAATGAATAAAAGTGTGCTGATTTATGATGGGAATTATGAAGACTGAAGGGAAGTAAAGTTCATATGGTTCCGAAAACTTTGATATAAAACGAAAAAACGTAACATAGCAATTATGGTAAATTATTAACCTATTTGGAATTACAATTTTGATCAAATTAAAATCAATACAGCATGTGAAAAACGTATTTAGTGGGTTATGAAAAACAGTACCAAAAAACAACTAAGAAAATAATTTTAATAATTCTGCTTGGTGAAAGAAAACCATGGACAAGGTGGGCAGACAATGTTCAAAACTGCTAGGTATCAACAACTGGTGAGAAATTGCCATGGATAGAGTAAAATAAAAGTGTCAAGACCAGAGAATAAAATAGGAATATACATGAAAAGAGTTGCCGTGGCTCCGTGGTAAGACGGTTGTTTATGGAATACAGGGACGTGGGTTCAAATCCCCCACCTTCTTTAGATTTTTATCTTTCAATATTTTGCACTCATCTCTGAGGTCGACGCAGCGTGAAGTATTTAATACTTAAAATGAATACTTGTTTATACATGGATAATACGACTGGTCGAAATATCACACTGACCATGTGGCTTTCATATCTATGACCGGTGGTCTAGAAACGGAGAGTTTACCTTCTCTGCCTCTTATACGCCTTTCTAGGCATATATATGGAGTCCTGGATATCGGGATTACTATTGTTTTTTTGGACCTGAAAATCTTGGAATTTGCACTTCTAATCCCAGGAATTTCGGGATTACCAAAAAATAAGTTATTTACCTATAACCAAATGATAAGAAATTAATCCTGTTGCCTTAAATGTATGTTGAAATTAATTATAATATCGTGGAATTATCTAGTATATTGAATTATCTTCAAAATTCTCGATAAGAGTTCTCTCCTAGTAGATCCATGATCAGAAAATAGTTAAAGGAATTAATTCAGAAGATAAATAATATGAAAGATAAAAATGAAGTAGAAACTGAAAGCAAATCTGCTGACACAGTCGTTTACCAACAAAACTTTAAGAGAAAAATTGGAGGGACAAACAGAAAAGAGTATGAAGACCATGGAATTTGATACTCGAAGAGAATCAGAATGGAGGAATGCGTGAACATCATCTAGAATTAATATATAAGTATTTGTTATCTATTCCACATAAAAACGTTGAACCAAAGGGTTTTTTTTTTCGGAAGCCAACTATTTTGGTACCAACTATATTGGTAGCAATCTAAGTCGGCTTAGAGATGACACTTTTGATGCTTTCTTATTTCTTTGTTCATATTTTCAGAAATCGAATTAATACTGGTTAAGTGTCTTCAATATTCTCATGGCTAGGTTGATTTTGGGTGGTTTCTGTAAATAAAAGAATATTTCTAAAGACTAATTTATTATTGACTATAGTCTATCTCAGAAAGAGCGATAGTAATAAAATTTATTATTTGTAAAAAGTTATTGTTTTTTCACACAGAAGCGGCACACAAAATATGAATAGATCGAAACGAAATATTGTTAAGAAACAACCGAGTGTGCCGCACATCTTATATGGGAATACGAACTAGGGTTAAACACAATATATCATAAAAAATTTACCCTAAAATTTTGAAGAAAAATATGGTCACAGGCATGCGTTTAATGATATGATAAATATGGTCACAGGCGTGCGTTTAATAAAATGATAAATAGTAATATAGCAATATACAAAACCAATTTAAACGTGTTTAAAATATGCACGCCACTGGTATCTGCCTGACAAAAAGATTTATTACTATCGCTCTTGATTACTCAGGCCTAAGATTTAACTTGTTGAAAAAACGTATAAAATTATATAATTCTTACAAACAAAATATGAGTCAAACATAAGCGATAAATTGTCGTAGTTACATCATATAGACTAATTATAAATGATCAATTACTAGAATAATAATAATTTTCTAAATTAGTTCCTAACATTGGACTTACAATGATAAACCTTTACATAACCTAACAAAATCTCATCGCGCCGATTACAACAAATCTCGCCCAAAATTACAAAGACGAAGAGTAAATATGATCAATTTAGGTAATTGGGTTAGGTTTAGTTAGTAAAAATCTAGGAATCTCAGAATTAGGAAAACGATAATAAATAATAAATATTTTACGAAGCCCTATTCGCACTATTCGTAACTCACTAATTTTTTTAGCTGCAAACGCTACCTTTTACGTTAAAACTATATACTAAACGATCCACTTTTGAGCTTGTGCGTTGGAGAGGGATGCTTCTTATCCTATCTACAGACGAACGTATGGTCAGTAATTGAAACAAGATTATAAAACTATCAATGATTGTCCAAAGATGATTCCTCCAATCGTTCGGCCACGTAATCTGTCATAACCTCAACAACTCGAATACTCTTCTAAAAGACTACGTGAACTCACTGGTTGTACGGTAGATGGTCGAATATCGGTTGAAGCGTTCGAGGAAGATCACAAGTAGTCGATGCGAAGAAGCTAATTCATATTATACAAATCAAGACTCGTTATCAATTAATGTAAACGTCATGAGAGAGAGAGAGAGAGAGAGAGAGAGATAGAGAGAGAGAGAGAGAATCTTATGAAGATGGTTGGAACATGTTAACAGGAAAGGTATCTTCAGGAATGACAGATCTACTTGTGAGATATTTACAGAAGAAGCTTCAGAATCAGTGTTCAATTGCGTTATGGTTTGTCTGGCATTTGACGTTAATTTTCAATAAATCTTAGCCCGTCGGTTACTTCTGGATTTTTGCTAATGTAAGACGCAGTTATAAATCAATTTTTCCAGCACTTCATTATACTAACAAATGGTTAATAAATTTATCTGACCTCATAAATTATAAACCATTCATTAAAAACTGCAGAAAGTTAAACAATACCTAACCATTAATTTTTTTCAGAAGGAAATTTAGTTTCTAGCCCATTACACATATTGAATTTCACTTAAATGAATAAAAAGGAAGAAGACATTTTTAATGTAATTTGGCAACGATCTAGTCATGTGCACACAATATGACGGCATAGGAGCAGTTTTTGGCATGCTGCAGTGCTCTCAACTTAGTGCGCGCAGTTTTAAAGTGTCATAACTTGTAATAACGCCCCACTTTCTTGGATACTCGTCGCAGACAGAATATTCGATTAAGCATATAACCAATAGCTTTTCGCACGTAATCTGGTGACTTGTTAGATTTATAGGTTATCATACCGTCTTCCAACTTGTTCGATGACACAAGAACTCCCAGATAATGGTAATGGTTATAGTTAAACATTACATCTTTGTTCACATCAACACAGAATTATGTTGCACTAATTCTATAGTTTCGAATAGTTTATGAAGTAGAGGAAACTCATTTATTTTTATTAAATTTGGCAACGATTCTCTATTAGATTAACATTGTTATAATACCTACGTATGTATAAATGAATTAAGTTATATTACTTAAATAAGAGGCAAAAAGTCTGGCCCCAACCTAGGGGCGGAAAATTTAAATAAAAAAAAAGTTAATAAAAAAGGAAAACTTTTTGAAAAAGCGATAAAAAAAGTAATTTATGTCTTTAAAATATGTTATTTTCTTACCAACTTCCAGACCTCATTCTAGATCTTCAATATCGTGGCAATCTTGTGATAGAAGTATTTGGTCATTATCGAAACTTGTAGTCAATAGTATATTCTACTCAAAATGTATGCAGTATAAAATTTTGCTAAAAATTGGATAAAGCCATTTTTTATTACTAGCAGTAGTAGTAAAGTTTTTATTTTTTCCTTTCGGATTAAAATCTACATAAACTATTTCACATTTCATGTACTACGTATAACCTTTTACAAACAAAACAAAAAATTATTAATTCTAACATATAACATAAATATATAACAATACACAACAAAGAGATAATTCTATTTCAGGTTTTTTTCTCCTCTTTTCTTCCTCACCAGTTCCATTCATCTTGTGTAGGGTCTTAAATCACTGAGTATCTGTACAGCTGAGTTGGAGTTCCTTAAGTCCTCTGAGCAGTCTCTTGTCAGATGTTCCAATGTTTCTTCTCCTCTTTCACATATTCTCCACTTGTTCTCTTGGTCTTGTTTTCAGTACATGAAATATGTACCGAAATTTTCTTCATTTCCTACTCTATACCTAGCTATCATTTTTGTATTTTTATAATTTTTAATTAGGTATTCTGCCGTTTCCGTGGATACTAAAAATTTGTATCGTTTATTGTAGTTGGAGTTGTGGATTAGTTCCCTTCTGGTCTGTATTTGGATATCTTTTTCCCTTAAAGTTATTTCTTCCAGCATACTGTATCCTTGTCTTCGTCTGTTTTCCACTTCAATCAGCGAGTATCCTTTCGTTTCGTAGAAACTCGCGCGTTTTTGTTCCTATTTTTTTTTTCCTGTCTTCTAACTTCTTTTCTTTGCATTTCTTGCCAGCTATCGATTTCAAGTTCCTTCCAAAGAGTCAGTCTTATCTTTTCTTTACAGCTGACGGTTCTTCTTCCAGCCTCTATGGACACTTTGAACCTTTTCGTTTCTTTCAGTAAGATGTAGATGGGTGTTACTTTATCTATGCTGAGTAACCATCGCAGATATTTGTATTGCTCCATATAGCATGATGCTAAGAATTTATTTGTCGAAGAGCGGACATCTTAACTTGAAGATACTTTTAAACTTTCTTTCGCCAATTCCCCAAACTTGTGCGAGGGCTATATTTGCCTTTCTTGTTACTTCCTTGATATGTTCCTGTTCTTGTCCGTTCTTTTGAAAAGTATATCCCAAATATTTAAATGTTTTTACCTTTTCTAGTTCTACCCAGTGCCAAAACCATTTTTCATCCGATTTTCTCCCTCTTGCTTGTGAAAATCTCATAATTTTTGTCTTTTCAGTATTTAATATAATTTCTTTTTCCTCTAAGTATTTCTCCAATCTTTTTACAATCCATTTTTTATTAACAAGCATTACGTTACAATCTGAACGTAGGTTTGTAGTTGAAGATTAAACATGATATCATATGTATCCAACATTCATGGATATTGTTGGCCTTAATATATTTTTAATGATAAAAGTTATTCTCAACCAATTACTATGATTTTCGAGGAAAAAAAATATTACCTCGAGTCATAAACGTGAGAATTGAGGAAACGAAATCACAGACAACGATTAACACTATGGTATTTTATTAAATTAAAATTAGAACATCCGTTTCAAATTAGACATATTTCATAAAGTTGGGAAAATTTATAGTTCCATAGTTTGAGAATTATTAGAAAGTAATTTTTTATTAGTTTCTTGTTAAATTTTTTGTTATGAGTAAAGAATAAGCACAAATTGCATCTAAGTTGTGCCTAAAATTATGAAGAAGTTCCGCAGAAAAAAAGTAATTTGTTTGTCGTTAGATCTTTTGCTAATTATTCTACGAAGAGAGTAAAGGCGATTTAAGAAGTAATATCTAACATCCGTCGACCGAAGGAAAGGCCTCAAGGAAAGATCAAGATCAAGTTCAGCTGGCAGAAAATATTGCATCGCTAGATACGAGGTTTGGTTGAAAATACGTGAACTGCGTCCGTTGCTCAAGACCTAGTAATCGGAGAGAAGGAACAGCAACTTAATATGATGCATCTGTAATTTGTAAGTTGATTGCCGCTGTGTTTGTTTCGCTAATTTATTTATTTCAAATTTTGCAGCGGTTTTTGTAATTCAATTTTCTTCACCCGAGTGATTTCTATTTATTTATTTATTTATTAACTTAAATGAATGCAGGATAAACTTACCTAAATTACACAATATTAAAAAAAAAAAACGAAAAAATACAAAAAATATATTCAAAAAAAAAAAACTTGATGAACAGGACTAGAGTAAACGGTTTAAATTATTTTTAAATGCAATGTAAGAAGAGCACATGATATCCAAATCCCGCGCTTGGTCGTTGTAGAGCTTCCACATTCTGTCCAGGCTGGAGTTGTGTCCGTAAGATGTTTGGCGCTTGGGTAGGTGTAATAAATCAACGTTCCTTGTTGAGTACGGTGCAACTCTCAGTCCAATTCTAGCAGGAACGTCAGTGGTACCATTCACTATCTTGTGTAGACATAAGTCGAAAATTCGACACCTATCTTCTAGAGGTTTCAACTTCTCGGTACAGTACTGTAATTAATAACCGATTTATAAAGTGCATAATTACAAAATTGGATTCACATGTTTTCCAGACTGTGAATCAAACTTTGTTGGGTTGGAGACTATAAAGATGTGGTATATTTTAACTGACACCTTACTAAAGAACTGAATAGGACTTTGACAGTATGTAAACTTCTGAAGCTGACAGACTGTCTTTTTATGAAACCCAATATGCGTAACGAGTTATAGATAATTGTGTTGATGTGAGCAGTAAAATAAAGATCGCTACTAAATAAGACGGCCAAATCCCTTTTGATTTGCTCTTAAGGTGTTTTGTTTGATGGACTTTATCGAAGAGCAGAGTGTCTGTAAGAAATTTTGATATATATATATAACAAAAAATGGGTAACCCCATATCCAGCATAATAGCTAATATGGTATTAGAAGAACTGGAAGAAAAATGCCTAAACGACCTAAGCGAAAAACCAATTTTCTATGGATGTTACGTCGATGACCTAATACTGACCTATAATAAAGACAAAATAGACGAATTAACATATGCATTCAACAACTTCCATCCACGACTACAATTTACACTTGAGACTGAACATGACAACACCATCAATTTCCTGGATATATCTTTAATAAGAAACTCCGAAAACGGGACAATAAGAACAAATTGGTACCAAAAACCTACTTATAGCTGGCGCTACTTAAATTATTTTTCCAACCATCCCAAAAATTTAAAAATAAATATCCTAAACAATGTGATTGACAAGGCTTTAAAATTATCCCATGTCAACTTTAGGAAAGAAAATATTAAAAAGGTTACCAACGCGTTCTTAAATAACAATTACCCACTCAAACTCATTCAGAGATGTATACGGGAATGCAAGAAAAAATTATACAATACTGACGAAAAAGAGACAGACAAAAATGACAACAAATACATTTCACTCCCTTTTCATGACTCCAGCTTTATCGATACAGAAAAACATTTGATAGTCATAATGTGTCTGTGAAATTTACCACTAATATTAATAACACAAAATTTCTCCAATTTAATATCAAAAATAGATAAGCTGGACCAGTCTAATGTTGTATACTCCATCCCATGTTCTTCCTGCCCCCACACATATATAGGTACCACTACACAAAAACTAAAACACAGATTAACAAAACACAAATCAGATGTAAGACTAAAACTCCAAAGCACGTCCCTTGCCATGCATGCGACAAAATTAAACCATAACTTCGATTACCCGAATGTTAAAATTTTGGACAAAGAAAAGAATGGAGAAAAAAGGCTTACATCTGAAATGTTACATATACTTGACACACTAGGACAAAACGTAAACAAAAACACAGACATTGACAATCTAAGCAAAATTTATCACCCCCTTTTAAATGAGTATTTAAAAACAATTTTTGGGGAAGATGTTGTGAGTCAAACTGGGCGTTTTAGGCGGTTCGGGCGTTTTGATTAAGTAGAAATTCAGTTAAAAATGATGGGAGATTGGGTTTGGAACGCATGATTTTGAACGCAGAAACAGATTTGGACAAGAGAGACCTTTTTGTATCAATGTGTTAATCCAGCGCTGCAGAAATATTAATCAAGATATACTTCTCTATTTTTTTGATTATCAAAAGGCGTTTGACCGCGTAAAACACGATAAATTACTTGAAGTACTTTAAAATATTAGATTGAATCATTGTCACATAAGTATAATTGAAAATTTGTACTGGAATCATAATGTATCAGTAAAAATAGAAGTTAGCTGCATAAAAGATATTGACGTCCATCGAGGTGGAAGACAAGGATTAATTTTATCAGCAATACTATTTAATTTGTTCTCTGAAACAAGCAAATTTAGTGCTACATTAGAAGACCGTAGTGAGGGATTACCAAAATCATCCATGGTAAAATAATAAATAACCTCGTCATGTTGATGAATCCGTACTACTGGCAGCCACTACCGACGATCTTCAAATCCTCATACAATCCGTATATAATCGTACACAAGAGTATGGCTTAGATTTTAATTTGAAAAATCCTAATACATGGTCGTTAATAAATTTAACTAATGTATACATACCATATGAAAATTAGAACATCCGTATCGAATAGGTAGTTTCTTACAAATATCTCGGTACTAATTTAAATGAAAACTGGAAACTACATCACAAAATAAAGAGCAGCATAGAACAAGCTCGTAATGAATTTGAAACAATGAGACCGCTTCTAAGTAACAATAACTCAAGCTTAGATTAAGTAAACGTCTGGCTAAATGTAACGTTTTTCCAATACTATTATACGGTATGGAAGCATGGTAATTGCCTGAAAATATAATAAAAAGAATAAACGATTTTGAAATATAGACCTATCGAAAAATTCTTAGAATCTCCTGGATAGATCATACAATTGAGAATGTAGTATTGCGCAGAATGAATACAGTTATAGAAATTATGTATTCAATTATAAAATATAAATTGAAATATTTAGAACACGTGATGCATAATAAGTCGACCTCAGTAGCGCAGTGGTAGCGACCCTGCTTCTCAAGGTCCCGGGTTCGAATCCCGGCCAGGGCATGGATATTTGTATTTGTCCTTTTCACCTCAGCCTCATTTAAAATAATAAAAATAAATAAAAATTTAAAAAAAGCATCATATCATAAATATATCACCGCTCCCAACCTGGATTTGGTCAACGTAGACCTGAAACTTCACTCATGAGTGAAAGGCTCGTGCCCAACATAACAATAGCAGTACGGTAGTGAAAACTACGGCTCGGGGAGACTACTTGGAACGTTTATGGGCTGAAGATGATGCATAATAAAAAAATACGAGTTACTATAATTGATAATCTAAGAGAATATTGTGGGAAAAAGAGGACCAGGCCGCAGAAAATTTTCCTGGTTGAAAAATATGAAGCAAGTGTATGTCAAAAGAATCACATCGCTGTTCTGCAGTGCCACAAAAATAAAAATCGCTGTGTTAATAGTCAACCTCCATTAAAAGATGGCACTAGAAGAAAAAGAGAGATCGGGTAGGCCTACAATTTATAAAATCGATGAAAAGATCATCCTGGTTCATGAATTAATTCATACCAATCAACGATTGATTGTTGACAGAGAAGTTGGCCTTACAGATCTTATCAACATATTTTGATCAATATCAATAACAATCAAGACAACGCACCAACTCATACTGTCCTTATGATTCAGCTGTTTCTAAAACAAAGTAAATTCATTCTCGTGTCCCATCCACCATCCTCACCTTACTTAATCCCGTGTAACTTTTTTTTTTGTTCCGAAATTTGTGTTCATTAAAAGGGTGCAATTTCAAACGACTGAAGAGATAAAAATAAAATCTGATTTAAAAAAGAATTCAGGAAGTTACTACAAAATGTTTTTCCAGAAATAGAAAAGGTGCTGAGGGATGCATCCCTGCTGCAGGGATGTATAGACACAGAAGGGCATATTTCTAAGGTTGTAAAAAAAATTCTTGTCAATACTGTTTATGATAACTTGTCCGCAATTTCTTTACAGAACCTTGCATGGTCAAACCTTAATAAACCAAGATGGAGTACTTGTCAGTGAGTCCAACAGTTAACCGATCTGACAGTATTCAAACCAAAATTATGTTATTTGTAAGACAGATATATGCTTGATATCTTTATTTGAATCTTGAGGTGGTGTTGAGTGGTATTTTAATTAGCTATGTTAATAATTTAATTAGCAAATAGCATCATGCATTGAACAATAGCAAATTGCCACTTCCTTTAAAAATATTTTAAAATTTATTAAGGAAGGAAGGAATTCATCATTTTCTCTTTGGTGCATTAGGTATGCATGCGGTGTGCAAAAATAATAATGCGGACGTAGTAATTGACGCCATGGCGGACCACACTGCAACATTTGCCGGCGCCAGATATTACACAATACAGGATGTGCACATTATACGTGATTTGTTTATCTTTGAAATTAATAAAAATGTGTATAACAGACGATGACTAAAACCAAAACAATATTCAGTTAAAAAATAATTACCGTCTTGTGTATTATTAAATGTACTATCATAGAATCCCAAAAACTGAATGTATTTGTCCTTCTTCTTGGATAATGTCAAGAGGGTTGACTTTTGACCTTTGGTAATCTTGCTCTATTCAAAAAGAGTCAGGTTTTTATGTATCTTGTAGAAAAATAATAATTATTATACATAGATAACCCAGCAGAAGCCTAAACTTGTAACGCTAAAAAAATTAAGTAAACAAAGGTACATACATTATAACGAAATACAATTTACAACTAAGTATAATTTACAAACAAAAATCAAAAATAATTAATCTTTTTCAATTATAACAAAGAACAAAGAAAAATTAGCGGCTTGAGAGAAATGTATCTAGTATATTTTTAAATATATTGATGGAAGAGGAAGAGAAGACATCCGCTGGTAATGAATTCCACGTCTGGAATACACGGTTCGGAAGGAAATGTTCCCTGTCATTCGAAACTTCTGATCGGACAACTTCAAATGATACCCGAGAAGATGCTGATCGATGTTCTATATAAAGAAGGGATCGAGGTTAATAGAAAATGTGTCTGTAAGGACACGAAATGTTTGTATCAGATCACCTCTTCCCCGTCCCTTTTCAAGAGTGGTCAACTGGAGATTAATCAGCCTTTCTTCATATGGGATATTCGACATTCTGGGATAGCAGAGTTTTGTGGCTCGTCATTGAACGCCTTCCAATAGCTTGATGTCTTTCTTCAGATGTAGACGCCATACAGAAACGCCAAATTCCAAATGTGGTCGAATATACGTGGTGTAAAGTTTTTTGTTTAGTGCAGGCGATGGATTTAAAAAAGCTTTTCGAAATAAAAATATCATCCTGTTGGCCCACTGGCAGACTTTAGTGACTTGAGTAGACCAACTTAAGTCACTGGTTATAGTAATTCCTAGGTCTACTTGTGCATCCGTAGTTGGAATAATAATGTTGTCTATACAATATGCCAGTCGCGGGTTATTGTTACCTAGATGCAGGATTTTTTATTTAGACGCAATCAGTGGAATAAGTCAATCTGTAGACCATTTCTTGATATTATTTAAATCGTTCTGAAGTTGGCGGTGATGAGTTAAGGGATTAGCATAGATTTTGGAGTCATCAACATAACAGGATAGACTAGAGGATACAATGGATGGAATATCAGACGAATATAAAAGAAACGATATAGGCCCAAGAACGGAACCTTGGGGCACTCCACTTATAATAATGCTTTATTAAATAGCTAAAGCTACTACAAAAAAAAACTTACTACAGGGAACTCTCTGGATAAGTCATCTCCTACTCTAACTCTAAATGACCTTTCCGATAAAAAGGACATTATCCATGCTAATAGCTTACCGTGCACAGCCAAGTGATCCAGTTTGGCCAGAAGACGTCTGCATGGTACTTTGTCGAAAGCCTTAGAAAATAATAGCTGTTGTATAACGATACTTTTATGTAAGGTTCTTATATGAAATACTTCGTAAAGTTTCAATGCTGACCGCAGTTTCAGAGTTAACCATGTTCAAAGCTACAATGATATTAAAGATACAAATTAAATGCTATTTATATGTTAACAATGCAGGGATGGTGGTAACAGGTAAAAATCAAATACCAAAATAAGAGAAACAAAATATACACTAATCTTACTAATTGGGAATTTGAAAGTTCAGTGATTTCATTAAGAGATTGCCGATCTTCTTAATCTTCTTTATTTTGTGGGCGTAATAAGTCTAAATCCTTTTCCTTAAAAATGTAAAGTTAATAGGGTAAATACTTATTTTAAATGATCTCTCAATCTTTTGCGATGTCACTGGCCAATAGATGGTCTGTATCTTTCCTGATACTTTTTATCATTATGTCAGTTTTCATTTCATTTACTTAATTCTTTAATCTGTCTCGTCTTTGAGTATGGTATAGTCAAACCTCCTTATTCGCGGGTTCACTATTCGCGGTTTCAGTATATGCGAAGAAAATATTTGTGACTGCATTCTTTATTCGCGGTTGATAAATTCGTTTCTCGCACGTAACCGAACTAAAATTTATAGTTTTTGAAATTAACTACTGCTTTAAAAAAATTAACAACTGGTAAAATTTAAACATTCCCGTGCATTTCTTCTCGAACGAACTTTTTCTTTCAAATATCTCTTAACGATAAACTATTAAGTCGATTGAGTCTCAAAATGAAGACTTGACTGAATTTGACTTAGAACCTATGCTCAACACCATGAAGTAGAACACCATGAAGTCATGAAGTAGAACTCGCCATTAGCTCAGAAATGATATCACTGAGCGAAATATTCTTGCTAATGATCTTTGCAACTTTTTCGTGCAAATTAATCCATCCATGGAAAGAAGTCTGATTTTTAAAAGAAAAATTGACGAAGCAGCTTCTGAATATCATGTTGCGTAGAGTTACGCAACTGCCACCGAACGACGAAAGATGGACGAAATTATCACGTGAACAGAGAGTGATTATTATCTCTGTATTCTGAATAGAGTAAAACACAAAATTCGAAATAAGAAAAGCTGATACAAAACATGCCGACACATTTAAAATATGATTATGGTGATAACAACTACGCATGACATGGACAGAAAAAATATTGAATCAGTCAGCACTTCAATAAATTTATGTGTACCTAATATGCATTCGAAAACTATTTTATCCCGAACAGTCAGACACAAAGCCGAATAGCGGACAATTTCGAAATGAATCTCGATGGATGGATTAAATAATAGAAATCCCAGTCGTGGAAGTCACCAGAAGAAGGTAACATAAAATTTAGAAAACATAATTGATCACGCTTCTTCTAAGATGATACAAATAAGACAAAAAAGTTGTATGTATAGATTGTAGTAACAGTCTAAAATTTTGAAAATCTAATATTTCCAAAAACTGAAATAGAAAAATAAATAAAATAAAAAAAGTTCTGGAAAGACGGAGAATATGAAGATTTAGAGTTCTCTGTTTAGCTGAAAGACTCCTACGTTTTAGGCGGAAAGCTTGAGCTTGTGTGTTGCGGTGCAGCTTGCATATTGCATTTTAACAACTTTTAGGTTGCTATTTAGGTCAACGACATACATAACCGGTTCAATCCTTTTTGTTTCCAAAATTTAAGAACTTGCTAAAAGGGAGGGGAAATGCAGGAGACTATTATTATTAATATTTATTTTGCTAATATGTACATACACTATATATTATACAAGTATAATACAAAGGCTATTTTACAGATATTGTTTTAATTTAAAATTATTCAATATACTACACTTTTAATGGTATTTTCTCTATCATAAGTACATAATAAATAATGTGTTATTTTGTGTCACACCCATATTGAAACATACTTAGTTTGCTTGTTCACGTATTCAGTAGTTGCAATGTTAACAACGAACTTTAATTGTATCGAGATAAGAGCAGTATAAGATAAAGAAATTAACCATTCGCTCCAGCATTCAATTATCTAACATGAACAGCAAACTAATGCTCATGTCATTGGATTAGTTGCGGTTACATGCGGTAAAGAAACATGATACGCACATCTCTAATGTTTTCACTCAAATGACTATTTTCGCAACAGTTGGTCATCCTCTAATATTTTTTTATTTTTTTATGCATACTTCCGCATCTGTTACAATACCAGTATTAGATCCTATAAATTTGAGGTAGAGTTTAGGAAAAATTACCACTTTTGTTTTCAACGAGAATTTTAATTCCCTGTGTTATACTTTGTTAGAAACTATAGTTTTTCTTTACCTATTGGGAATTCTAATCTAAAGGCCCGTTGACATGGTATTTTAATTAGCTATTTAATACTTTAATTAGCAAATAGCATAATGAATTTAACAATAGCAAATGTTCTTGTGCATTCACATTTGCGCAAGAAAATCTTTGCATTTAAATGAAAGCTTGAACCTTAGCAAACCCAAAAGTTTTGCTTGAGTTAAATCTATTGTGACAAATATTTTGCATGGAGTTGGTGTACGACAGGTGTTTGATAAATCAGTAAAAACGAATTGGAAGATTATAGTCTCCTTTCAGCTCGATACATGCGGCACAATGCAAAACCGACTTTGTCACATACTTTTTCAAAATCGAGATATCACGTGATTATCATTTTTTACCTTGAAAGCTATTCAGCAAACAGAAAAAATATGAACAAAATGAACGATATCGCTTTATAATGTCGCAATGAATCGTGCAAGACAAAACAGAATCAACTTTATCCACAAGAGAGTCTGGTGCAAAATCAACTCTTTTCATTTCAGCCAATCATTCCATTAATTTCTATTTTTGCTCAGGTTACAAACACATGTAGATAAATACAAGTTGACAATAACAAGTTATAACACATACATAACTGCCGTAACAAATAATTGAAATTTTTTCATTTTTTTTTTTTTTCAATCTTTAATAAAATTTTATTCCATGAACTTTCCATCAAATATTTTATTTTGCTTTTATTATATTGTTCTTACGAAATGAGATTGGAAGCAATTTGGTAGAAAACCAACTTTATCCAGTCAAATCTCAGCAAAACCTACTTTATCCAGACAAGTCTCAGCAAAACCAACTTTATCCAAACAAAAAATGAATTATCTCACAAACTATTAAATTTTCGATGTGAAGACTTATCTAATCTTAATCGTATTACCTAAACAGTAGATTTACAAAAAAAAATCGTTGTTGTAACAAAATTAAACTCGAAAAACGTTTTTTTTTAAATACCCATAGTTTTGATGACTGTGATAAAGCTGGTTTTGTTTTGTACCTCCTCATGTATGGAAAAAGAAAGAAGTTGGCAAATCTGGGGAAAAGGTTGAATGAGAGAGCAGTTCGTAGCACAATTCGACCAATTAGGCCGTTGATATTGCAGACGAGCAAGCGGATGCATTGTTATGGTAAAACAGAACTTTTTTCTTCGTAATGGGGCTACTTCTTCTCATTTGAACGTGTAATCGTTTCAATAAAGCGGTATAATTTTGTCCTATGATCGGTTTTCTGTCTTTCAGTTAGTCGGTGAAGATTATGTCTTCCAAATCCCATAAAATCGCGGCCATAACCTTTCTGGTCGAGGATACCCTCTTTGCCTTCTTTGGGATATGTTTATCGGGACAAGTTCACTGTTTCGAATATTCTTTCATTTCTGGTGTGTGGTGATGGATCTAGGTTTCAGCGACGGTTATGAAAAGCCGCAAAAACTCACTTGGATTGCGCTTGTACCTAGGTATGTGGGTAATGGGAGAAGAGACACACTTGGAGCTGCAGATGTTTGCAGTTAAATGCTTGCGAAGTGGACATTTGACTACATATATTTATGTATTTTTAATATTTCACTATTTTTTTTTTTTTTTGGATTGTGGGCATAGAAAAAATAGTGCAATTTAAATTCGTTTAAAATTAAATTAATTTTTAAAAAATTTCAAGAACAGAAGTTGAATATATTAAGTGCAAAAATATGAATGCAGTATATATCGCATGTTCTGTACAGCATATAAAGAGTTAATTTTTTCTACATACTTGACTAATACATATTAAATCATAAAATGTAATAATACTATATGTTTTATGATTTTATTTGTAAACGTATATTATCAGACCTAGAACTTTCTAGATATCCCAAAAGCAGTACGCTTTCCGCGGAGTATCAGGTTCTGTTTAGAGAAAAGTGTAATAAATATAAAAACCATAAATTCTTATATACGGATGGATCAAGAACAGAAGAGAAAACCGGAGCAGCAGTGTTCACAGAAGATTCGACCATTAAATATCGCCTTCCAGACCTAATTACTAACTTCACGGCTGAGCTCTACGGCATTCTACTTGCGCTTGAACACATTGAACAAGACCAATCACGGCAATATGTCATCTGTACAGATTCCTTAAGCAGTATTCAGAAAATTTCAACACCGTTCAGCACCGATCCTCTCATTCAAGACATCCAGATCAAACTCCATAGTATATTAAAAGAAAAAATAGTCATTTTAATGTGGATTCCCTCGCATGTTGGCATAATGGGGAATGAAAAAGCTGACCAAGCAGCACGAGAAGCCGACATACTACTAACAGTAAAAATTCCTCACTACGATATCCGGAGTCATATTAAATCCGTCTTCGCTACAAAATGGAACACAGATTGGAGACTTACAACTAATAACAAATTAAGAACAATAAAACAGGAAACAACAAACTGGAAACACTTCGGAAACAGAAAAGACCAGATCGTCATCACTCGCCTACGGATTGGACATACCCGCTTAACCCATAAGTACTTATTCGAAAGAATAAACCAAGAAATCTGCGATCAGTGTAATGTGCCAATTACAGTGGAACACATCTTGTTACAGTGTACTAAATACAGTGCTCAGAGACAACAGTGTAAGATCCAGGACAATCTACAAAAAACTCTAGAAAATTCTTATGACACAGTAAAAAATGTTTTGAACTATATAAAATCCACCAAATTATATAATCAATTATAAATATATCAATATGCACATTATGTAATACTATAAGACTTGGACACTAATAGTCATGTAACTGAAGTGCCGTTAAACTTTTTAAATAAAAAAAAAAAAAAATTTTTTTATGCCCATGTTAATAATGATTAAGTTTTCGGAAAGAAAATCTCAATTATTTTACTGGTTGCAGCACCTTCATTAGAGGTTTTTACGGGCCTCCACTGCTACGATTCCAATATATTTTCATAATTTCACTTTCAAGAACATTTTTTGGCTCATATTTGTAATATGTAGGTCCTGTTGTTCCTGATACGAAGCTATATTTAACCACGATACTTGTATATATTGTATGTCCATTCATATCATGTCTAATCTTGTATTCTGTTGCTGTTAGGATACTAAAACCAGGTAATATAATGTTTCACGTACTTGTCCACTTGCTTGGTAGCTGTCGTCTTCTATATCCAGACAATGTCTTTGATAATATATTTCAGATAGTTAGTATTTATCAGTTTTAGTATTGTATTGCAATAATATACCTTCTGTTTCAGGACGCAAATATTCTCATAGAATATATTCTTACATTTTGTAGGAATTCGTACTTATCTAATAAGTGAAGAAAGTCTACAAAGTATTTACAAAACATACATATTATTAAAAATATATGAAAATTTATTTTTTGACATTTTTGGAGAAACTGAGCACACAATTATTTGAAATTTCTTTTAAAAAAGTAGCAAAATAAAAATATATTTAAAAGTAGTATTTTATTTAACAAGCATTGAAAATCATCTGAGTGTAATATAACTATTATATGCGAGTCAAATACAATATATTATTTTCAACTATATAGTTTTATCCTTATAAAAATAGTAAATTTAATTTAAAAAAGCAGCAATTTTGAACGCCAATTGTAAAACTTCGGAACTGATGTCATCAAGATGGCAACCGAACTATTAGCTGATTGCATCGTACATCAATATGATGAGGAAGTAATGGGATTCGGACTGGTCAGAAATTAAAATTAAAACAATATTTTAAATTCGCTAACGTTTCGATTTAATATGAAATCTTATAAAAAAAAATTAAAAAAATCGAAGCGTTAGCGAAGTTAAAATATTGTTTTAATTTTAATTTCTGACCGTCCGAATCCCATTACTTCTTCATCTTTATATATAAAAGAGAATATTTGTGGCTATGTCCGGAAATTCTAACCCACTTCCAGATATGCTACCGAGTTGAAATTTTGCATACAAGTAGCAAATGGCTTCATCATAACTAGAAAAACCGAAAATCTCAAAAAAGTCCCATCAGAAACGAGAAATTAATAATTTTGTTTTTAATTATATTGGACCATCGAAGTATGTATGATGCGTACAGTGAGATCGCGGGAATTTCGTTTCAATGGTTGTTTAAACAACTATAGTAAGTTCGTGGAACATCGGCCAATATCGTTCGGCACTATAGGTGATTTTATTCAGTTATTTAGTAAATTTTATGCTTAGTGTATGCAGAGCGAGACTTGAGTCGAGCATCTGTTTTCTGGTTTTTTATTTTTGCGCATTTTTAAGAATTTTGTTAATTTTATTTATTTATTTTTTATCTATTATTTTATATAAATATTTAAATATAATAGTAAAATCTTTTACATATATAAAACAGAAAATCTGTGTGTACCGAGTTGAAATTTGGTATATAGGTAGGAAATGCAATCAAAATAAGGGGGCAATTCGAAAATCAGAAGAAAAAAAAATTGTATCACTTAAGACGTAGACTTAACAGAAAAATTGCTTATAAAAAGAAAACTTTTTTTTTTAATGATTTGATTTTCAATTGGATTGATATTACGGGATTTACGAAGGCACAACGTAAAACTAAACTTTTGAAATATCTCATTTACTATTGACTTACAAGCAAAAACGCACATGAGAAAAGTTGTTTAAAATAATAAAAAAAAAAAAAAAAACAAATATAATATGTTGTCCTATAAATTATTCAATTAGTTGAGAAGCTGGGGAAGGGTGGAGGGGGTGGTTGCTAAAACTAAAATACTGGAAATATCTAGCTTATTATTTACTTTACATCAACAATTTATACAGACAATTTGTTTTGATTGAAGAACGATTATTTTCTGTTTAGTGTAGCTTTTGAATATTTAGGGGGACAGAGGGAGCGCTACTTATAAATTTGAAATATCTCTCTTATTATTGACTTAACATTAAACATGTGCATAACAAAAGTTGTTATAATATCAATAATATAAATAAATAAATAAACAAATCTTTCCTCAATATATCAGACCTATAATGATATATCGACTTGGTTTTTGCTTCCAAAGGTTACCCATACACAAGTACAAAAACGTATTTTGCTCTGATCAACCCATAAACGGCAAATCTAGATTCAAGGTTAGTTATAAAACGCTTCGGATGGCCTTATATATCATTCGGATTATATATCACAAATTTTTTTATTTTCTTTTTTGACGACAATTATAACGTTAAATTCGCTGTTGAACATTATTGCAATTATTATTAAAGCAATGCGAAGAAAAAATCTTCCTTGGGTGGCAAGAATATTTACTAACGAAAAAAAGTGCTCCGACCTATATAGGTACGATTTATAAATCAGGAATTATCACGGAGTAATTATAATAAATATAAAAATTATAATAAATAATTTCGTAAGGTGCAAGATAAAATGTTTCACGTGATCGGCGCTGCATTTTGCGATGAGTGATTCTCACATGGGCATTTTATGTGGCATTTTCCTGGGTTATCACAACGGGACACTTATACGTGTTGTTACTAAATGTCTGTACTACCAATGTTTAAAAAGAAGTTCGTACTTAAATTATTTGTATAAGAAGCACATATTAATACAATGGTAGATTAAAATAAATAAATATATTTGAATATAAAACGATTTGCAGCAACCAGTCTTGAACCGATTTCGAAATGGGCCCGATCTAAGTGGGCTTCGACTATTTTTTTCGGCAGCGAAGCAGCGGGTATACTGCTAGTCATATTATTATATTTGACGGACGTAACCATCTAATTCAAGATCGTACATCAATGTATAAAATATTTTTATTTATAGTTTTATTTATTCTAACTTATAAATAATATAATAGTTATAAAGATAGGCTATATGAGGCGCATTTACAAAGGTAATCTAGCTGGTCACAAAGTCGATTCTCACCTGTTAAAATTTTTCTTTACATTTTTGTTTCAAAGCCATACTATTATTAGCTATAATTTAGCAATGAATTTAAAAAAAAAACAGTTTTGTCAAAAACACAAAAATGAGCTATACTTCAAAAATATAATCTGATCAAAAATTCCTGTTGTATTATTCCTGTTCACATTAATGTGCATTGCTCAGATTTTTTCAGATTTTTAGATTGACCCCATGGGTTATATTGGCGCGGAACAATATTGCCACATTTTTGGCAAAAATTGTATTAAAATAAGGAAATTTAAAACCACTACTTCGCGTTCCTTTATCTACATCTCAAGGGCTTTCTCTTGATATCAAACAATAAATTTAAGAAAATTATATTTTTTTCAACGACATTTTTCGAGAAATTAATGTGATCAAAAACTCCTGTCGGACTATTCCGGTTTCTATCAATGTACATTATTGAGATTTTTTCAGATTTTTAGAAATCAACTACTCTAGGTAATAGGGTGTAGGACAAAACTTTTGACACATTTTAAGCAAAAATCCCAAATTAATATTTAAAAAATAAAAATGTGGTGGTTAATCCATAAATTATCATATGATACCCCACTCAAAATTTAAAAATATATATTTATTTGATTATTAAATACATATTTACATTACATATTTGTTTCTATTTTTCCCGCGTTGTGCTTTTTTCTATAGTTTTTTTGTATGTGGGCCAAGAAGTTATACAGGCATGCCAAATTTCAGCTTTCTACGTTCAGCCGTTTGGCTACAATTTCTACCGAATAGACAGACGTGAGTGAGGTTAGAAGGATTTTTTTCATACCTGCAAAACCTTAAAAATAAATAATTTTTTGAACAATCCAAAAGATCAGTAATTTTCGAAAAATATAATGGCACCAGGAGGGTTTCAACGGAGTTGAAATAATTGCACCGTTAACCTTACAAATACTATTATAATATTACCCACGTACCAGGCGTGCGCCTAGAACTAATTCCTAGAGGAGACAATTTTTATTTCTTGAAAAATATTCGACATTTTTTAAATGAAAAGATGAGAGCGTACCAAAAATAGGTCTTTGGCCCGCTGGCATATTTGAAAGTAAAATTAATGATGGGAAAACTGTTGTTTGTTTTAATATGGGATAAGCGCTTCTTAAAAATCAAGGAACCATGGTTACTGATAAATGTTGGATGGAATTGACATGTACTGAAAATATTTTACTCTAATATATTATATTGTGTTGTATGTTAATTTACATAATAAAATTGTAATCATTAAAAATAACTGAAAAACCGAAAAAAAAAAAATAGTACTCCTAGGGACGGGCTAAAGTCCGTGACCCTCCCTCTAGGTGTGCGCCTGCCATATACACCCAGTTTCTCTCATTGTTTGGGCATTGTTTCATGAAAGCATCTTGTAACACCACTGCAATTCTAAATATAAAATATTTCATGTCCTTGTTGGGTTTGGTCCTTTGATGTTCGATCAAGGGCTCTTGAATACTACGCCTCTGGATTGTTTCGCATAGGACATCTCAAGTTCTGTAATTTTACCCTAATTAGCATAAATAAGGTCAACCTACAACAACATAAACTACCCTTAACAACTCAAAGAAAAATTAACGCTCCCTATAACTATTTACCAAAACACTAGAAAGTAAGTAATTGGAAAAGCTAAAAGTTTATCTTGTAAAGGTGTGGGTAGAAGTTTATTTTTTTTTCACATTTCTCAGTACTCTGATACAATTATTTTAAATTTAAATAAAATGCAGTTTATTTGCTAGGAGTTCCAAGAAAAAAAAAAAAAAACGCTTGTAAAGTATTCGATTTAATTTGCTATATTCGTGGTAATATTCAATACTAGCACGTAATGGAATGTCGTTGGAATAGGCTGGTGCATTATCATGGTGGTAGAAAATTTCCTTTTTGACCAAATCAGTATGTTTGTCGCGAAATTCATTCAACAAATGGCCAAGAACTTCAGCATAGTATTGTCCGTTAATTAAAATGAATGCTATGATCTTTTCAGTTGATGGGATCACTTCTGGCTTCTCTGGAGTCGGGGAAAAGCGATGATGTTTGTATTGTTCCTTGGTTTCTGATAGTAATAGACCCACGTCTCATCCATGGTCACGAAGCGATGGAAAAAATCCACCGGATTTTAATTAAGCGTATCCAAACCAGCCTGAGAAAGTTGACATCGAATGAGCTTGTTCATCACAAAGAGAATGTCAGTTTATAATTATGACTTTTCTGATATTTCAATTTATGTGTTGAACAATACCAATTAAATTTTATTAATATTAAAATCATGTATATGCTGTTCACTTTTGTAAGGACAAACTATGCCCTATGTCAGCTTAGAAAAATGTGTGTAAGAAAATTGGAGCTGTTTGTCCTTGCTTCGAATTGGTTTAGAACATCATCCTTATTACAATGTTAAAATATTGTTTTTAGTCTAAATTGACAGATGTACATTGTATTTCATAATATCATTGTCTTCGAGCACAGATTATTATTCAAGAATATTTTATATGCATCGAAATATATATTATTTATAAGGTATATTTTGTTATTATTTACGTATTTAGACTTTTATTTATATTCTTGGCGTAGATTTTATGTAATTTGTTTTTACGCAATAATATAGTAGTATTTTTTAGGTTATCTGAGATAGAAATATTTTTTGACACCTGACAATTAACAGATCAAGATAGAAGACAAGAGTGCCCAAAAAGAATTTATTTACAATAAATATTTAAATAAGCAACTTTAGCTCTGAAGATATATTGTTTGTCTTATTGCTTTATTTAAACTCTTTGCCAAATCTCTCTATTTATATTTAATACATAATTTTTTAATATTAATATTTTTTCAAATTTCCTATTATACTGAATTTATGTCGTATAAATAATGTATTATATGCCTGTTTTATTTCAATATCTTATTAACCAATTCCTTTTTTATATTAAAAAAAATCACTTGCTAACCCAGTTACTACGCCCATGCTCTAGTTGACTCTAGTGACTTCCCAACAAACACAAAAGGTACAACATAAAACTTAAATGATATATAGCATATTTATTATGGCAACAAATATAACTTAATTGTTTTATATAACCTTCAAATATACTAAATGGCTGTATAAGCAATTTGGTGTCGAAAAATAGTTTTAAAAATGTTCTATCAGCTTTAATATAAAGTAATTATACACTATATTTATTATTATTATTTTGTGACATCCAGCATTCATGCTATAAAGCTAAATTCTCATATAAAAGTTTTTTAACATATTTTAAAATTTGGTGGCATAAATATATCTATGAAAATCATGTATACAGCATATACTAGAACAACTTATAATGAACATAAAATAATTGACCTAGGAATAGTTCAGATCCTGATAAACAATTTTTTTTTTTAGGATTACGAGCCCTTTTAATTATTTTTTTATTACAAATTAATGTTAATTAATTAAAAAATAAAATTCCTAATTAAAGCATGAGAGCAGATATTTTATTAACATCATTTATAGTTTATTTTTGTTTTATACATACAAGCAATAATAATTTCCTAGGCTGGCACCTAAAAATAAATAAAAAATACTGACGTATGTGGCGCAAATCTTTTATTAACCTTTTTACCTAAGAATTCTAAAAAGGTTTCGGTTTCGAGTCCCGTTGAAAGCATGGGTGGTTTATAATAATAATATAACTTTATTTTTGGATGCCAAACAAGTTCGTAATAAATAAAACTTATTTCTACACTAGTAATAACACCTAAATAAGAAATTAAGTTTAATTTATAGTTATTATATAATCGATTTGAAAACAATTATAAAGCCAGTTTATAACTTTTATCTGATATTTTGATGTTATAAAAACTGTAATAGATACATAAGAATGTCTTATAAATATTTTATATTTCTTAGAAGAGAATAATTATAAAATAATTTTCAGACTATTGTGGTTCTTGCAATTTATTAGAATACTGTATAAAGAAAAGTAAATCTAAATCTTCAAGAAATGATAAAACAAAGCCAAAATCAACAAGCAAATTTATTTGTCACTTCTTCATGATTACTAAAAAACAACATGTCAATGTCAAATAAAGCATATTACATATTATGTTAAGCTCTAAATAAATGCTTTATTTAGAAGGCAAGCAAATACATCGGTGCAATAATGCGACTTTTTAATAACTTAGCCTAATAATAAATGAAAAATGTTTTATAAAGGTTACGATTAACTACTTTATATCAGCTTATAGCTGCGAAGCTAGTTTTATTAAAATTCATATAACACTGAAAGTAATAAATTGCACAATTATAAAATCAAAACGTTTTATACATATTATATTATAGTAAAGATTATATAATATATAAACCATTTAAATAACAATTTGGTTATTCTGATGTCTAAATAATTTTTTAGTAGCTTTATAGGATTTCTTATGGTTTTATAATCAAAACGGCCATATTTTTATTAACAATGTAAATACAAAGTGACGTCCATTTTGACTGAATGTATATTTTACTTAGAAAAAATAGTTTCTTTTTGCATTTTACTTTTGTTTTTTAATATTTTACCCTTTAATACGAACTTTTCCCGTTTATTGAAATAATAATTTTTTTTTTTCGTTTTCTATAACTTTTTTAATTGAGTTAATTAGCAAAAAAATCATATATCTTTGGCGAGTTGTAATTTTTGAATGTTTTACCTTATATTTTCATAGTAAATTAGCCTCCGCAAGCAAATTTTAGTTCAGAAGTAGCAATAGGATAAATATAAAAATGCACATATGTTTCATTATCATAGTGATTTTATACTTCAACAAGATTTTTCATCTATATATCGCAGTTGCAAAATTGTTTTAACATGCAGCTACAAAAGAGCAAATCTATAAATATAACAGATAAAAAGTTGCAGCTATATAACTAATCAAAAAGTTTTATTAATGTTTTATTATTTATTTTATAACCATTTTAAAAACATTTCCAAAGAGTGCCATTAGATTTTTAAATGTTGCGTATGCAATATTAATATAGCCAAAAGGTTTTATAAACCTGTGCCTATTTTGCAAGTTTAAGTGTTTTTTTGTTGCTCGATAGACATTCTTGTTACTGAATTATAAAGCTATTAGTTGTATAATATTGCTGTAAAAATGTTTATACAATTTTTATAAAGCAATTTGTATAAGTTGGGTTATTTTAAAATTTTCGCTATACTGTATTTGTCCTGTGTAACTCGTACTCGGTTCGCAGCGCTATCTACTCTTTTCTAATTTGACATAGAGTATACATCTGGTTATTTTGGTTACTTTTATAGTGTATTATTGTCATACAAAATTTCCTTGCGCTGAAAATCAGACTTCAAATTTGTTGGCTATGATCATTATAATTAATATATCATTTTTTATTATGACATATTATGTTAAATTAACATTTTTTACCATTTCTTAATACCAGCCTGACACACAATATCAAAGTTGCAAACTATTGAAATCAGAATTTCCTCTTAGTTTGTTTTTACAAAAGTGAACAGTATATATTACTATAAATGTCTAGAATAAAAAATGTTTTGTAAAAGTGAATATCGGATAAACTTATACCGTCGATAGTTATATCCCCGCTTATCCGAGGTTTGTAAAAGCGGCCCTTATAAAATAGTTTTACCAGTTCAGAATACGAACTTCAGCCAGACTGTTTGCGGTCTTTATAAATTCCTCTTTCAAATTTCATTAAATATCTCTTGAATAATTTGACTTAATTTTGTTAGATCGGAGTTTCTAAATTTAATTTAGCCATAGTATCCTTTTCTAATTATAGAGAATTATTAAACCTCAATAAAATTTCAACAGAGCAAAGGTAGCGATTGCTTATCAAAGATTCTGGGTTTGAATCATAATGATGACATGAGCATTTGTATTTATCCTTATAACATTATCTCCATTGAAATAATAATAAATAACACATCAAACAAGTAAATCAGAAAATCGCCACATAATAAATTTGGTCTCATTGGTCCAGGTAAGGATATGATTTCAAACAATATTTCCATACTTGCATCCATCTATCCATCTAATCACCCACCCTCATTTTTTGTAGTGTTCGGTTAACCCTCTAGTGCATTTTTTTTTTTTTCTTGACCAAAATATTACTGTTGGCTAATGGAGGGTCAATAATGCTAAATTTGCATTCAAATTTAACCTAAAGTATAACTTATTTTCTCCAAGACCACTATAGAATTCTTAAACCAATTTTGAATACAGTTAGTTAGTTAAATGAAAAAAAGTTTTTTGGCGCACAGCAACAAAGGCTATTTGCGCCCAATTTTGACTACAGAAAGTTAATATTCTAACACAAGAATTGAAATGTATTCTAAAGCACTTATCTTCTTATGCATTTTGCGGTTATTTCACTCCATCACTTGTTATGGAATAACTATTCCATTCTTGTTGTCATTTGTTTTTGTTCATTATAAGGTATGCATTACCCCACGCTGAAAAGTAATACAAACGGTATCTATACGCGTAGGGATACATTAAAATATATGCAATGTTTACATTAAATAAATGCAACATAACTTACTAAAAAGTGCTAAAATAGTGTGCGTCAAATTAAACTAAAATTAACAAATAATAAATAAAAAAAAGTTTAATTAATTGATTAATTTGTTATGTAATATAAATTATTTGTTAAGATAAAATGTTTGTTAAAATAATTATTTGTTAAATATCTTTTATTTCTGGTGATCGTGGAGAAAGTAGTGTCTGTCACTCGGTTGGAAGAGAAAAATCGATGCTCGAGGTTCATCACGCTTGCCTGCGGCTCGCGCTCGGAATGTTCCACTCGAATCGAATTTTCTCATTCCAACCTTATTACAGAATATACTAATCTGTAAACCTATAAAAGGTAAGCCCGCTCTGAGTCCGATTTGGGCAGGTAGCGCCAAAAGGGTTTATTTATGTCAAAAGGTTTATATGGTCGAAAAAAGAATAATAGTTCTTTTATTTTTCTGGTGTATTTATTATTCAAGAATTACAATCCCTTCAGTTATGTAATTTTTTTATTTATTTATTTTTTAATATGGAATGTAAAGCAAACATCCGCAACACTACAACTCTTGCACTGAACTGATTGTTTTCACTAAAAATGCGTGTAATTTTGCTTAGTCGGCGTTTGTAAGTGTTTAATTGTGCAGTCGTCTGTAGATGATCACGGGCATTTAGATGAAATTTGCATGTATTGTATTTTTACATGGTTTTATATAAAAATGATCCAATCGAAGTGGTGTTGGGAAGAGGGTTAAGTAATCCTAGGGCAGTGTTTCTCACCCGGGGGGCCGTGAAAGCTTCGTCGGGGGGCCGCGAAGTCATATAAAATCGAAGCATGAAATTATAATAGAAAAACGCTCAATTTTGCAAGATATATTCATAAATATATGACATTTATATTCATTAAAATATACCTTTTAAACTTAAATAAAATAAATTATACTTATTTTGACAACTAATTTAAACTAATTAGACTTGAACTTGCAATATTTTTTGTTATGCTCCGAGCTACTGTTAGCTAAAGAGTAAGGATGCGAAAGTGTTCAAAATGGAAAGCAACTTGGAACAATGGAACACTTGTAAATAAAAATACGTGCAAGTCATTATAGGCAATCGTAATAGATATTAAAAACATGTTTATGTAAAAGTTGTTTTTTTTTCAAAAGATTTATCCAATTATACCCAACACGCCATACGTTCCTATATAAAAAATCAAAGTTGTCCTTGATATCCTGTACTTCCGGTTTATTCCGAAAATTTAAATACTACCATGCAATTATTTGGGTAAACTCTGGTCACCAAATTTTTTTCACAACTTGCTCACACGTCGTCTTTTCGAGAAAAATCGTGTTTCCTCTATCTTGCTACACCTTGAGATCCCTCCCTCGCTCCCCCCTTCTCTCTCTCTCTCTCTCTCTCTATATATATATATATATATATATATATATATATATATATATATATATATACAGGACCGGCGGTTGGAAAACACTGCTCCCGGTAACTGTCTGACAGATAAGGTTATATGATACTTTCTGTGCTGAATAAATGTCATCCCGTCTTTCAATACGAATGTATCTATCGGATAGTTATCTAACGGATAATGAGACTGATGTATTGAATTCACTGCTTGGTAATGACATTTATTCATAAGATAAAGTTCCAGATAACATTATCTGTCGGATAGTTCCCTAGTGGTTTAAATGAAGGTGGAAAGACCGGGCCTTAAGGTCATAATGTCCGGGGGGGGGGGACACCTTAGCCCTCCAAATGAACCCGTAAATAAAAAAAATAACCTGTATAAAATTCTCGAGAGATAACTCCATTATACTTCCAATAGTAATTTTCATCCCTTTCTGAGATCTCAGAATTATCACTGATAGCCCAAAAGTCATCCTATTATCACCTCTGTCCTCCCATTTTACCATATAGGCCGTGTCTCCAACGCTATAGCTCTGAAATTTTAACAAATCCTCAATCAAAATGTATAACTATTTATATAAACATACAAAGTAACAAAATATAAACTATTTTAGATCATGTAGTACCAAGTAACTTCCAAATTTAACGTTATACCTCATCTTCAATAATAAAAAAACAGTGTATTGGGCCCGGTAGTTCAATTTCAACCACCTGTATACTATTGATAAAATATTAATATATGTGTTTATTCTCATAAAGAATTATTTTAAGCAATTCTGTTCCTCATTTATTAGTTGTTAATGACTATATTCCTTAATGAGCTTTATCATGATTAACCATCTTGATATGTAGTGATACGTGATTTTTGCAAGTGGCGTCTTTATTTTTTTCTGACGTTTTTAGTTATTTTTAAGTGATAAAAGTGCAGAAAATACTTGAAATAGTGTGTTATAGTGTGGACTTTAGTGTTTGGTTATTACGGACTCCATGCAGACCAAAATTGGAGCGACTGGAAAGGTATTTGTAGAAATTTTTGTTAATTTTATAATGTAAGTCATTGTTATGTAGAATGTGCTTCTATGGACAATATAGAAACACATACATACATACATGCATACACTATCGGCTATAGTTAGAGAAACAAAACTATTTTTTGAATCGTTTTCATAAATCCCGATTATTGACTAAATGAATACTGAATTATATTGGTATAGCAACAACAATTTATAAGTTAGAACCTGCTCTTAAAAATATTTGTTGTACTGGTACAATAAATAAAATAATTAACTTTCTGCTGCAGCAGACCATCTGCATATTTCTTTTGTAAGACTTAATAATAAAACAATTTTTTGTGGTTAAATTTTTTCCTTTGCCCTAGCTCCCATTCTTGTCCAGGTTTAGAGTTTCATAATTATGGTATGCTTATATATATATATATATATATATATATACGGGGGCCGCAGACAATATTTAAGTTATTTTGGGGGGTCCCATGCCAGAAAAGGTTGATAAACACTGTCCTAGGGTTCAAAACAATAAAGGATCCTCGGTTTTAGGGTTCGGATCGGTTTACTTTTTTTTTTAAGAAAATAAAATCTTAGTTTCTGTGGTGCAATTAAATAATGGAAATAAAAATCATAACATGTTTATAAAACAACTAATTTAAAATGAAAATGATTTCTTCTTTTAAGCAATAAAATACGTTTAATTTTATTTTGCTAATTGCTTTTTTATTAATGCTTTTTAATTTATATGTAACATTTCACTCAATAAGTCTCCCGTCTGACATATATATGGCACCACTGTTAAGGCTTGACAAGCGTTATAGAGACTCTGCATCAGGCAAATCAACTATTATTGATTGGTATGCTGAATTTAAATTAATTAAATAATTTTAATTTTTTTAAATTTTATGTGCGTTGGAATAATAATAATGTATCACTCTTGAAGGAGAGTATGTTGATAAATAAAGTCGAATTCTAAAAAAAAAAAAATGTTGTTGTTAGTTAGACCGGAGATTTATTGTGCGACTTTTGTTAAATATTATATTAATAATAAAATATTATACCAATACTTTTGTTTTATAAACGTATCGATAAGTATATATAAAGTATATTTGCTAAAAATCAACCCAACTCTTTCCAAGAGAAACTCAAACTACGCTCCAGCGTCCGGCTGCAAATACGTCACGGGTATTCCCCGACAGCGTTCTTATTTCCAACTTGTTAACTTGTGAAAAGTAGTGAATTTTAATCTTTAATTTATGAAATGCTAATCAAAACTTGAATTAATATTTTTTTTGCCCTCTATGGTTTTATACAGGGTAACACTAGATTAAAATGTCAAATTAATTTTATAATATACACAATAACCTATTCATTCTATTTTCTTATTTGTTTCGATTAATTTTTCGTATTTATTTTTAAAATTTGATTTTCGACTCAGAATAATATTTCTACTAGAATTGCCCATCTGTAAAATCATCAAAGTTCATGAAAAAAAAAAATATATATATAACACCATAGCACTATAACTGTCGTAGTAACGTTCTTATAATGTGCGTTAATTGAAAAAAATACAAATTCTCTATTGTTAAAATGCGATAGCTAACGATACAGCCAACGGTAGAGCCAACGATAGCCGATAGAACAGTAGCCGACAAAATCCTCAGTACTTTTATATTTCCGGGGTTCCGGTTTCGCTTCTTAAAATTTTAAGATTATGGTTCGGATTGCGGTTAAAGTTTTGTAATTTCATTGGGTTCTATGGGTTTCAGGGTTCGGTTCCGGTTTGATTTTCCGACTCTAGTGTAAAGCCACTTCAAACTAGAAAGATCCCGTTCAATTTCAGACATTTTGTGATAATAAAATTCCAGGTAAAACAATTTAAAAAATGAAAAGAGAGTTAACTTTCCAATATATCACTAAAGACAACTAAAATCTCACCTACAATGAACAGATTGATCGATGCTCCAGGACTATTTTCTCTATTCCTTAACTTAACTTTAACTTTAAATTAAATTTCTAGCTTTTCACAAGTCTCCTGAATAAGAGTTTAAAAAGGAATAATAAAAATTGGCATTGACATTGTTGACGTGGCATAACTTTCCCTTCCCGACGTTATTCTAACGATTGCCTTACGCCTTGAATGTTAATCTAAAATAGCGTATCGTGATCTTTATTCACACAACTGAGAAATTTGAATGCATTTTGACGATGCTTTGTGCAATGCCAACGGTTATTACAATGTGCAACTGCTGTTTACTTCAGAGTTTACAACTTAGTCTCGAGTTGCTGTCTCTCTGCAATCATAATAACAAGCTTGATTAACTTTTCAAGAAAATCTTAGAGTTATTATTTAAAGTAACATGCAGATTGTTAGTTAAGATAACGATTTCGTATTTCTTGTGACTAATTTCAATTTGTTCTACTTGTTTACAAATCTGATTAACTCGATAAACTTATTCCCTGTGTGATATTTCCTTCTTGTTTATTTATAATATGTTATGAATCATAACAGAGCAATTCAAGTTCTTTATATCATTTTCAGTGTTGTGATAGATACATTAAAAAAATATCTAGATTAGATACAGATGCAGATACAGAATTAGAAAAATATTTAGATATAGATACATGCCAAAATGAAAATACCATATAAAACATGTTTAAGAAATTCATTTTTACTGAAATACATAGTAAGCTAACAATTAACAATGCATTATAATTAAACAAATAGTGCATGTTAATCAGTATTATACAGGCTGTTCAAAAATAACGGTGACGTCACAAAAAGCTCACTAAATTCAAAGTAAATCACTATTCTACGGCTACGGAATAATTTTGTATTAGTAACGTATGTATTTTATATTAGTCATATGTACTAACGTATAACACTAATGTTAGTCTTACAGATAGCTATGTTCTTGTTGAGGGGATGTTCGTTTAAACCAAATTTTAGGCCTAATTTTTATTCACGATTAAAAAATTACTGATAAGTAATATATGATTTTTTTTTTCGACATTCCATGCAAACTTAATTTATATACGAAATTTCAGTTAAAAATCTGATGCTAACAAATTAAATTTACATGAAAAATCAAAAAAAAAAAAAAAAAAAATATGTTTTTCTAAGTCTCTTAGGTAACACACCTACTTATCTTACTAATTTCAGTTAGGCAATGAACGTAATATCCACACTAGCATGGCCGGCTCCCAAGTGATGAAACGCCTCAAAAAAAAAAAAATATATATATATATATACATAATATATATCATAGTAGCAATATTTATGTTTTTATTGTCAAATAAGTTACATATTCGCACAAATCCTCGAGATAATAATAAAATATCAAAAATCTGTTATTATTTGAATGTACAACTAGGCGCCGAGCCGTTGTGATTGCAGTCCAAACAATAATTGAATTACGCACCACCATTTAATTCATTTCAACAGTTGACACCTTGTATATATCCTTCTTTTTTTTTCATCTGGGGAAACTTTTTTAAAGACACCATATTCAGGTAGAGTCGGATTCTCCAGAAGTGGCACACCGACTTAAACCCGTGCTTGCCTCAATCCGTCATAGAACTGTCGTATTGGACCATTCTTCGAGACGGATTGGCTAGTTCTCTATTTCTCTCTTGTTTTTTCCTTTCCTTCTTGCTGTCTTCTTCCAACTGATACCCCTAGGTTGTTCTTCCGGTATTTCTCGAGTCCGAGAACAAAGTTTTCATGAGTCTCTTTGCCAAATCTCTCACACAACCCACCCCTTCGGTTGTCCGGTCGTAGGCGTTCATCTCGTGTTTTCGGACTTCGAACTGTTTACCAGATTATCCAGTCCGAATACAAAGCGTACCCGTCGAAGACTCGCGTTGTTCGACGCACGGATCCTCGAGGCATTGCTCGGTGACTAAATGCCGTACTGACACTCTCCGGATGCGGGTGTCTATAACCCTACTTTGGAGCTGCCTTACACCTTCGCGAGCGAACTCGTGGGTGAATTGGTGACATGAGACTTCGGTCTTGTTTCCTGCTACTCTGTACATGTCTCTTCTATCTGCTCTGCTTCTGTCTGACACGAATCTCTCTGATCTTGTTGCAGGCGGTAGTACCGCAGATGACGTCTCCCCAGGTGACTACCCTGAACACTGTACCCAGGCTAGGTCAGATGCTGGGTTCCATGTATACCGTCTCGGCTTGAAGAACCTCGTCGCACTAGTGTCTGAAAAAGATTGTGTTACCCCAAGGATTGTTATAAATGAAAAGCAAAATGTGAAGTTATATATTTATTTAACAAGAAATTAAGTATGAAAAACATAACAGTGTAAAATATAGAAACAAATTGAATAACAATATAAAGATGCATAGTTAGGTAAGGAGTGTGAGCAACAACGACAGCGAGCGTCGTTGTTGTGTCCGTCTTGGACGTTGTAGTAACGATGAGTTATTGGTGGCAGCGTTATTAACCAGAATGGTTAATGGCGGCAGCGCCGAGGTAAGTGGCGACGCGTGGGCTTTTGGCGATAGTGCCGAAGGCGAAGTTGGTGGTCCGTCATGGACGTTGTACGTAGGGCGAATAGTAGCGCTCCCGCACGGTTGATAGAAGTGATGTATTGTAGTGCCGGAGGGCGGCAATGTGCGGCGGTAATTCCGTGAAAGACGTATCATTGTAACGGAGCCGTAGCGCGTTTAATGAGGTAAGGTCGGAGGCGGTGGCGCACCTTGCCGTATAGCGAGGCGGGCTAGGGTTCCTTGCCAAATAGCGAGGTGAAGCGATGATACCGGACCTTGCCGTATACCTAGGTAGATGAGGATTTCTTGCCATCTAGCGAGGAGAAGCGTTGATCCTTACCAAATAACGAGGTGGACGATGAATCCTTGCCAAATAACGAGGTGGACGATCATTCCTTGCCAAATAGCGAGGAAAAGCATTGATAGTGTATTAATTCTTTTTTTGTATTGCCTCTTGCCGTATAGCGAGAGTAGTGAAAAGAATGGTGGCTTCGTAGGAACTGATTAACAGTGGTTGGTGACTAGTAGACTAGTGATTTTTCGTTCGAAGCGCGTTTCTTTTATACCTTTGGTTTTGGAGAAGGAGAACGGAGTTTGTGGTAAGGGAACTAGGCCACGTTTTGCAATTTTGACCCTTATTAATAAAAAAGATTCTAAATATCAATTTTTGGCGGATTTACGGGTCGCGATCGATAGATAATCTCTCGGTGATTCTAATGATGGGCGATAGATCGTGGTACGACCCCTAGAACGCGAGATATCAGCGATAACAATCTTCCTTCTTGAGTCTAGGCTCCCAGGGTTTGGCGTTCTAGACTCCGCAGCCAAGCTCCCCTCAGAGACATTCCGAGAGGGCACCGGGCTTACGGCATCTGTCCCGTAATTTCGGACCTCGACTTGTTCACGAGGTTAGCTGGTCCGAGTACAAGGTGCCCCCAAAAATGACTCTCATGATTTTAGGCACGGGCTTCGCAAGAATATTAGAGGTTTGCCCTGACTCTCTTTGTATATATTCTACGCTAGCAGGTTTGGACTGAGATAAGTTCATACCTACATTGTCTCTATGAACGAGATGAGATGAGAAAACAGTGATCGTTAGTTGAAAAATAAATAAGATTAAAGGAAATAAATCAAAGGCAATGATACACGTTTCAATGCTGAAATTAATTTAATGGAGAGGATAGAGCCGTTACGAGCGAGCCACTCCGAGATGGTACCCGTAGGTATTATTTTATTTTATTCTTTACTAGCTGCCCCCTCTCCGGCTTTGCTCGAAGTAATTCGTTATTATTGACCTATATTTTCTTGGAACTTACAACCGACCTACTCGTAGTTAGGTGACCGGACAAAAGACAATTCTAAAAACATGTGAAAGTCTAAGGATAAACTGAACAAGATAACTTATTTGAGAATCTTTTTAGTTTTACCATTAGGCACTAGCAGGTAAAGGTTGTTGCTAGAACAAACATACGAACATGCTACGTATAATTGCCTATGCGAGAAACAGACTCCGCAAATCTTCGCCAGCTATCTTCAGAGTTTGACTCTGCGACTTATTAATAGTCAACACAAAATGAACCCTGACAGGAAATTAGAAGCGTTTGAACTGAAATAGTAAAATTGTAGGAACCATCGGTATTCTGGGGATTACCATCGGTTCGCCAATACAAAAACTAGTCATATTGGTTGCCTTTGCTACATAGTTTCTTAGACTGTTTACCTGCACCAACTTTGCCACTGACGAACTTATGTTGTTACTGATAATTTCAAAAAAATGCGTTAAATATGAACGGAAAACATGGATCTCGTTTTACTCGCGCGTACAAATTTCATTATAACTTTAGAAATACTGAACCTATTTTAATAAAATACAGCCTAAAACCTGACCAGATGATGTAGATACATAGAAAGAAAGAAAAAAAAAAAGGCTGAAAATCAGATCAGCAGTTCTCGAATAATGCGTTAAATATAAAAGAGGATTTTATAAAATGATATGTGCGAGCGGTTAACGTATCATTATATCTGTAGAACTACTAGATTTTAAAATTGTGTTCAATTATGATTAATGTAAAAATTGAGTATCAACTTTCGACACCTATGTTGTCGCTGATAATTTAAGAAAATGCGTTAAATATGAACGAAAAATAGGAATTTCGATTTATCTGCGCGCACAAATATGATTATAACTTTGGAATTACTGAACCGATTTAAAAAAAAACACATCCAAAAACCTGATCAAATGATGTAACTAATAAAAAGAACCGCATAAAAATTAAATCAGCAGTTCTTGAGTGAATAGCGTACATAGTTACAAACAGACAGACAGATGAGAGACATTGCCTTTTATATATTGTCACCCCAGAATTGGTTTGTTCTATCTCCATTTTTTAGTTTTTTGAGTTAATGTTATATTTGGGATTTTCATAACTGTTTTGTTCTCTATCCATTCAAATATATTACTTTTTGCAGCCACATTCTATATTTTTGACTATATACTTTGTTATTATCCAAAAAACGATTACTATTCTAATACTGTTTTGTCCTATGTCCAACTTTTAAACCGAAATATATTCAGTTGAAAGAGGAACACATTTTTGATTATCAAATCATTTCAAAATCTTTTGATTTTCATAATTTACCGTCTATTTAATTTATAAAAAATATATATCGTTTTTCTATTAATTTTAATACTTCATTTTACAAAGAAAATATAACAGCATATCAATTAATTAGAAAAAGAACTATAAAGCATATGCACAAAACAAATAATAATACCAAAACTAAATTCCCAAACTAAACGCAAAAATGTTACCCTATATGCCATCGGTAGATCAAGAATATTATATTAAAACTAGGTTATTTCTCGTCAACAATGACGGATTTATATTATAAAAATTTCAATTGTTTGTATGTGTATTTGGTTTTATTTTTTAACTTATCCTAATTTCGTCGCCAGTCTGCGAATCATGGGACAGGATATCACCAATTAGCTAATCACGGGAGAGGGCGTCACCTGTCAGTCAATCAAGAAACAGGGTGTCCCCAGTTAACCAATCACGAGAACTTTAGAAAAATTGACGTCATAATGTTACCGACACTACATACAGAGATTTTAATTTATGCCTACGAAACCCTAGACATTTCTATATGTAATTATATTCGTAGATACTTAGAGAATAAATCTGCAAAATATTGTTCATACCAATTAAAGGATATAGGCTTGTCTAGAGTTTCTCGTTTATGCCAACGAAACCCAAAACATTTATAAATAAAATTTTATCCGCAGTTTCTTAGAGAATAAATCTGCAAAATATTGTTCATATCGGTCAAAGGAAACAGGAGTATCTACAGTCTCTTGTTTATGCCTACGAAACCCTAGATATTTATTTATGTAATTATATTCGTAGATTCTTATAGAATAAATGTGCAAAATATTGCTCATATCGGTCAAAGGAAACAGGAGTATCTAGAGTCTCTTGTTTATGGCTACGAAACCCTAGGCAGTTATGTATGTAATTATTTTCGTGGATTCTTAGAGAATAAATTTGCAAAATATTGTTTATATCGGTCAAAGGAAATAGGAGTACCTAGAGTCTCTTGTTTATGCCTACGAAACTCTAGATATTTATGCATATAATTATATTCGTAGATTCTTAGAAAATAAATCTGAAAAATACTGTTCATATCGGTCAAAGGATATAGGAAGTACCCTAGGGTTTTTTGTTTATGCCCACGAAACCCTATACATTTCTATAGGTTATTTTATCCGCAGATTTTTAAATAATAAATCAGCAAAATATTTTTCATATCGATCAAAGAATATAGAAGTGTCTACAGTTTCTTATTTATGCCTACGAAACTCTAGATATTTCTATACAATGTTTTATCCGCAGATTTTTAGAGATTAAATTTGCAAATGTTTTTCATATCGATCAACAATATAGGAGTGTCTAGAGTTTCTATTTATATCTACGAAATCCTAGATATTTCTGTATGTTATTTTATCCGCAGATTCTTAGAGAATAAATCTGAAAAATATTGTTCATATCGGTCAAAGGATATAGGAGTCTCTTGTTTATGCCTACGAAAACCTAGACATTTATGTATGTAATTATATTTGTAGATTCTTAGAGAATATATCTGCAAAATATTGTTCATATTGGTCAAAGGATGTAGCAGTGTCCAGAGTTTCTTGTTTATGCCTACGAAATCCTAGGTATTTCTGTAAATAATTATATTTGTAGATTCTAAGAAAATAAATCTGCAAAATATTATTCATATTGGTCGAAGGATAAAGTAGTGTATATAGTTTCTTGTTTATGCCTATGAAACCCTAGACATTTCTATATGTAATTATATTCGTAGATTCTAAGAGAATATATCTGCAAAATACCTGTCAATCAAGTCAAACTGGGAACACCCTGTTTCCCAGTTAGCCAATCACGAGAACCTTAGAAAAAATGACGTCACAGTGTTACAGAATCACTAACATATGGTAGCTAATTATATATGTACGATAGTTTTATCATTTTTTTTTTTAAATTTGTTATAGTTTCTAATTGTTTCATTAATTTTATTAAAATTAATAAAACTACTTTGAATATTTGCTTTTCTTAATTTTAAACATATTAGTTCTTGTATAATTAAATTACAATTTACAATCATATATATAATAATTATACATAATATATAAATTAATAAAACATGCTTTTATTTTGATATTGATTTTTGTTTGTTTTATCAATTGTTCTATTTCCCAAAAAATATTTAAAACTTTCAGAAAATTTTACATTTTGTTCCATCTCCAAATTAAAATTTCTTAATTAAGTCCCTTACATTAATTATTTGTTAAAATAATTAGTCGTGCTCTAAAGTTAACATGATTTTACCAATTTATGTATACAAACAATATCACTCCTAACAATAAAATCTCACTTTCTCGTATTACCGAAAAGTGGACTTATATCAAACCAATACTGGGGTGACGATATATAGAGATGGAATCTATGACGCTTTGTCTAAACAAGTCTAAAAAAAGGACAGTTTTTATTTATGTTGTCGTTTTCTATGTATTCTATGGTTTGGTATCAACTTTTGTCTAAATTTATGTTCTGTCAAATCATAATAATGTGGTACTGTAGTAATTATAGCAACAACTATATTAATAGTTGTTGACATTAAGTCAAATATGCAAAAACAGAGCAAAGCTATAACTGTTAGAGAGTTTCACAACATATTTTATTATAAGTTTATGTAAATCACTTTATACCTATTATTTATGCAAAAATATTAATTAAATTATTATCGCAGAATAATTTTATTAATCCACATATCAACATATCCAGATCAAATAGTTTAATGAATCAAAATCTAAAATAAAGAAATGCCTTACTTAATTAAAACGATCTGAAGCAAATTATAATTCAAAGCAGCAGCTTAAAAACATATAAAAAATAAAAACAAGATATTAACGGTTTGCACTAACGACTCAACAATTCTGGTGCAATAAAATATTTGAAACATTGATGTTGTTTGAAAAGCAATTAAACCAACTTTGAAAGCATTGCCGCGCTATCTTACCAATGATCTAACCTTAAAAATCAACCAATTAGTGATAAAACCAAGAGTTGTCATGTCAAGTTTGTCCGGCGAGTGGGTTCAGATGGACGTATGCGATGAACGGGCAGCGAACATCAGGCTCGATCTTATGATCAACTGATGATATTCTTTGTATCGATCTCAAGTCATGTGGGAATACGTTTTAATCTGTTATCGGTGGATTCTTTACTTGTAACAGGTTATGCATTCCAGTGACCTTCACATCACTGTTATGCATTCATTGCAGTTGCCGAGGTTAAAAGGGATTTTAGTTGTAATTAAATTGCTTTACCATGTTTAGAAGTAGCGAATAGGTTGTATGACACTACATCAAATGTTAGTTTCAATCATGTGTTTAAATTAATTGAAAATTATCAGAATTCTGCCATATGAATTGTGATTCCTACTCTTGGACACTGGCAGTAGAGTTGAATTTTTTTTCTTGCTTTGTTATCGGAGTTTTTAGGTGTCTTATATACCATCATGCTAATAATCGTCATGAATTAGGTATTATTATCTGTTACGTCTCCAAAATTGTATTTCCATCTTGATTTTTTATATGGTTGTGAATCTTGAACCATTTTACAAAGCCACGACACCAACTAATAATATACGATATACTGAATACTTAATAGTTTTACTTGAGTAGTCCACTTATAAAACTCATTGTATTTTATCAAATTTGTGTGAATTCACCAAAAATATATAAAAAATGCTATGGATAGGTTAAAAGGCTAATTTTTGTTTAATTAAATCAAGAAAAAAATTATAAAAAATGCTACTTATGAGGAGCGGAATTTGCTATGTTATTAGAAAATAGGGGAAATATTGTAGTTTGAACGTTATTCGTGTATTCGTTTTTACCTGTTTACCATACATCTTTTATTGTTAATTCATTGATAACTCATTCAAATAACATATACATAATTTGTAACAATAACATTGCAGCCTTAAAATAAGTTTCTCAAATGGAATAGATCAGTGGTTCTCAAACTGGGGTCCGCGGTTCCCTAGGGGACCGCGAAGCGGTTTCAGGGGGCCCGCAAAAGGATCATATAATATTTTAAATCTACATTTTATTAAAATGTATATTTGATAATCAGTATTTTTTTTTACTATGAAACAACATGCATCAATTCTTGGCGAAGATTATCATTATTTTCCTGATTTACAAGATTTTGAAAAATACTATCGGTTTATCAAAAATCTATTTGTAACTCCCCTCTCCCTTAGTGATGTGCCTTCGGAGGACAAATTAATTCCAGAACTGATTATTGATTTGATAAATGATGGAGGTGTAAAACACGTGAAATGTGTTGTAGTGATTTTTGGATTGAAATGGCATAGTCCTATCCCGAGTTGCAATGATGGCTTTAAGAGTGCTGATTCCATTTGCAACCACCTATGAGTGCGAGACGGCATTTTCCACACTACATGACATTAGAACAAAATCACGAACCAGATTAGACGTGACAAATGACATGCGAGTTGCAATGTACAAAACAAAGCCGAACATAGAAGAACTGGTACAGGCAAAGCAGATACATCCATGTCATTAAAATTTTATGACTAGGGTGTACAATTTTCTCAATTGACAAATATTCAAAAATTGTTTTGTTAACAGTAGCCTATAAGTTAAGTGTACCAATTTAATTTTAATTTAAAATTTTAAAAGGGATCGCCACGCAAGAAATCCTAAAAAGACAACCTCTCCTTTGAGAACCGCTGATTTTGATTAAGCTTGGACAAACTTTTATCTATGCGGGCCATAATCTGTTTGACAGAAACCATCGCGGAGCCAGAGGTAATAATAATAATGAAAAATATAAATTTTTAAACATGACAGAAATAGCAAAGGCATGCCAAGTTATGGGCTAACAATAGCCATAGAGAGTTTAGCTCTGATTGGCTATGATTTAGGGGGAATTTTTGGAAAAATCGTGTTTGGAACATTTGCTGAAGAATATAAAATGAGAGTCCTAGCAGCGTATTTAGACAAAAGTTAATTTGGTAAAAAAATCCAAATATTTGCTTCTTAAGACGCAAATATTCGTAGTATTAGGTATTCGTAGTATGATTTAGTTAAGAAGTAAATAAGTTAACTTATTTATTCAAAAGAGTTGCACTAAAAATCTGGCAATATTACTAAAGCTATCGAATACTTTTATTTTAATTGGTTATTTATCCATGGCTGGACAGGATTCGAACCCGAGAACTTAGCAGCGCAGGACACGTGAGCTGCCACACGCTACGCCGGTCGGCCTTAAAATTAAGTCTTTTGCAAAATACAAATTTCGTTTTTGTTTTTATTTGAATGTAGGGTAGAAATGAATGTTCCAAGTACTTAAGTTGTATTTCCTCTTTGCACCCTGTCATTCGGGTAAACTTTTGGACTCATAAAGATGTCCCTTATCTTGATTTGTTAAGTGGATAGATTTTTTTTTCATGCACCTTACGCACCAACAATTGATAAATATACGGTAAACTGATTTTTTGCAAAAGCGAGAACATCTGACATACAAGGTGTTAGGTAAATGTCCGGCACATTTTAAAAGACAGCATGGTGACGTAGAATACAATCAATTTTTCCTTTGACAATTTTTTCTAAAATGTGAATTTCGTCCAAAAATAAACAAACAAAAAGATGCCCCAAATTTTGAAAACCACTGACTTTATATTTCATATTAATCCAGAAGTTGTGTAGTTGCCATAGTTAAAAAACACGTACTTTGATATTCTATTATTGAACTACAATTAAAATATTTCGAAATACAAATTGTAAAAGAAAAATATAATTCGAAAAATCGATTGCATTCTACGTCACTTCTTTTAAATTGTGACATTTACGTAACACCCTGTATATAATAAGCAAGTGTCTGTATGTAGTGTCGGTAACATTGTGACGTCAATTTTTCCTAATGTTCTCGTGATTGGCAGACAATCCTATATACATTGACCGATATGAACAATATTTTGCAGATTTATTCACTAAGAATCTACTAATATAATTACATACATAAATGTCTAGGGTTCGTAGGCATAAACAAGAGACTCCTATATTCTTTGATCGATATGAAAAATATTTTGTAGATTTATTCTTTAAGAATCTGCGGATAAAACAACGTAAAGAAATGTCTAGAGTGACGTAGGCATAAATAAACAAGAAACTCTACACACTTCTATATCCTTTGATTGATATGAAAAATATTTTGCAGATTTATTATGTAAAAATCTGCGGATAAAATAACCTAGAGAAATGTCTAGGTTTTCGTAGGCATAAACAAGAAACTCTAGGATACTCCTATATTTTTTGACCAATAACAGTATTTTGCAGATTTATTTTCTAAGAATCTACAAACATAATTTAATATAGAAATATCTAGGGTTTCCTAGGCATAAAAAAGAAACTTTAGACACTGTTATATCCTTCGACCGATATGAACAATATTTTGCAGATTTATTCTCTTAAAGTCTACGAATATAATTACATACAGAAATGTTTAGGGTTTCGTAGGCATAAATTAACGTTTAACGTATAATTAACGCATAAGTTATTTTTAGTTTCAACAATATAAATGTACATAATGTACTGAGTAAAATTGAATCGTTATCCCATCTTAAAAAGTTTATGAATAAATAATCTAACTATATAATTAGCAAGTGTCTGTAAGTAGTGTCGGTAACATTGTAACGTCAATTATTCCTAAGGTTCTTGTGATTGGCTAACTGGTGATATCCTGCCCCGTGATTCGCTGATCGGCGACGAAATTAAGATACGTTAAAAAATAAACCAAATACACTTACAATTATAAATTATAAATCCGTCATTGTTGACGGGTAATAACTTAGTATTTAATAATTAGACAGATTTTACTCATGTTATTCAATCGATCAAAATCTAATAAAAATGTGTGTTGAGATCATATATTATTTGTTGATTCTGTTGTCTTATTTTTGCTTAATTGGTAACGCTTTAAGAATCATTTACAAATACAGTAATTTCCATGCACGTACAGTGTAGGATTCTCAGTTATAAAAATGGTGAGAAACACTGTTTCATTATGAACAACGCCCACAAGTTGATATTCAAATTCAACCATCCGATTAAAATAATTTTTTTGTATCTAATTATTTAAAAATGAGTCACACTGAAATCACAAAAACAATAACCTTGTATGAATAGCGCAAACGAAGATTAATAGTTCCAAGGATTTGCTATCTCATCTAAGCCATCACTAACCCTTTTTAAATCATACTAAAACCGCATGCACTTAATTTAACCTAGAATCATGACTAGAATGATTTTGACAAATAAGATTCACTAGCCCGTGTAAAAATCAACACAGCGTTGTTCCTAAAATGGTTAATACGTCCTTGGAATTGCCAATTAATAACGAGAAATATTTGAGCAATGTAGCCAAGTCATATCCTGTTCTGGTACCTGACTCGTATTGTTCCTAACTTATATCTCTAATGAGATTATCATCGAACACAATATATTTTTTGATTTGTGGTTTATGATTCATAAAATTTTAACCACATATTGTATATCTATGGATAGTGTGCTGAATTATGTGTTATAGCTAGATAGAATAAAAGCAATAAAATCAAAACTGGTTATAAAATTCGATAAAGGTTTTTAATATTGTATTTTAGGTTAACAAATTTTGAGTTTTAAGTTTGCGTTAGGTAACAAGTTTCTTTTAGGCTATCGAAGACTAGTAGAGTCACGGATGTGCATTTTAGAAATTTTCTGATCCGTCTACTACTAACCTATAGTCTGTTTCTTTGGTTTAAGCAGAACTAAATAGGAATTTCGTTCTTCTAGGTTGTCACGAGAAGGAAACTTGCTTAGTTTATTTCATGTTTTATGTTGGTAAATGAAAATTTAAAATTCTAACAGTCAAACCATGGAAACGAGACATTTATTGTAAAAAATGTAACATATAATGCTTTTTTATAACTTTTGAAAAAAAATAATAATAATAATAAATGTGAAATTTGTATTAAGAAAAAAAAAAATCAAAATGTAATGAAAATGACATTGTATAACGATAGTCAATTTATCATATAATTTGCAATGTAAGTAAGATTTGCAATTCTTAAACAAGAATACCAAAAATCCGATTTAATAAATAAAAATTATTAGATTTCAAAATACAGTTACGCTTAAACTACTTAAATTTAAAATTTAGACACGATTTTAATTTTTGTATTAGAAATTATTTTGCAATGCTCCAATATTAATGCGGACACCGTTATTTTGGACGTTTGCTATTGCTGATAGTACTAGGCTAGAATAGTACAATATAATGAGTAATAGTATCAAAAATATATAATACTTCATGAGTTATATGAAATATTTCCGGACGTTTCGGAAACTGCTCAACAATCTGTTTCCCTCTTCAGCGATCACGAAAAGTGATCATCACTTCTCGTGATGATTTCTCATGAGATTGAGAATTAAAAATGATCACTTGTTCAAAATTTCAGAATCTATGTCACCACTGAACAAAATGCTCAATCTAGTAAACAAGCAAGTCTCTGATAAAGATATCTTTTACGACAATTATAGAAAGTTTGTTAATATAAAAATAAATTACATTAGTTATATTGTATTTTATTGTATAATTGTATTGTATTTTTTCAGAATACTATGTAACTGGACTTGTGTACTACTGTACAAATCTGTATAGTTACTGGGTAAATAAATAAATAAACGTTTGGAATAGCCTATAACTCACCACATTTTCACTTCTTTTCATGTGCCATTACTTGAGCTCTTGCTAAAGTTTGTTCACGATAACTATGAAATGACTTCACACTTGGTTAATTTAGTTGCCAATGTTAGAATGTAACTAGCATGCAAACATTACTCAGTTCTTACATTTGGCTTTCATACGTTGGTAGACCTTTTCTACGTTGCCACATCTTTTTAATCAACATTTACTCTCTGTATTTCTGTTTAACAGGTGAATGATTGAGGTTATACTTACGTTTTATTTTGAATTGTAACAAATATTATAATAAAATCGCCGTAAGTTCTTAGTAACCGAGCATAAAGGATGGTTTTGTCTCCTATTAATTATTTTTAATGATTCTTATACACTGAAATTTTTTTTTTATTATTTTTTTTAAATTTTAATGGTTTGAATATTATATTGTACAGGATAGCATAATTTAAGCCAGTAGTTCCCAACCTTTTCGACTTGCGGAGCCCTTTTTAAAATCAATTCTATGACGGAACCCCTTTGGCCTACTCTACGTCTTACAATATATTGTTATTTAGTGAGTAGTTCCGGTGAAGGGGGGGGGGTTGATTTTTTCACTATAAATTCGCTTTTCTCTCTCACAGCTCACTTATTGATAGATAGACAGATTTTTATAAAATGAAGCAAATAATCAAAATACACGCAGATTATTCAAACAACAATGTATCTCGCCAATCATATTCCAGCTAGAGTCATAAACTAGCTAGAGTCAGAAATCACTCGGACATGCATTCAACTTGGCAAATTTTCGTTCAGAGTGTAATTTCCAGTTTTCTTATTTTGATTCTGTTTTTTATTTCTAATTCTTTTGATTTTATAAAAAAATTATTTTTTTAAGTTCACGCGGAGCACACGTTGGGAAGCGATGATTTAAACCAAATATTTCGCGACACACTGGTTGGAAAGCACAGCTCTATATAATAATTTTCAAAAATGGCGGAAACTGAGTCAGATCAGTATTCTGTCTTAAATGTTTTAACTGATTACTACTGTATTAAGTGTAAGAAAAAAGTGAAAAACGGGGTACAATGTAATAATTGTGAAACTTGCTATCATCATAAGTGTTATTCTAGTTCTGACTTGTGGTGAAACAAGCACACCGCTGTCATTGCTAGAAGTTCGTATCCAAGATAAGGTACGTGAAATTCTTTTACTCCAAGGAGAAAATAATGCCTACAAGCTGTTAGTAAAGGAAATGAATGATAAGTTTATATCACTCATAAAAGAAAATGAACAGCTGAAATGTCAGTTGGCCAAGCCCGACTATGCTAGCGTATTACGCAAAAATCAGATGCCACCACAGTCGAGGAAAGAAGTACCATCAAATGATACTAATGCTTGTGCAATTAAAGTTAAAGAATTGAACAAAATGGCGCCATGTAATGTAAACAATAAGGATGTTATCAATCTCGTTGAACCAAATGACAGCTCTGGAGCAACTATCAACGATTTCCAGGAGCAAAAAAACGTAAATGGAAAAAAAGACCCGTTAATAATATAGTGGGTACCCTGAATAAAAATGCAATCTGCAATATTACAGCCGCACCTAAGAAAGTCTGGTACTTTTTAGGGAAAGTTAGCTCATCTACCACCGAACAGCATATAGCTGCACATATGAAATCGAGAATTCCCAATGCCGACATCATATGCACGGAAATAAAAACAAAGGGAACCAACAGCTGCTTTATGATCGGGATCAACTACGATTCCCGTACTATGTTTGAAGACCCGTCCTTTTGGCCTAAAGGAGTAATTTTGCGCCAATATATTTTTAGAAAGCGAGCCCCCCCTGATGAAAATAGATGATTCAACCCCACCTACCAGTCAGCAGCTTTGTGTCCTATATTTTAATGCCCAAAGTACAAGGTGTCTCAAAAGAAATTTTATATTTATTTAGCTTACTGCGTGATCGCAACGTATCCGAGGGGCGCGGGGGTTATGTCAATCGGTAGCCTGGCTCTTGGGAATTCAGTCGCTATGGAGCGTTTCTCGGGAGCAGACCGCGCGTTATTCGTGCGAGAGTTTTACAAAAACGGTGATTCGGCGACTGTAGCGCGTAGAAAATTCTGCAGTATTCGAGGTTTTCGCCACTTAAATGATGCGACAAGCATTCCTCTCATTCGACATTGGGTTAAAAAGTTTGAAGAGACTGGTACAACGCTGGATAAATCAAAATCCGGGTGACCTAGGTCATCAAGAACGGTAGAAAACATGGAGAATGTTAATCAGTCTGTTCGTGACGACCCGAACCTTTCAATTCGGAAGCGCGCAAGTGCTTTAAATGTGCATAGATCATCATTACATCGCATTATGCACAAAGACCTAAAGCTGCACCCCTACAAAATTCAATTGGTGCAAGAATTAAAGCCCCAAGATGCCAGTCAGAGGCTTAATTTCGTAAATCAGGTGATTGAGCGATTTTCAACGTTTACCAACATTTTGTTTTCGGATGAAGCTCATTTTCATCTTAATGGCCACGTAAATAAGCAGAACTGCCGCTACTGGAGTGCAACGAATCCGAAACCCCTATATTCGCCTAAAGTGACCGTATGGGCTGCGATGTCGGCGCGAGGTATTATCGGCCCTTACTTTTTTGAAGACGAAAGGGGGCGTGCAGTTACAGTGAATTCAGAGCGTTATGTGGAGATGTTAGACAACTTCTTGGTACCTGAACTGCAAAACTTTCCTGGCTATAACCAAAGAACATGGTTCCAACAGGACGGAGCAACTTCACACACGTCCAATATGTCTCTGCCACGTGTTCGTGAAATTTTCTCAGGCAAATTGATCTCCCGGAGAAGTGACATAAATTGGCCTCCACGCAGTCCAGATTTAACCCCTATGGACTTTTTCCTATGGGGTTATCTTAAATCTAAAGTTTACGCCAATAAACTGACTTCACTGTCGCATTTGAAAGAAAATATCCGTCACGAAATGGCAGCCATCCCTGAGTCCACCTGCCGAGACGTCATAAGTAATTTTACTGTTCGATTAAATGAGTGCCTAGAACGCGAGGTTCTACATTTAGACGATATTATTTTTAAGAAATAAATCCCCAAAAAGTGTATTTTAATAATTAATAAACATTTTTTCTATATACGGCTTACTTTTTTTTTAATCGATCCACTAAATATAACATTTCTTTTGAGACACCTTGTATAAGACATAAATCCAATTTTATACAAGTGTTGCTGCAAGATCATCCGCAAGTGAATGTGATATGTGTTTGTGAACACTGGCTTAGTTCTGACATAATTAACTCTTTCACAATACCTGGTTTTTTATTGTCATCTTTCTTCTGCAGAGCCACTGGAAACGGTGGAACCGCTATTTTTGTGAAACTGGGCACTCACGCCAAATCACTGGGTCTCATTAACCAACACTCAATTGAAACTCACTTTGAACTATGCGCGATCGAAATCAATAAATGTGTTATTTTATCACTTTACCGCACTCCTAATAGTAATTATAAATTTTTTTCTGATAAGCTGGATGAAGTCTTAGACTTAGCACATAAAAATTTAAATAATTTTAAAAACATTATGGTTTTTGGGGACTACAATGTTGACCGTTTTACACCTAATAATGAACTAAACGTTTTCAAACAAATACTGGACCGGTACGGTATGCATTTCCTTATCAATGAAGCCACACGAATAACAGACAGGTCTCGATCGTGCATAGATAATGTTATTTCAAATTTAAAATCAGAGCAGGTCAGTACTAAGGTTTTTAGTATAAATTTTTCTGACCACGAAGGATTTACTTAATAACAATAAATTAAACGCACCACGGAAATTAATTAATACTGGCACCTGTGATGATTTTAAAAATAATGTAAATTCCATTTATTGGAACTTAGTTCCTAAGAAAAATATTGATGTTATGTGTGATTTTATTATTAGAAACTTCCGTAAATGTATACAAGACAGTTTTCCTCTGGTTAAATGTACTAAAAAATACAATTTTCATAATGCACATTGGTATACGAATGAATTAAAACAAATGAAAAAGCATCTCTTATTACTCAAAGATATACACAGAGCTCTTGGTACTGGGCAATCCTTGTTTAATTACAAAAGCCTGAGCAGAAAATATCGTTTGTTAATTAAAAATTGAAAAATTTAAGCAAATAATGAAGCTATTTTTAATTCAGAATATATATCACGTGCGTCATGGAACATTGTTAACCGTGAATCAGGCAGAACAAATCATAAAAGGTTAGATAATTTATCTACTATTGACTGCGACCATTTCAATAATTTTTTGCTAATGTAACTAGTTCCATTCGGGCCAAAAATAACATACCAGATATTTCATCTAATGATCTCTTGTCCATCCACTCAACGGGTAATATAAATACCTTCTTCCTTAATCCCGTTGACAAATTTGAAATAATTAGTATTATAAATGGTCTAAAAAAAATAAATGCTTGGATTATTATGGCATAAGTCATTTCCATGTAAAATTAGTAAGCCAAACGATAGCTTCGCCACTTGCAGTCCTTATTAATAAATGTTTTGAACTCGTTTTTTTCCCAGCGGCATTAAAGATATCGAAAGTGACACCCATTTTTAAGAAAGGGAATGTTAACGATCCTTCCAACTTCAGACCAATATCTCTGGTGCCTGTGTTATCCAAAATAGCTGAAATTACTATTAAAAGCAGATTAGTTTCATTTTTTAATAAATATGGTGTTCTTTTAAATAAGCAGTCTGGTTTTCGACTGAAATCGTCCATTACTTTGGCAATCGATGCAGTCCTGAAAACAGTCTACGAGGCATTTGAAAATGGTCAGTATGCATCGGCAGTGATGTGTGACCTTAGCAAGGCTTTTGATTGCGTCGATCACTTTATTTTAGCAAGCAAACTGGATTAATGTGGAATTAGAGGTATTGCTAAGGATCTCATTATCTCTTACCTTGAAAATCGCAGTCAGTGTGTGCATTACAACAACATGGTTTCTGACCTTCAGACCCTGAAACACGGTGTTCCACAAGGTAGTGTTTTAGGACCTTGGCTGTTTTTAATTTACAACAATGATCTGCCAAGTAACATATCAAATGCTGACTGTGTATTATTCGCGGATGATACTACGCTGATTTGCCGTAGTACCGATCTGATTAATCTTCAGACAATTATAACATCTGCATCCGCTGAAGCTGAACTGTGGTTTAGTGCTAACCGACTATGCCTAAATATGGAGAAAACACAAACCATCCTATTTGGTTCGAAAGTCAATAGGACACTTAACTTCAAAATTAATCCCGTTAAACTTTTGGGTGTGTATCTAGATCCGGTTTTAAACTGGAAATACCAAATAGAGACCACAAAAAAAAAAAAAAAATTAAATTCGGCCCTGTTTTTACTTAGGCAGTTAGCTCCCTGTGTAAGTCCTAATATCTTAAAAATCTCTTATTTTGCTTTTTTTCATTCAATCCATCATTTTGCTATAATCTTTTGGGGCAATTGACCTGATGCCTTACATATCTTCAAATTCCAAAAAAAACCATCAGAATATTACATACTACAGCTAAATACAGAGACCACTGTAAACCTCTATTTTTAAATTTGAATATCCTTACGCTTCCCGCAGTATACACACTGGAATGTATACTTTATGTGAAATCTAATAAAAGCAGTTTCCATTCTCATACGGAACTGCACGGACATTTAACCAGACACAGGAAGAATCTAGTTCTTCCAAAATACCGACTACTGAGAACACAGTCGACTCATATTTATGTGGGACTGAAATTATATAACTGCCTGAGTGAAGAAGTGCGTGAGCTACCTATTATTAAATTTAAGGCACTAATTAAAAATTATTGACTGTTACTAGTCCCTTACACGGTAGAAGATGTCTTGTTTTCTTTGTCGGGTTTAAAGGTACCTTAGATATGCATATATGCTAATGTTTAATGTGTGACTTGGTGTAACAATTTTTGTATTGTATTAACCGTTAATAAATTATTATTATTATTATGATTAATTCACATTTAGTCCTATTCATACTTCCAAATTAAGTTTTAATCGGTTTTAATTCTTTTAGTTTTAAATTATTTAACTTATAGGTGCCTTGGAAAGCCATAAAAGCGATATGTGTAACAAATTAGTGTGCGGTTTTAATGTAATCGGTTTTAATATATAAGTTTCACGATTTTATATATATCGCACATATTGATTGGTCCAGAGCAAAAACGATAAAAGAAAGTATTCTACGTTAATAATTTAAATAATTAGATTTTGTAGATTCGCTTCATCTTTTTGCAGGTAACTTTTCTTGAACAAACTGTTAATCTTAATTAATTTAAAGCTATTTCTTCTCCGCTATAGTTAACAAGATACTAACTAGTGATATAAGACATTTTACAAGCTGTAAGATACAGTATATTATTAATACATAAATTATTGATTTATTAAATATATAATATACCCATAAATTACTTAATCTCGCTTCAGTATTGTGAAAGTTTTGCAATTACCTGAGATATATGCAAATATGAAAAAAACTATATCGAGAATTATAATCTTTTCGAAAAATATGCATACAAAAAGTATTTCTCATTAGAATTTCCGTAACGCATTGATTATAACCATAATCGGATTTATTATTCGTGTTTAAGCTATCTAAGAGATAAATAATGTTGTATATAAATGTTTAACGATCGACGATCTTAGACTTTTTTCTTTTCTGAATCTTCTGGGAAAATATGTTATATATACAACATTAAGATAAAGTTTTAAATTAACTGAAATAATTGCTCATTTACAGGTTATTGAAAAAACATTAATTAATCAGTATGCTTTGTTCTCAAGTGGTTTTATAGATATTTTATAGCTTTACTTACGTCAGCGAAATTATATGAATATTTTAACGTATCATTCAATTCATTAAAATAGTTTCGCAACACCTAAATTGGTATTTCGGGCAGAACCGGTAAATTTACTATTTTTTAACCCGTACCCCGTTGACGACGTATGTTGCGTTGATGAAAATGAAGGAAGTTTTTAGCCAAAATGCGACTTATTTTTCAACATAGTCTCCTTTTAGTTCGATCTATTTTGCCCAACGATATTCCAACTTTCTTAACGCTACATATAACCCCCCGAGCTTACAAGATTACCATACAATATAAACCATCTAAAATAAAATCAGTAACAATCTATACATAATAATTTTTAATTTTAATTTTAATTGTTGAAAAAATTGTATTAAAAATGTTATCGTTGAATAACTTAATAGATATCAGTCAAAAATGTTGTGTTACTTTTTAAATATATTTGTGGGTTTCAAATAACTCTTATATTTATACAGATTTATGTAGAAAAGGTCAAATAATACGTCAATATATTTTTTGAGATGATTGTTTATAGTTTAGAATATTCGTCGAAAAATATTATACTTGATGATAATGGATTGCCATTTGATATCATTGGCGTAAGTGGTATTCCTACGCCCGGGGACAACCAGTAGGGCCGGAGGGTCTTTGGCGCCCTTATGCAAGATTTAATGAAGCGCCCCCCAGAGAGGGCAAAATTTTAAGTGAAAACCTAAAAAAAAATGTCTTTAATTCTAAATTTTAAGTGATGACAGTAAATTAATTGACAGTTTAAGCTTGCAGTACACATTATTTTATTTTTCCACAGCCAACCCTTATGTAACTTTTTTTTTGAACACATGGTACAATAATTATTAGGTGTACCGGAAAGTTTTTCGTTTATTTGGTATTATTAAAATAGAAACAAATCAAAAGAAAAAAATGTACTTTATTGAGAAAAAGAGTTACCATTGTGATCTATAACAGCGTTTCTCAATAGGGGGGCCGCGGAGTCATATAAAATCGAAGCATGAAATTATAATAGAAAACTGCGCAATTTTGCAAGATATATTCATAAATATATGACATTTATATTCATTAAAATATACCTTTTAAATTTAAATAAAATAAATTATACTTATTTTGAAAACTAATTTAAATTAATTAAAACGGTTCGCGTTGGAGCTACTTCAAGTACTTTCAAGTAGGTACGACTTGAACTTGCAATATTTTTTGTTATGCTCCGATGTAGTGTTAGCTGAAGAGTAAAGATGCGAAAGTGTTCAAAATGAAAAGCAACTTGGAACAATGGAATACTTGTAAATAAAAATACTTGCAACCCATTATAGGTAATCGTAACAGATATTAAAAACATGTTTATGTAAAGGTTGTTTTTTTTCAAAAGTTTTATCCAATTATACCCAACGTATAGCGTATACGTTCCTATATAAAATATCGAAGTTGTCCTTGATATCCTGTACTTTCGGTTTATTCCGATAATTTAAATACTACCATCCAATTATTTGGGTAAACTCTGGTCACCAAATTTTTTCCCAGCTTGCTCACACATCGTCTTTTCGATAAAAATCGTGTATATATATATATATATATATATATATATTTTAATTACGGTTTTAATAAATTGACGAATATACAAGATAGTGTTTTATATATATATATATATATATATATATATATATATATATATCTACAGGACCGGCGATTGGGAAACACTGGTCCAGGTAACTATCTGACAGATAAGGTTATATGATACTTTCTGTGCTGAATAAATGTCATCCTGTCTTTCAATACAAATGTATCTATCGGATACTTATCTAACGGATAATAAGACTGATGTATTGAATTCACTGCTTGGTAACGACTTTTATTCAGAAGATAAAGTTCCAGATAACATTATCTGTCGGATAGTTACCTAGTGGTTTAAATGAAGTTGGAAAGACCGGGCCTTAAGGTCATAATGCCCGGGGGCGGACACCTTAGCCCTCCAAATGAACCCGTAAATAAAAAAATTAACCTGTATAAAATTCTCCAGAGATAACTCCATTATACTTCCAATAGTAATTTTCATCCCTTTCTGAGATCTCATTGAATTATCATTGAAAAAAGCCCAAAAGTCATCCTATATTATCACCTCTGTCTTCCCATTTTACCATATAGGCCGTGTTTCCAATGCTATAGTTCTGAAATTTTAATAAATCCTCAATCAAAATATATAACTATTTATATAAAGATACAAAGTAACAAAATATAAACTATTTTAGATCATGTAGTACCAAGTAACTTCCCAATTTAACGTTATACCTCATCTTCAATAATAAAAAAATAGTGTATTGGGCCCGGTAGTTCAATTTCAACCACCTGTATACTATTGATAAAATATTAATATATGTGTTTATTCTCATAAAGAATTATTTTAAGCAATTCTGTTCCTTATTTATTAATTGTTAATGACTATATTCCTTAATGAGCTTTATCAGGATTAGCCATCTTGATATGTAGTGATACGTGATTTTTGCAAGTGGCGTCTTAATTTTTTTCTGACGTTATTAATTATTTTTAAGTGATAAAACTGCAGAAAATACTTGAAATAGTGTGTTATAGTGTGGACTTTAGTGTTTGGACTCCATGCAGACCAAAATTGGAGCGACTGGAAAGGTATTTGTAGAAATTTTTGTTAATTTTATAATGTAGGTCATTGTTATGTAGAATGTGCTTCTATGGACAATAAATATTTTACATTATTTTGGCAAAATTCCATAAAATAATTTATATTTTAGAAAATAGAAATTGTTTGTTTACGCAGGCATCAAGCGGGTTCATTTTATACCCTATTCAAAATTTTTAAAAAATGTTAATTTTTTGTTTAAGACATTTGTTAATATTTTACCAGCGATTTGTTTTCTTGAACTCTCGATAGTTTTCCTATGTCATGTATGTATGCATATCAAAGAGTTGTACAAGCGAGCCAAAATTCAACTTTCTAGTTTGGTCACAATTTCTACCGTACAGCTAGATAAACAGACATATGTGAAGCTATAAGGTAAACATACTATATATATCTAGAAAGCCCTGCTTTATCAAAAAATTTCTCAAATAAAAGTTGTTACTTATTGCTTTTATAGCAACTTTTGTTAAATAATTTTTTTCGAAATATTTCTTTGTTGTGAAATATTTGCAATAATCTTAAAACCGAAACGAGTAAACACCCATTTCTAGTTAATCGATTTTTACCAAAAGTTGATCAACTCGTGCCATTGATGTCAAAAGCTTAAATATTAAGTTTCATAAAAATCCTTTTAGCCGAATTTGCTCTGCATGTGTACACAGACAGACGGACAGACGGACAGACGGACGGACGGACAAATGGACGGACGGACAGACAGACCAACAGACATCATGCTAAAAATAGTCAAAACGTTATGTAGGGACCTCAATTCGTGGAGATTCGTCGAAATCTCGAAATGTCAAAATCGGTATGATCACAATACCTCCCTTATATATGTTAGCGGTCGGTAAAAATGGGTACCAAAATGACTTCCAGACCTGGAAGTGGAAGACCCTGTCAGCTGTGTTAAGCTGCTTTTGGAAACTATTTGGAAGGGAATTATATTAATTTTATTTATTTATTATTTTTTTTATTAAGAAAGATTTATGACGATAGGCGAAATATTTTTTCTCAGTTCTCCTATATCACCATTTTATATTTGCAAGAAAAGGTTTTACAAAGATATGAAGCACAAATAATATGTAAAGAACAGACCAATAATATTGTAGACTATTTTCTGAGATAAACGGTCTGTATAGATATATTCATAAATCTTTACCCATATCTAGTGGTATTGACATAAAAATTGATAAATAACTTTTTCAAAGACAGGAGTAAAAAATATATCATCAATTTTTTAGAGATTCCGCTCGTGATTTATTTTATTAGATAAATGAAAACGGATATTAATTGATATTCATGTCACAGTGGACATCGTATCATTTAAAGTATCACAGGATTTACTTAATTAATTTGGTAGTTTTAATTAAAATCTCACGACAAAAAAAATACTAAAACATGTTCATTGATACACAATCATAAATTACCCGAAAGGAAATTAATTTTACTTTAGAGTTGGCCGAAAAATGGTAATTCCAAAATAAACAAAATGAGTGCTCGATTCAATAACTTTTAGCGATTTACTTTTAATGCGAAGTTGCTGGCAAAAGTTGATCAAATTTATTTATTTCACAGAAATTTTGTAGTTTTATTATAAAGTTAGGATATTGTTACTACGTAACAATAAATTATAAAGCGAATTTTTTGTGATTTTGTCTATTAAAATATCTCACCTATTGATTTAAAACATATACGACAAAAAGTGTTTAGAATAAGAAAACAAATCCTTTTTGTTCTGTGCATTTTCTAAATTACATATTCATATGCGTTGCAAAGATAACGTCCATAGACAAGTAGAGTCGCAGTAGTCAAGTGATAACAAGCGACAACTAATGATTGTTTTGGTGAACCTTCCGAACTATCGGAACAAAATTTAACCTAAACCTTAAGTATATGAAGTAAGTGGCGCAATCAAATATATATAACAAAAATCATATGAAATACGGGAACCTCAGCTAGTCTTTGAAAAAAGATTCTTTATATTTATACGATTTTGAACAAAAAATGTTGTCTCATATTAAATACAGGATGGGCCATGGGAACCTGACGATTTTTGAATGAACATGATTTCTCAAGACAAAATTTTTTTATTAACATACATTAATAGTAAATTATATGCCATTTTAATTTTTAAAAATTATATCAGTCATGTGATGCCCATCTACTCATAACATGTTTCAAGTCTGTTCATAAATTCTTGGTGAACGCGGTCCAATAGAGGTTCGTCAATCGCCCGGACTTCTGTACGAATGGCATCCTTTAGTTCATCCAGTGTTCTGGGTTTGTTCTCGTAAACACGAGCCTTTAGATAATCCCAGAGGAAGAAATCGCATGTTGTCAAATCTGGTGACCTCGGAGGCCAAGGCAGGTCCCCAAAACGTGAAATTAGGCGCCCTGGAAACATCTGGCGCAGAACTTCCATCGATGCTCTTGCAGTGTGAGGGGTAACCTCATCTTGCTGGAACCAAATTCTCTCTTGAGGAATGATAGGCTTTAGTTTGCGTAATTCGGGTATCAAGAAGTTATTGATCATCTGAACGTAACGGTCAGCGTTCACAATAACTGTGTTGCCATCTTCCTCGAAGAAATATGGACCAATTATACAATTGGATGAAACTGCACACCATTGTTCGAAAGTCGTTGACCCATTTGAGAATTGTGTTTCGGCTTGGGATGCTTCTACGTCGCCCAACATTAAACTCAATTCGAAACGCTCTTTGCGCCGGTATTACTGATTCACCGTTTTTGACAAATGCGTCATACACAAAAACACGATGTCTTACACCCTATTGAGCCATGATGTACACTAAACTGCACGAACTGACGGTTGTAATGGAACCTACCGCTTGCTTCTACCCCCCCCTACCTGCAGAGTACTACCCGTTTCAAAAATCTGTACCTACGAAATCATAAAGTTTGCGCAACAAAAAAAAAAAATAATAATATAAATTGCAATGGCAATGGCAATGGTATTTAAATAAATAAATAAATAAATAAATAAATAAATAAATAAATAAATAAATAAATAAATAAATAAATAAATAAATAAATAAATAAATAAATAAATAAATAAATAAATAAAAAAATAAATAACTAAATAAATAAATAAATAAATAAAAAATAGAAATAATAGTATATTTTGGGAAATTAGCAGATTTTAAGTTATAATAATATTTTCCCGTTAATTTCGCGGCAAAAATTTTTCATGAATTCGAAAATTGACCAACTTTGCGGAGCTCTAGTGGCGAAACCGTTCATCCAAAAAAATAAAAAAAGATTTATCTTCTGTATTAATAAAATTAAAGGCTATATCTATTTTGTTTTTTATTATTATTTTTTTTTACCTCATATTAGGTTTTTATGCGTTTCAGATGATTATAATCCGCAAAAAAAACAAGTTTTGTCTGACTGTCCGTGATTCACGCAGAAACGGCTGGACATATTTTTACGTTATTTGATATGATGAGAGAGTAAAACCAGGATTTGAACATAGGCTATAGTTCTCATAATGTTTAAATTAGGGGGATGTTTCGGGGTTCAAACTGTTTATTATAGAACTTGAGATATCTCCGTTATTATTGCCTTAACAAAAATATATCTATAATAAAAATTGTTTATAGTAAGAAAATAAGTTTTTTTTTTGTTTAACGCATTTTTTCAATTAGATGAATATTTGGAGAGTTACGGGGAACACCTTAAACCTGAAATCTAATACGGGAGATATATCATATGTACATCTCCCTTATTATTAACTTAACAGCAAAAACATACATGACAAAAATGGTTTATAATAGGAAAACATAGTATATTATGTAACAAGCGCAGAATGTATACATTTTCCGATCGAGAAAGATATTGAAAGATTATTGTCGCTGCGTTCGCGCGCCAGTCTTTCGAAATCGGCCAATGTACTTTCTACGCGTGTCACACATACTATTTTTTCTACGAACACCTATTTTAAAAAATTCAAAAAATAAGAAATAGAAATCATTATGTATGTTATATTTATAATCATAATAAGTGGCTTGTCATTGCTACGCTGTTCATAAACAATTAAACGAATGTCAAAATAATTATTTTAAAATACATTGGTATTTGTACGTTTGTTAAATAATAATGTATGAAGATGAAGTAAGCAGCGAGGTTGACGAGGAGATAGAAGAAGCGGCAAAGAAAATAATGTTATAACTCTTGCCGCAAAAGTCAAGAGAAAGGTAGTAATATATATATATTTATATATATATATATATATATATATATATATATATATATATATATATATATAATATTATATTGTGTAACAGCCAACTCTTTGTTCGATGGAGGAATTAATTTTAATGCTTTAAATAATTGTCAAATAGAAATTAATTATTACAAAAAATAAACTTAAATGTGTAGTATTATTTAATTTATATTGACCAATCGAAAATACTTTCTGTGCTAGCGCGAAAAGTATTTTTCGATTGGGTTGCCTTGGATACAAAAGACTCCTCAGCAAACACCAATTTTCCACTTTGCTATGGGAACAGAAATCGATAGCTTTCTGATAGGTGAATAGAAAAAATAATATTTGTTCTTGGTAACGTAAGGCTGTATACAGGCAAACACACAGAAAATACTTTTTCGATTGGATGAATATTTGGAGAGTTACGGGATGACACCGTAAAGCTAAAATCTTGAAATATCTTTTATTATTTACTTTGCATCGAAAATGTGTATGAGGAAAAAATTTTTTTTTTCTTCTCTTCAATAGTCTTTATTCATAATAAAATATTATTAATAAAACTATCAATACAATATCCGCAACAAAACCAGCGGATGCGGATTCGGATACGGATTTCAGTGCAAAATTTGTTGTATAAATTGTTATTAATTTAATTTTAGATGGTTAGTTTTGTGCAAGAAACTTGTAAGCTCGGGAGGTTATACGTAGCGTGAAGCAAATATGTTAAAATCAAACGTTATGAAAACGTTGCACTCGACGTTATAATGTTAATATATATATAAGTACACTAGCATACAAGAAGAAAATAGAAACCTTTCACCAAATCTAATATATTTGATGCATTACCCACTGATTCACCAGCCTGTACATAAATTTAAAATTTAAAAATGATTTATTACATAAAATTAATTAAGAAACTATTACAACATTCACAGCATGAAAACAAGTAGTAAACCTCCAGACAAAATTTATGTTTCAAGTCCATCTTTGCCGAATTCTATCGAAGATTACCGTCATTCCTATGAATATTCTATTGACAATCGATTCAAAGTCGGTCACAAATTGAACATAACCTCTTTTTATAAAACATTTCAAGATCTTTGATAACACGTGTCAAATTAAAAGAATGTAAGTATTTTACATTGAAATAGAGATAAGAGTTTAAAACATTAGTTGACATGAGTTATCTGTCACATTAATTTGTACCTTATATAGATGGATCGTAAAATATTCAATAATTCTAGTGACATCTCTCCTTTCATTTTAATATTAATTCTTATTTCGTAATCATTTCATATGCACTCTTAAAAGATGTCAAAGGAAAATAATTAAAAGGTTTAAGTCGGTGTTTGTGGTTGGATGAAAGAGCGATGAACTAACTACAAATATTTCATCTATTTGATTGACTTGAATCGGATAATTATTTTAAAGGTTGCTTACAAAATATTAAAATTTATAATTAGAAACTGATAGATAAAATAATTTACCTAGTTTTATGGGACATTATTGTCAAGATATGAATATTAACATCAAAGTTGAAAAGGTCGGCAAAATGTTATCGTACATATATAATTAGCAAGTGTGTGTATGTGATCTGGGTAACATTTTGACGTCATTTTTTCCTAAGGTTCTCGTGATTGGCTAACTGGGGACTCTTGAGGTCTCTTGATTGACAGGTATTTTGCAGATTTATTTTCTAAGAATCTACGAATATAATTAAATATAGAAATGTGTAGGATTTCGTAGGCATAAACAAGAAACTATAGAGACTCCTATATGATTTGACCGATATGAATAATATTTTGCTGATTTATTCTCTAAGAAACTGCGAATAAAATTACATATAGAAATGTCTTGGGTTTCGTAGGCATAAACAAGAAACTCTAGACACTCCTATATCCTATGATCCATATGAAAAATATTTTGTAGATTTATTTCCTAAGAATCTGCGGATAAAATAACGTATAGAAATGTCTAGGATTTCGTAGGCATAAACAAGAAACTCTAGACACTCCTACATTCTTTGACTGATATGAACAATATTTTGCAGATTGATTTTCTAAGAATATACAAATAAAATTATTTACAGAAATGTCTAGAGTGTTATAGGCATAAACAAAAAACCTTGGACACTCCTTTATCTTATGCTCGATATGAAAAATAATTTGCATATTTATTCGCTACGAAACTGCGGATAAAATTACATATAGAAATGTTTAGGGTTTCGTAGGCCCACAAGAGACCAATATTTTGCAGATTTATTCTCTAAGAATTTACAAATATAATTATATATAGAAATGTTTAGGTTTTCGTAGGCATAAAAGAGAATCTCTAGACACGCCTATATCCTTCAACCGACATGAACAATATTTTGCAGGTTTATTCTCTAAGAATCTCAAATATAATTATGTATAGAAATATTTAGGATTTCGTATGCATAAAAAATAAACTTTAGACACAACGAACAACTTTTGTGGGTTTCGATTCGTCTTGGAAGACTCAAACAGTGGATTGTTGCTTAGTTTCCGGTTCATATGTATAAATCCAAGTTTCGTCACCTGGACCGATGTTGTATACGGATTTTGCAGTGCCTAGGTTGAATTTTTTTAGCATTCCCTTACACCAATCAACACAAGCCTTGTTTTGAGCTTCGGTCAAATTATGCGGATCCATCCGGAACAGATCTTTTTCACAGCTAAATGTTCATGCAAAATAGAATGCATTGCAGTATGCGATATGCCAAAGGATGCCTCTATCTCACGATAAGTCACATGCCAATCTTCTTCAATCATTTTGCGCACAGCATCGATGTTTTTTTGAATTACAACCGATTTTGGTCGACCTTCACGAGATAACTCAGTGACGGACGCACGACCACGACGAAATTCTGCAAACCAAGTGTAAACAGTCTTTTCTGATGGTGCTTTATTACCAAAAGTTGAACGAAGCGAATCTATGCATTGTTGTTGAGTTAAGCCTTTACTAATATCGTAAAAAATCATCCAACAGAAACCTGCACGAGTAATATCTATTTTTCACAAAATTGTTTTTTTCTTAACTCTCACTGTCAACAAACTACTAGGTCAATTTATAAGCTGCCACTGATTTCACAATAACCAGTGTCAAATTTTACGATTATAGTATATTATATATAGTGATTATAGTGCATTATTATATATAGTGTATAGATTATAGTAATGACACATTTCAATATTGCCATTTAGTAGTCGTTTGTAAAAACATAAAAGGTAACCCTCGTATACAATTAAGCAAAAAAAGTTTACTTGTTCCAGCCGAAAGGTAAAAAATATTCTGTGCTTAGTGTGCGCCTTAATGCTGAAAGTGTTAAAAAAATCACTTCTGTGTGTTATCTTGATCACTTTATCAGTGACGATCTCAGCAACGTAGCTGATATCGACAGGCAATATGTTTATAAGCTAACATGCTAAATCATAGAATCTCGAAATGTAGTTCTGATGTACGTACATATTTATTTAGTACATTCTGTGGTAGTATGTATACTTTGGCAATATAGATATTTCGATTAACCTTTTGAAAAGGTATTGTAGCGCGAGTGAAATGCTTGTGACGAATTCTGTAAATTAATATATGTTTATACTAAGAAAATATGTTCATAATTTGCGGGAAAGAGTTTGGACGACGTGCCACGAGCTTGTATAGTGATATTTAGATAACGATGATAATTTTCTTACGCACTGGGTAGTACAACTTATTCATTAACATTTTATGAATGAACGGTCTCTCCAATGAGTTGTGACCATGGATCCAAAATTACTACAAATTCAAACCATGTTTGTTATATTTGTAATTTCTTTGTTAATTGTACATTCTGTTTTCTGTTTCTCTAAATATGTGTTTTCGATTCTTGAGCCGTTAAATAAATTGAGACATTTATTTTTAGAATTACTGTGGACTGGCCGTTGAGAAACACTGGTCTAACCTAGGGATGGGAATTTATTTTTGAATATCGATATATGCGTGATTCGATATATCGTAAGCGTTATATCGATATTCGATATATATCGAAGTAAAAATATCGATATTTTCGATATATCGAAATAACTAACACGTAACATGTAAGTTATATAAATTAGTCTTTTTTTGGTTGACTTGGCAGGAATAAAAGTCGCCACTTGACAGACAATCACTTTACAGTTGGTACTCACCCAGCTACCAACCAACTTTCTAATATTTTCCTAGTTCTCTCATAATTAAATATATATATATATATGCTGTTCGCTTTTGTAAGGACAAACCAGATCTTTTTGGTTACTTTTATAGTGTATTACGGACTTTAAATTAAAAATATTCCTTACGCTGTAAAACCGACTTTAGATTTATTGGTTATAATCATTATTAAAAAAGTGACGTTTTTTATAATTTTTTAATACCAACATGATATACAATTTCAAAGGTGCAAATTATTGAAATCAAAATTTCGTTTTACAGGCTATTCCAAACGATTAGGCCGAACTAAATGGAAATTTCGGTATTTTAGGTTGTCACGAAAAGGGACATTGCTTGGGTTATTTCATGTTTCAGGTTTGGTATGTGAAAATTTAAATTTCACGATTTCATATTTTGAAGACAGAAAAATAAATAAATGGGAAATTTTTATAAAGAATGACAAAAAATGCAATGAAAAGGACATTTTATAATGGCAATCAATTTAATCTAGAATTTGCAATGTGAGTATGATTTACAAAACTTAAACAAAACTACCAGTCCGAATTAATAGATAACCAGTGGCGAAAGGAAACCTCCGCTAGACTTGCCCTCCCATAAAAAAAATATTTAAAAAAAAAAGTAAACTAAAAAACAAAAAAAAAAAAATTAAATATTTAGATAAATCTTCAAAAATACATCAAATTATGTTCTATACATATTTTTGTCCAAAGCTTGCTTTACTAGTTACGAATTAATTATCATGACCATGGAAACGTTACATATAAGTATGAAAAAATTGAGATTTTAAATAATTTTACAAAAATTTTTCGAAATTTTTCGTTTTATCAAAAAACGTCTCAAATAAAAGTTATTAGTTATTGCATTTATAGTAACTTTTGTTCAATAAATTTTTTCGAAATATTTTTCTGTTGCTAAATATTTGCAAAAATATTAAAATCCACACGAGTAAACTCCCATTTCTAGTCAACCGATTTTCATAAAAAACAATAGGGTTCTTTCTATTTAATAGGAGAATTTTTTAGTACCAGAACGAACTGTTTAAGTTAAACTGTTTTTGAGTTATCGTGTATACACACAGACACATTCCCTGGACCATGAAACGTGGTCATCCGTCAAAATCTCGACATCGAAAATTTTCGCGATTACAATATTTGACCCTTATATATTAAGGTCAGGCAAGTAAAAATTACTAGATTTCAAAATATGGTTCCGGCTAAACGTTTGGATTAGCCTATAGTTTGTTTTTACAAAAGTGAACAGCATATATTTATTTGTAAAAAATATACAAGAATACCGATATTTTGTGCAAACATCGATATTTTACGCGATATATCGCATTTCAAATATCGATATATTTTTCTAAAGTATCGATATTTTTGAAATGTCGATATATCGTTCCTATCCCTAGTCTAACCTCACTTTGGAGGCATCTAATTTTTCTTCTGTTCCTATACTGATATTTCTGCAGCATATGATGTGTTGAGAAAAATGATTGATTTTTTTAATCTTAATGTGGTATTCTGAAACACGGTGGAATCTTTCCATAGAATTCATATCGTAGAATACAACATTTATCAGACTTTGTTGTCCTTAAACTCAGGTAAAAAATTAGTCTAGTAAACACGCCCATCAATTTAAAATGTGTGGAAAAAATCTTGACAAAACTCATGATTTTTTAACGGGTGCGCTAATGCATGAGAGAGTAAAATTCCCCTACTGGAATTTACAAAAAAGGGCGATAAAAGCTATGCAGCTACACTTATGGGTAGTTCAGATACGCACCATGTGCACAGCATGTTAACATACTTAATGCCCTGCACTTAAAACCTCATAAAAGTGCATTTTGATATTCGTCTACTAAAATATCGTTGTAAAGGTCAAAATGAGACCTACACTGGTATTTTTTAAAAAATTCATACTAGCTACAAAAATAAATGTAGTCTGATGTTTTCGATTTATTTTGTAAACCAAGACTCGTTAAATCTTCTGTTTACTGATCTATAAACTTTTAAAATATTTTTAGTTATTACATCAGTTTCCCCCAATAGATATTTATGCACCAAGGGTGTTACTAAGAAGATTACGCCCGGATAGTGACGTATATATAAAATTAACAGATCTGGTAACCTATGACAATAAACATGCATTTATAGACAAAAAAACAAATGATTTTGTTTAATCGTTTAATTGTCAGAATTGATATTAAAATTAAAATAAATATGCAAGAATTGTCCGAATATATCAACGTAAATGCACATAAAGCAACAAATAGTTTGTTGCCAACTAAATCAAAACATAAATATGAAAAAGGATATGAAACCTTTAGATTATGGCAATCAAAAAATAAGGTACCTGCCGTAAATGAGACTGTTCTGTTGGCTTATTTTCAAGAATTGGTAAGTTAAAAAATTTTCACATAGTAGGATACGTAAGGTTAAAATAACGCTGAAATTTACTTTCCTACTTCGCTATGGACCAAATACATATTAATATTTTTTAATAAAACGAAAAAAAAAATGTGGGCTTTATGAATCCATTACGCCCGCTGATTACGCCCGGTTGTGATGAATATGTTTAAATATCTCATATTCAAGGATTTATAAGCAAATAAAAGTGAAGTGAAAATAATAGTATATTCTGTAACAAGGTTGGAATGAGAAAATTCGATGCGAGTGGAACTATGGAACCGAGCGCGAGCCGCAGGCGAGCGTGAGGAACCACGAGCATCTAATTTTCTCTTCCAACCGAGTCACAAACCCTGCTTTCTCCACGACCAACTGGAAAAAAATAGCTAATAATTATTTTAACATTTTATTTTAACAGATAATTTATATTACATAACAAATAAATCAATTAATTAAACTTATTTTTTTATTTATTATTTGTTTAATTTTAGTTTAATTTGCCGCACATCGGCCACTTTTTTAGTACTTTTTAGGAAGTTATGTTGCATTTGTTTAATGTAAACATTGCATATATTTTAATGTAACTCTACAAAAACTAATGACAACAATGACAGCATGAAATAGTTATTTCATCACTAGTGATGGAATGAAATACACGCAAAATGCATAAGAAGTGCTTTAGAATAACATTCCAACTCTTGTGTTAGAATATTAACTTTTTGTAGTCGGTTGTTGGTTTTAGAATTGGTAAATTCTAGAGTGGTCGTGGAGAAAATATTTTATTGACTGAATCAAATATTTAAAACGATGAAACTTAATCGTCTGTTGCATGTGAAGCATCGATAAACAGAAACATTTTTTCAATAATTATATTAAAATGCAATCCCGTTAATTAAAATCAAAAGCTGTGTCGCGTCATTCATTTTTTCATCCATTACTGCAATTTTATGCGCGTTTAGATTCTACACAATATAGTAGATTAAGCATTTTTAATTAGAAAAATTAATTAACCGGCAAACAAGCATGAAAATTAAAATAAAATAAAAACGAAACAAAACACCAAAAAAATAAAATACTAAGAATTAACTAGGATTTATTAAAACATAAGACTTGTTAATTAACCATCATAAAATTGTATTTAAACGTCAACATTTGTGACAGTAATTGCCAAAATTGTTCTGTAAATTAGGCACGACTTTCCGCCCTCGTCAATTAATTTACGTGCAATTAATTTCAATTAAGAAAATCTGACTCGATCACTGCTTCATAAATGTATCTTTAATGAAGTTGCGATGGCGTTGCCTGTCAGGTTAGTATAAGCAGCTTCAATGTTAAACTTCTTACACTTTTCATAGTGTTCTGCTCTTGTTTAACGATTACTTTCCACCCCGATCTTTCAACATCCGCGATTATAAATTGATGGTTTAATTAACTCACTACCTGGAACTCTATGGTTAATGTCCGGAAGATATTTATTTATTGATTAGTTAAGTGAGGTTGGGTTAGATTCAATATTCAAATTTCTGGGAAGGCGATACATGGACATAATTGCTCGGAATTTGTAGTTTAAATTACGGAAATATAAAGTTTACTTTAATGGGTTATTATTAATTTTTAACTTTCTAAAACTTCAAATTATAATGTATTCTTCCAAACAAAAGTTGGGGAATAAGTTCTATCGAAACTAAATTATATTTTCATCTGGATTATATAGGGCTGGGTTTTCCAAACTGTTCTCCGCAAGCAGATTAGACAGAAAAGTAAATAAAATAAATGTGATCAGATGTAAAAATAGTGTTAGTTTTTTTTTTCAAAACAAATCTTTCACTCAGAAATAATACGCTACTGAAGATAATAGAAGCCAGTACAATAATATTTTATTGCCCTCAATAAATGTTAATAAAGACACTCGAATCTTAATAGTTCTACCGGTCATTGAAAAAGTTTTAACCATTATGGAATATAAATATACAGCTGAGTGACTGTTCAATTACAGGGCTGATACAGTGAATTTATTTTTTAATGCAACATGTAATTACCATGGATACAGTTTTTGACAGCAATATAAATCGTGTTCATTTTCATTTGCAACATAGACAATTAGTGTGTATACTTTTGCTCGTTACTGATTAATCAACATGTATATACAGATGAAGAAAAAATAATGATGGTAACTTGGTATAACTCCCAAATGAGTTTAAGAAAAGTTTTTGCTGTATTTAGTGCAACTTATCCAGATCGGCCAATACCAAATCCCTCTACAATTTCAAGACTAGTTTATAAATTTCATCGCGAAGGATGTCTTAAGTCAAAACATAATAAAAAAAAGAACAACATCCCACGTGCTTACAGAAGAGAAGCAGTTGGAAATATTATTACAAGTGGAAGAAAACAATCAAAATACTTTAAGATCAATTGCACAAACCGTTGGTGTCAGTACTGGATCTGTTTTTAACTTCTTAAAAAAAGAAAAGTTTCGATCATACAAATTTCAAAATCATCAAGAATTGTTAGAAAGGGACGCAGCAGTACGTATGGATTTTTGTTTTGAAATGTTTGAAAAAATTAATTCCGACCCAACATGCTTCAAAAATTTTTATTTACAGACGAAGCAACGATTACTCTAAATGGTGAAGTGCACAGACAAAATTTTAGGTACTGGAGTCGAGAAAATGTACATTTGTTTCATTCCTCCCGAACTGAAAATCCGGAAAAATTAAATGTTTGGGCAAGGATAATAGGAACCAATATTATAGGGCCTTTTTTTATTGACGGTAACCTTAATGCCGCAAAATATCTAGCCCTTTTGCAAAACTAAATATTACCTGCGTTGCGAAACCTGAATAACCTAATGGACAAGTGTGGTATCAACATGATGGCGCACAAATCCATTATTCTAGAATAGTTAAAGAATATTTACATAGAACTTTCCCAAATAGCTGGATTGGAAGAGGAGGGTCGATGAATTGGCCAGCGAGATCTCCGGATTTGGCACCCAATGATTTTTTTTATTGGGCATATTTAAAGGCCAAAGTATATAATGGAGAACTTAGGGATGTTGCTGAACTGCAAGACAAAATTGTTTAAGCATCCAACAATATACCTCAAGAGCAATTGCTGAATGTTTTGAATCATTTTTATGATCGCTTAACATTTTGTATGCAAGTAAACGGAGAAACTTTTGAACATTTATTATAAGTTTTTATTAGTTATTTATTTATTATTATTATTATTTTTTTAATTTATATTTTCAATAAAATATTTTGATTTTGCTAGTAAATATGGTTTTTTCTATGTTGCAAGTGAAAATGAACACGATTTATATTGCTGTCAAAAACTGTATCCATGGTAATGACATAGTACATGTTGCATAAAAGAATAAATTCACTGTATATTACTAGAGCAGCATATAGTACAATACAAATTCCTTAAAATTTGCCAAATAATAGATAATGGATGTTGTGACGTTTCATGCAATGGGAATATGAATACCTATATTCTTTATATCTCTTATAATTCAAACAGGAAATAAGTAAGTCATAGTCGTGCAGTGTTATTTATTTGTTTTTGCTGTAATTATTTTTCGATGGATCGCTGGCTAAAGTACGGATTGTTAAAAAAAGCTGCCAAAGTCTCCGTTTCAGAACGTCCAGTAGACGACAAGTGTGTTCAAATATTATAAAGATAGTATTTCAATAGTTTTTTCTTACGCTCAAGACTTATGGATTCAGTTTTTACCAACCGCTACATACATATACATACATATGAGGGAGGTATTGTGATGAAAGGCAGGTACCGATTTTGACATTTTTCAATTTCGATGGATGTCCTCGGATTGAGGATTCTGCATAATGTTTTTATTATTTTTAGCATGATGTCTGTCGTTCTGTCCGTATGTCTGTCTGTAGGTCCTTAGACACGTGTAAAGCGAATTTGGCTAAACGGATTTTTATGAAATTTCATCTTTAAGCTTCTCACACCAATGGCAGAAGTTAACCTACTTTTGGTAAAAAGCGGTAATCTAGAAATAGAAAATATTTGGCGATCAGTCCTGTTGTGGCCACAGCTGATTTAAAAAAAAAATTACTTTATTTTTATTACAGTAATAGTACTTAATAATACTTATTAAGTATTTATTTTGTCATACGTATATGTAATGTTTTCACGGTTATGGTGAATAATTTTGGTGTTAGAGAGTATTTTGTTTAAGTACCTATTTTGTGATGGCGCTCGATCTTGTGGTGGCCACAGCTGATTTTTCATTAATATTTTTGCTTTTAACTAACAAAGAATTCGTACATTTTGCTCAGTTTATAGTCTGTACCAGATAACTTTTTAAGATCGGCATAAAACAATTATAAAACCTTTTATAAATATTAAAATATACATAAATATATAGCCAGTGGTGTAGACATAAGGGGAATTAGAGTGATAAATTCCCTCCCCTCTAAAATTCGAAAAGAACTAAAATTATAATTACTCCATTTCAATATTGCTCGCATTCTCAATACGTATAAATTCCGATGTTGTGAAAATTTCCACCCTCCGAAATATTTTTCTGCGTACGCCACTGTATATAATAACGATAGTGCTCCACGACGAATTATTCTCGTGATTTTCTGTAATTTTTGTTTGCTGCTGGCTTTGTTCTAAGGATCTTTTCCTTCTGCACAAATATTAGTTTTATTTTGGCAAAACCATTAAATCCTAGCGTAAATAAGTTATTCTAAAAGACAAATGGAAAATAAGAACAATAATACAATTTTCATATCTGTATTTATTAATTTGTTTTAATTCTATAAGCACTTTCCATTAATCACAGATTGATTATATAATGTAAATATATATGATGTAAATAGGACAAAGTAATGATAAAAGAAAACCACATAAATCAAAGACCATTAAACATGAAAATGGAAATAAAAATTTCTTATTCGGAAGTTCTTTTACAGTTTCATGTTCTTTGTTTTCTGCTTCTGGAAATATGCGTCTGTACCACGGTTATTCTTTGTGTTTAATTTTCTGCTTTATTCTACGATTTTTTTTTGCTGAGCCATAATTGTATGGCTAATCAAGAATCCTATTGACTCAAAGGAGGCAAATTCGTAAAAACATATGAACAGAAAATTTCTTTATCGATATTTAAACTTCCGTAACTTTTCAACAATATTTTTTTTCAATAAGTGTTGCTTATACTTATTAGTCTCTCAACACCAGCCTAATGTGGTTTTACAGCGAGATTTCGATTCTTGCTAAATTATTAGAGACATTTTTATATTTTTCATATATTGTCAGTATCGGTAAAATAATACTAAGAGATAATTTTCTGTATTCTTCAATGCTGTCGTACTCAGAAAGATAGCATATTCCATTTCCAGTTGAATAAGATCCACTTATTGCCCCAAAACATTATGGACTTTCTTAATATTTGCTGAACGCTGGAGAGTAACAAAAGGTTTCAAACCCTTCTTTAAATTTTGTCGATTTCAAATCTATCATTTAAGAAATTTTATAAGGAATCCCACATCTTAATAGATACTGATAATATTGATGTTGCGCTTGCATAAAATATATATATATATATATATATATAAAATGTTCTTCTTTAATCGTCAGTATTAGTTAGTTTTTTTTTTTTTTAATTTTCCTAACTAATACTGACGATTAAAGAAGAACATTTTATATCTGTATATTACTCGTCAAGAATTTACATCTATATATATATATATATGTTGGATAGAAATAGTAAATACTGCCAACATCCCGTCCGTAGTTCGTTTTTCAGGTGCCCTATAATATATACTGCGTAATTTAGGTAAATATTTTAACTTTAACATAAACAGAAGAAAGAAATATTGATAAAAATTAGAAATAGGACAATTAACTACCGCATAAATCTGGGATTCTCACTGCAAAATTTAACATTCCCATTACACATTTTGTGTCCAGTTACACGTTAGAGCAGTGGTTCCTAAACTTTTTTGGTTCCCGGCGCTCTTAATGTTTTAAAATTTTTCCGCGACGCGCCAAATCAAAACATTGATCTATATCATTTTTCATTTTATTTTATTAGACAGGTGAAAATATGAAAATAGTGCTGACATAGAAAAAGGTCTTCACTTCTATAATACTAAGTGATGACCTAAAAAAGAAGGAACTCACTTCTAAACTACAAAGTGATAACCAAAAATAAAAAACGTTTATCACCTAAAAAAGGTCCTCGATCTTCGCGGTGCACAGTTTGGGAATCGCTGCGTTCTAACGCAGCGATATTACAGCAAACCAGGCTTTACTCTAGTAAAACCTGGTTTGCTGTGTAGCTGTGTTAAAATTCTACATTCGTGAATTTCAGACGAAAATTCTTCAATATGAAAAGATTAACGCCGCAACAATTTGTTACAGCAATTAAAACATTTTACCAAAGGGATCAAAAATTGTGAAGCAAATGATCATCAACTGTGAATCAAGTGACGAAGCTTATTTCAATATGTACCGATATATAAACAAACAAATCGGCCGTAATTGACAATCGGGAGCCCCAAGATTGATCCTTAAACGACCTCTTCACTGTCTAATTCCCGGTTGCATAAAAATCTTAAAACTAGATGTAAGCTAAAACTCGATGGGAAACACAAAATTGCCTAGCAACCCAATGCTTTGCAAGAGCAAGACTCTTATGTAATTTGTGCTAGTGGCTTCATTGAAGCTTGTTTTTGAAGATGCTAACAGAAATTCTGTTATTGTCATTGATGAACGATATCGTTCGATGCTGCCAAACTCCTTTGTACTTGAAATTAATAAAGAAGATCAACACATAAGGTTTCACAGGACGGCATCAAATCGTACACAGCTCACGCTCGAATTTTGCGCGATGCATTTTCTGGCGGAATAATTTCAAATTTGGTTACATAGATTGGCCACTTCGTTCGCCAGATTCGACAGTGCTAGATATTTTTCTTTGGGGCTACTTACCTAAAGGGTCTATGCTAACAAGTTGTAAAAAAATTAATCGATTTTCGCTGATGCCGTGTCTAAATATACAACAGTACAAAATGTTGTATATAAGTTCCTAAATTTCTAGCTGGGGCATAGAGCTTTAGTTGATCTGCTTCCAAAATTTGTCGTCAATTTAGACTCATTTTGTAAACACATGTCTCCATGTCATGGATGGTCTGCCGATGTGTTTCCTGCCTCATGGGGGTTCCATTCTAGTGCGATCCCAGAAATATGAGTCTCTTCCTTGCACAGAATAAACCCAACTACTGCTATCTGCGTTTCAGAAATTTAAGTTTAATCTTCGTCTATTTTATTCTGCAAAAGCTTGCTGTTGATTAAAATATCATACCACCTAAAGAGTAAAATGCGCCTGAAGTATCGATTGAGGACAATTTAAATTTTAAAGTAAATTTGGTTAGTATTTTTTTCAGATTTCTCCAGTTCTAGAAACACCAACTTTACTGTAATGTTGAATATGAAAGTTCGTAGTGGGAGGCAGTTTGTTAATGTTCCTTAAGTTGTCATGTACCTTGAAAACTGTAGTAACAGTAACTTGTAGGTATAAAAGTTTAGGGCAGCCTTTTTATGTTCCTGCTCTAAATAAACCATTTATTCTTCTCTATATCTTTCCTTTCTCCTTATCTCCTTCGATGATTTTTTCCTTGCCAATGGATGTTCAACCATCTTTCACAGATCTTATTTACCATTCTGGGCATCGACATGTTTAGTTTTCTTTAAGTTTAATCTGTTTCTTAATTTCATGTCGGTCATCCTGGAATAAAATGTAAATAAGTGATTTCATTAAAATTTTGGAGCTGAGAAGGTAATATTATAATGAAGCAGAATATTCATTAACTTAAAACAAAAAAAATCAACATGAAGTTAAGTACGCGACATGAATATGAAATAATTTAAAATATTTTCCAACAGTGCAGCTCTTTTGAAATATCCGTTATTAAATATTTAAATTTAATATTTTAAATAAATATAATCGCAGTCATTTGAAATACAAAGTCTATATTTGAGTTACATGAAACGGATACACTTGCTTGTCCAGCAAAGACTCTGTGACAGATAAAACGATTTAGATAACATTTGTTGTAAGTTTCTATTCTCCTTAATTAACATATTATCTTAATAGTTATCGTTCACTACAGACTTATATGGAATCAATAATGGATGAGACTTTGATTACATAGCTTCACGTAAACTCATAAAAATTTAATGGCATATTACTTATTTATATAAAATGATACACATTTTGACATCCTGACTTTGTACACGAGAACTTAGGCACGTCAGTTTTAAAACAATGGAAAACGGAATACACGCAATTTGTTGTTCACACTTATGTAAAACAGGTAAAACGAACTTTTTAATCTTTTTAGTCCAATTGTTGTCACCGACCTTTTAAAAAGACAACAAACATGCTTGTTATTTTCCTGATAAAATGCAGGTTTGAACTTGCAAATTGACATGTATTTCAAGACAGTGCCAAAGTAGAGGCTTAAGTGTTAAGGCGCCTACAGACGATGTGCCAGCGTTCGCCAGTGCTAGTTTTGACGCTGGCCGTAACATGTAGCACTGGCGGACACTTGTACTTCTGTACCCTACAGACGAAGCGTCCGTGCTGACCAAGTACAAAAATAGCGAGCATGGGCCAGCGCTTGTAAAATAGCGTCTGATAGTGAATGTGAGTTTATGGTTGCAGTTTCGACCTTGCTTTTGATATTTAAATTTGATTAAAATTACAAAAAAATATTTTTTACTTTAAGTAGACTTCATAATTACGCTAAAATGGTTATAACTTTCCTTTCGAGCACAACAATCTCGACTGATGTGATGACAAGTATGTGCGCGTCGTGTATACGGTGCTATAGTAAAGGAGAATTTACTTGACAGATTGATCGATTGAGAACCGATAAAGAAATATATATCTATTTCACACAGTTTTATGTAAGTCGTCAAGAACGTATTTCGGCTTCTTACTGTAACGTACGTTCATAGTTTTTGCCTTTTTTTGTTATATTATAATATGGTAACTTTAACGTATGTCCTTTTTTTTATACACGCGCGCGCATTCAGCTCTGAGCTCAGTTTTTGAAGACAGGCCTTCAAGTGAAACAAATTGTATCTCTTTCTCTATTACTAGCTCTGTTTGTGAACAAATCTTATGTCTCTATTCAAAAATGGAAATTTTATTGCTATAGTTCTCTCTCATTGAACCATATGCTTTAGCCAATAGAGTGGCCGAGCGCATTAAGTCGTGCAGTTTCGACTGGTGGAAACAGTCTGGACTAGGCGGTCGGTGGTTCGGTTCTCCTCCGTTGGTGATATTATTCGGGCGAGAATAATACGTTTACATTACTCCCATTTCACAATCATTCACCTCTCATCCAGGTGTAGGAGCTCGCTCCCTGGCATCGAGGCTAATCGCTGCAGAAATAGACCAATATAAAATAAATAAATAAATAAATAAAGAACCATATGCTTTAATTAACCGTCATCTGTCAACTAAAGTCTCCTTTACTATAACATGCATATACAAGTCTGCACCAATGTTGGTCAAACTCCTTTGACTTGTGATAGAATACCGCCTCGGAAGCGAACGTCGGTCAGCGGTAAGCGCAGCCTACATTGGCTGTGACTTGTGACTTGTTGCCCCTACACACGCTCCGCGGAGCTAGGCAATTATAAACATTGGCCGTGACTTGCCATGCCGTCTGTAGGCACCTTTATAGTATTACACATAAATGGACCTGTGCAAATCTTGCATTTAAAATTATTATTGAATTTGTGTTTGTTATTTTCTAAATGCACCGAAATGGATAAACCCAGGTAAGTTACAATTATTTAATGTTAAAAATGTTGTTGTTTTTTTTTTTTTTTAATTAGTTTACAACAATAGCACATTCCTTTAAATTAAAAGAGAACATGTATCGATAATGTACATTTGCCATTACTGTTGCAGAAACCACACTGTCCTTTTTAAAGGATGGTGGCAAAATCCACTGTTATAAAATATTTATATCTTTGTTTTTTTTTTCATGTTTTAAATCTGGAATTACAAGAATAGACAATAATTGTCTTTGCATGAACTTTTGGAAGAAATTAAGGCTTTAATTGAAGATGAGGTTCCAGTAGACATAATTATCAGTTCACAAATTAACTCAAATGGCGAAATAACTAATGAAGATTATGGCGAAGAGGATGAAATTGCATTAAATAATTTACCTGGCAACCAACTACGTGCCGACATTGGAAGAAAAACTGACAATACCGATAGTGACTCCAAAGATGAAATTTCTGTGGCAAGTTTAGCCAAAAATATGAAATTTTCCTCCCCAAAAGGTAAGAGTATTACTCAAAAAAAAAAAAAAAAAAAATAGATATGAGTATAGAGATACATCACATTGACTTTACCCGATTTGATGGTCAATGCCACCTAGCGGACTACAAGAAAAGTAAAACGCGATGTATTCTTTGCCACAAGAAGGTCAATTTTGTTAATAAATAAAATTTCATATTAACAGTAATATATTTTGCCACTGTCCTTTTAAAAGAACATCTATTTCTAACCAAACTGCAAATGATAAAAATATAATTTGTTAATAAAAAATGATTAATATGCCATTTTGAATAAATATCATCGGCCAAATTAAAATATTAAAAAACAAGGTTTGGGCAATGATTGGGTTAATGAGCTATCCATTACAGATACAGGGGTACCTCGACTTACGAACCTCTCGACATACGTAATTTTGGTGATACGAATTTTTTTCATACTCCATTTTGACCTCTTGATAAGAATCCTATACTCGAAATACGAACCTTAATGCTTCAAATGAACTAAAGCCTGTTTTACATTAACTTTTATTAGCTAGTATTAGAAACAGGTTACCAACAGGTTAATACTACAGGCTACAAATCTAAACCTCCTGAACCACGAAACAAGTCCCAAGAAAATTGTATTTTTTACAATTTATTGGAAGACGATTTTCCGACTAATCATGTAAAACCAAAGATTTCATAAATAAAAGTTAATATGTAATGGTATACAAAATACATATTTATAGAGTAAAAATGTTCCTTCTCACTCCTCCAATTTTTTGCATTTTCTTCATTTAGTTCTGTAATGTCCGGTAGCTTCTAGAAATAATATGTATTAATTAGAGTTTAAACATTATTTATTTATCTCTAACATTTACACTAATTGATTATGTCCAACTACTCCTACATGTGACTTATTGTCTATTCTATATACTGAATAATTGCTGACAATATATAATAAACATTAGCGATATATAGGTAGCATATTACTAATTGCAACATACTACGGTGTCAATCACCTGCATTGTCAGATATTATTACAGTACAGTCCTTTTAATTATTTTTATTTTTTTATGTGGAATGGTTTAATTGATTTCTCGTAAGATTAATGTACGAATCGTGGTCTCAAACGAATTAAGTTCGTAAGTCGAGGTATATACCATTGTCAATGGAAACATCTACATTGTAGATTAGTGAAATGCAGAAATGGTTCAATAATTTTTCTTTTGGTAACCAGAATTTAAGATTAATTCATCATATTTTGTACTCGTTCCTCTCTGAAAAATTTGTTTTTCCATCACCATGCGTAGAGATAGTATGAATTTTTGTACGTGGAACTTTAATTTTTATTTTGTTTAAAATGTAACATAATTTATCATTAATTTTTATTATTATTATTATTAGTTATTTGTGCAACAACTGCATAAAGTAGTGCTTTTTTTCATAAACAGGTTTAACTGAGAGCATGCGCTTTGTTTTGAAGCCTACAACACCTCCAGAGACGAAGTTGACTATTATAAGACGAATTATTATTACTTCAATAGTTTACTGACAAAAATTGCAAGAAATAAATGTAAATTAGGCCTGCTATTCTCTCAGTGGTTTTGGCTTCAAAACATTGAATGCTAAAGTTGTAGTCTATATCAGTGGTTCCCAAACTTTTTCGGTTCCCGGCGCCCTTAATGTATAAGAATTTTTCCGCGGCACCCCAAGTGAAAACATTGGTCTAATTAACCGTAACAGTTGAAAGAATATTGGAATATTTTTGCAGCCCTCCTGTAGCCCGATCATAACACCCCAGGGCACCGCGGTGCACAGTTGGGAATCGCTGGTCTATAGTATATGACGTCCATGACGGTCGTGCTTGTACCCGTGGAAACATTGTGCAAAACGTCATTTTGTATTGTTTTTATGAGAAGAGCATAAAAAATGATAAGTTATGGCACTTTTTTCGCACCCTTTTTTAAGTCCCACCATAAACAGGCATTTTATGCAATAAAACAAGTGAAATATAGTGCAGTTTTTTTATAAGAAGTAGACAAAAATAATGTATTACTACATATTTAGAGAAACAAATATATTAAACGTATTTTGTTTATTTAAATATTTAAATATTGTATTACGCTAACTATTTTATGACAAAAGTCTGTCCACAGTTAATTATCGTACGAACTGTATGTTCTCCTTTCTGTATATTATTGCATGGCGTGATCATTATGATCGTTAAGTTTACAAATCTTATGCATCGAGCTATATAGTACAAGGTGTCTCAAATGAAATTTTATATTTAGTGGATCGATTAAAAAAAAAGTAAGCCGTATATAGAAAAAATGTTTATTAATTATTAAAATACACTTTTTGGAGATTTATTTCTTAAAAATAATATCGTCTAAATGTAGACCCTCGCGTTCTCGGCACTCATTTAATCGAACAGTAAAATTAGTTATGACGTCTCGGCAGGTGGACTCAGGGATGGCTGCCATTTCGTGACGGATATTTTCTTTCAAATGCGCCAGTGAAGTTGGTTTATTGGCGTAAACTTTAGATTTAAGATAACCCCATAGGAAAAAGTCCATAGGGGTTAAATCTGGACTGCGTGGAGGCCAATTTATGTCACCTCTCCGGGAGATCAATTTGCCTGAGAAAATTTCACGAACACGTGGCAGAGACATATTGGACGTGTGTGAAGTTGCTCCGTCCTGTTGGAACCATGTTCTTTGGTTATAGCCAGGAAAGTTTTGCAGTTCAGGTACCAAGAAGTTGTCTAACATCTCCACATAACGCTCTGAATTCACTGTAACTGCACGCCCCCTTTCGTCTTCAAAAAAGTAAGGGCCGATAATTCCTCGCGCCGACATCGCAGCCCATACGGTCACTTTAGGCGAATGTAGGGGTTTTTGATGTTTGCGTTTCGGATTCGTTGCACTCCAGTAGCGGCAGTTCTGCTTATTTACGTGGCCATTAAGATGAAAATGAGCTTCATCCGAAAACACAATGTTGGTAAACGTTGAAAATCGCTCAATCACCTGATTTACGAAATTAAGCCTCTGACTGGCATCTTGGGGCTTTAATTCTTGCACCAATTGAATTTTGTAGGGGTGCAGCTTTAGGTCTTTGTGCATAATGCGATGTAATGATGATCTATGCACATTTAAAGCACTTGCGCACTTCCGAATTGAAAGGTTCGGGTCGTCACGAACAGACTGATTAACATTCTCCACGTTTTCTATCGTTCTTGATGACCTAGGTCGCCCAGATTTTGATTTATCCAGCGTTGTACCAGTCTCTTCAAACTTTTTAACCCAATGTCGAATGAGAGGAATGCTTGGCACATCATTTAAGTGGCGAAAACCTCGAATACTGCAGAATTTTCTACGCACTACAGTCGCCGAATCACTGTTTTTGTATAACTCTCGCACGCATAACGCGCGGTCTGCTCCCGAGAAACGCTCCATAGCGACTGAATTCCCAAGAGCCAGGCTACCGATTGACATAACCCCCGCGCCCCTCGGATACGTTGCGTTCACGCAGTAAGCTAAATAAATATAAAATTTATTTTATAATTACATTATAAATTAATTAATTGTACAATAAATAGAGAGCGAGAAAAAAATACTCCAATTAAATGATAGTGTGATATTTCATTATTCATTAAATGTACTCGTATAATGGACATTTAGCAAATAGTACGTAAATGAAAGTTGGCCTATTTTCTTATGTTTTCTTTCGAGCTTAGCTACTGCATATGTGCTACTTCTTCTTGTAATTATGACTATACTCTATTTCCGAAAGACTGATGGTAATAAAATTCATTATTTGTAAAAAGTTATTGTATTATCACACAGAAGCGGTAAAACAAAAGCGACAAAATATGAATAGATCGAAACGAAATATTCTTAAAAACAACCGCACATATTATATGGGAATACGAACTAGGGTTAAACACAATAGACCATAAAAATTTGACCCTAAAATTTTGAGGAAAAATATGGTCACAGGGGTGTGTTTAATGATATGATAAATATGGTCACAGGCGTGCGTTTAATAAAATGATAAATAGTAATATAGAAATACACAAAACCAATTTAAACGCGTTTAAAATGTGCACGCCACTGGTAACTGCTTGACGAAATGATTTATTACTATCAGTCTTTCAGAGATAGAGTATAACAGAATTATACTGAAATCGCCCAGTCAATGTAACTTCGTCATTTTGCGTTTTAACTTCAATGCGTCCAACTTAGTGGCGTAAAAATAACTAAATCGATTTTTTTTTCAGTTAAATCAAATTTAATATTGCTCTTCACTCTTTTATTTTACTTAAACATACCTATTGAAGTCATATTTAGTTTGTGTCCGATAATCATTTTGAAGATTTACAAATTTTAAAAGTTTTTATTTAATATAGGGACATTTGTATTGGTATCGACAAATTTTGTTTACATTTGTCGACATTTTGCGTTCTGATTTGTTTTGACACTTGTGTTCACATATCTATCCCATATTAATTTTGTCTATTTTTTTAAATTTAATTAGCAGATTTGTTTTTAGTTATATATTTTCTTATAGATATCTTATAGATTTCTATTTTAGATGTGTGTGCACTACACACGTTTACACAATTTAACCTAAAAATCTATGCACTATAGATTTTTAGGTTAAATTCAACTTATTTCTATTTTCTTTTTTTAATGACATTTTTGCATCACATCAGTCTTTTTTAGGATTATTTCGCCTATTAGAATAGTTTATTTGTATCTATTCTGTTGTAATTCTTATATTTTCATTTTATTTCGATATAAGTGACAGCGTACGAATATTACATTCGTTAAAAGCAGTGGCGGCGCTGGTTCTTAAAATCTGGAGGGGCCAGGAAATATTTGAGGAAAATTTGGGGGAGGGCCAGGAAATATTTGAGGAACATTTGAGATAACTTTTTAATGGAACTGTGAAAATATAAGTGTCCCCGACCCCCCAGCTAGCGCCACCACTGGTTAAATGGATTCCATGTAAACGTACTAATATAACGTCATAAAAAAATGTGACGTTTATAGTGACACAACTGCATTGATTGGCCGACTAGCCGATAGTAAAATTTGGATATTTTTTAATGTATTTTAAAATAATGGTAATATATAACTTAAGATAAGGAAGCAGAATAGACTCAAATAATACCAATGTATGGATAAGGTTTTTATAAAATTGTTTTTATTATTATTTATTCCTTTACTGCAAGAGGTTTTGGGTACGACTTATAGCTTCGTGTTGAACTATTCCGGTTCCCATCATTGTATATTTTTGAGATTTTTTCAGATTTTTAGATCAATCCCACTGGGTAATAGGGTGAGGGACAAAAGTTCTTGACATAACTTTTGCGAATATCCCAAAAAAATTGAATTTAAAAAAATTAAAATTTGCTTGTTTATCCCCGCTTCAAGAGTTTGATCATAAGCCTAAGATCCCCCACTCAAAATTTTAAAAAAATATTTATTTTTTAATTAAATACATATTTGTTAATATTTATCTCGTGATGTATTTTTTTAAAGTCTCAGTATTTTTCTTATGTGGGTTAAAGAGTATAAAGCATAACAAATTTCAACTTTCTATACTTTCAACTTTCTATTTCAGAATATACAATTTCTAACGTACAGACAGACACACAGACAGACATACACACAGACAGACAGACAGACAAACAGACAAACATACAGACAGACAGACAGACACATTAGTGACGTTATTAGGATTTTTGGGTGGTCATACATACAAAACCCTTAAAATAAGAAATGGATTTTTGCAGTAGATAGAAACGTTATCAAAGGTGCAAATACAGAAAGAAATATATAAGGTACACATCCTTTGGCCAGTTTGAAGGCCTTGCAAGAATTGAAGAGAGGATAAAAAAAAAAAAACTTCTGATTTGATTCCTTATCTTTAAGACATCACAATTTGCCAATCCTTGATGTCTTTTTTTGGGTATGGTGAAAGTATCTGTGACAAATATTTAATAAGTATAGTCAATTAGTTATGCAAAATATACTGTCCGAATGTACAGTAAAAAACAAATTGATTATTGTAATAAGTCTCTATCGGTTTTAATTAAAACTATCAATCAACTGACCACGACATTTTAAGTAAATACCTTACTTATCCTATCAAGGTTGGAATTTTAATTTTTCACCCTTAGGTTACATGTGGAATAAACATGACACGCTACTCTCAGATGTACTAAGTTAAAGATCGTCTGATCTACTATGTAAATAAAAATAATTTTGTATTTATATTAAATATTAAACGATATAATAAACAATTAATCTTGTATAAAATTTGTATAAATTAAAGTATAACAAAATAAATACATATATATATAAGACGTTTTTAAATTAATTTTGTTAACATCAGATACCATTTTAAGACTTCCTATAGCTTTGTCACTTACTTTATTTGATAGGTCTAAATGAAACATTGGTCATGTCTACTTAATTAAAAAAAAAAGAATTGCACGGCAATCTGCTCTCTCTGGTGGACAGAATAATGTAGCAAAAAGTTTTAGTGCAAACAGTAGAGTATAAAATAGCTATCCGAAACGTGGTTGTGAGTGCAAAATAGAATCCAGATGGTCCTCTACAATAATAAATCAAGTAGTCAAGAAAAAATCAAATCCGGTATACCACAGGGCTCAATCCTAGGCCCAATAATTTTTATCATATTTATCAACGATCTACCGCAGCATATGACATGCACTTCGGTATTATATGCTGATGATACAACATTAATTGAATCCAAACCTAATCTTGTGGAATTAACAATGCCTGCAGAGATCCATGAAGGAGGTTGAAAATTGGTTCAATATTAACAAACTTCTAACTAACAATGCTAAGACGGCCTTGTTAATATTTACACAAGGTAATGATAATATGAATGCTACAATCGGCTCAGCAAAATTCCTTGGAGTGTACGTGGATTCCAGACTCACGTGGAAAACTCACATCGATAGCCTCTGCAAGAAATTATCAACAGCAATATATGCAGTCAAAAGAATTTCGAAAACTGTAGGAGAGAAAGCAGCGTTAAGCGCATACTATGCTCTATTCCACTCCCGTGCTACATATGCCATCGAGATCCGGGGATGTTCAAGTCATCTGAACTCAGTGTTAATCTTACAAAAAAAAAGCTGTAAGGTCTATCGAGGGTAAACCACATCTTACTCACTGTAAACCACTGTTCCAACATTTCTAAATACTGACCATAACATATAGCTATATTATAGCGCAAATACTTGCATATGCCAAACAAAAACATGAACTTTTAAGAAGAATTGACATCCATAATTACGATACAAGATATAAAACAGATTTTAAAATGGATCGTTACAAACTACCCAGCAAACATTCAACTAACGTCCGAATGCCGGCAAACTGCTTTTACTGCTGGTAAATTGCTGGCATCAAAAGTAAGTGCAACGCCAGTATTAATAATGTACTTCACATTTGTATTTTGCATTCCGCCTATACGAAGTACTTTACCAGCATTTTATAAGCACTCCTTATTTGTATTAATCCAAGCAAACATTTTTATACGGGCCAGGGCTGTCATAAAACATGGGCCAAAACAAAGTCATAAAACGCCCTAACCGCGTGGCCTTCGAGGGCCAGTACAAGTTGATACGTGTTGGTGGACAGTTTGTCAAGATGTGTATTTGAAAAGTTATTGTTTTGTGAACATTATATAGTTTTTTATTGTGATTTGTGTGTGTTTTGTTAGATTTAAGGACGTAGTTTACACAAACTGTTTCATGTTAAATTGTTTAATTTTTAGTTTTGTTAAATCATAGTTTTTTCATGTAATAAAATTTTCAATTATTAATAAATCTGTTACAAGATTATAAATTAGTCATTTAGAAAATATAATTTGTCATATTTTATTTTGAATAGTGACGTCTTAAATATTTTGTAAATATAATACCAACCTAAAATAATACAAACTTAATCCAAAACTGTAAAGCATTTTTTACAATATAACCAAGTTTCTAAGAGTCAGTAATACACTATAAAAATCACCAAAATAACCAGATTTAGTTTGTTCTTACAAAAGTGAACAGCTTATAGCATTAATGCGTATAAAATTTGATTATTGAATTTATTTTAACAAGTATGATTTCTTTAGGTTGGCACTCTTCAAGTCATGGGGAAAAGATGTGATAGATAATACAAGCCGAATATTGGCGAAAATTATTAGTCACCACTTATCTTTAGGATGCAATTTTTGGACGAAATGGCAAAAAACAATTTTCTTAAAATTCTTCATTAAATTAATAAATTAAATAAACTAATTCCTGTTATTCCTGAAATTATATTTATTTAATATTTATAAATAAATCAATAAATTATAACTGTTAATACAATTTACAATCGGCCAGTTTTACCATCGTTGAATAAATTTATTTAACAACTTAAGTTAACAATATCCCATCGACGATATATATATATAAAATAAAACGCAGGTTCTTTTTTATTCGTCAGTTTATTAAAATGTTCTTGTCGATTTATAAAATATGAAACGTTTCGTGCATGGGTAGTATGCACATCTTCAGTCTACAATAATTAAAAATGTATGAAATAAAATTACATTACATGAAAACATGATTTTAAAATATTTGTACTAAGTTATGATATTCCAAGTGTAACATTAAGAAAATTGGTTTATGAACCAGTAGGTGTTTAATAATAAGTGTTTCAAAACATAGATTTTAATAAACTGACGAATAAAAAAGAACCTGCGTTTTATTTCATATAATACTCGTCAAGAACCAAATATCCAAATATATATATATACTAACCTAAAATATCCCAAATAATCATTATTCATTTACTAAATACCCGCGAAAGCCTGAAATGTGTGAAAATTCACACTTCACATCAATTTTTTTATGTAATCCTGCCACTAATATTTGGTCTGATACCTTCTATTGGTAGATAATCATAATACTAAGACCATTAAAAAGAATTGTTTGTAAAAATATGTGTGCTGTATTCTATAACAGTTTTTCGTCTCTCCTGCAAAATGACATAGAGTAGACATGACAGGTTTTGCATTTTGACCCCTCATTTACATGCTCATACACAAACTAGGAGTATGTTAAAACCAGTATTCGTTAAAACCGATGTTTATTAGTGTTTTTATACCATAAAACGAATTTGATACTTACGAAAAAATTTACAGAATTGCCAACTTATAAATACAACTATCACCAGTATAGAGCCATATCCATCTTTTGGGTAATTTTCTAGTATTGTAACATTTCCAAATTATTTTTTCTTTCCACCCAGATACGTGGTAATCTTGAATTTCTTACTTAAATTAATGTCAAGTCGGCTTCAATCATTTTTTTTTTTTGTAAAATAGTAATATTTTTCTAAATATTGCTCCCCTTAAAATTATACAGGGTGTTTGTTTGAACTATAATAAGTATTCTGCATCGCTTCCAGTTTCAGTGAAAATTGTTTCAACTTTTTTTCTAGCATAGGGAATCAGTACTTTAATTTATTTTTCTTGAAAGTACATTAAATCAGCTTTACAAGAATGTCAAAATATCATACTTTAATTTTAACTATTTCAAAATGGCGACCATTTATTTACAAAATAATAAATAAAAAAAAAATCCTAGAAACTAAATTATAAAAAGATATAACATTATGTAAATAGGAAATACAATAAAACAAAAAATGACTAAAGTTAGTAATGAACTAAGGAAAATTTACAAATGTTCAATATGACCGTTGTTATCCACATATTTTCTCATTCGTAATAAAAACTCTTCCTTTACATTTAAAACGGTATACTCTTCAATTTCCCTGATGGCTGTTCTTACCCTATGTTCTAAGTCTTCTAACCATTACCTTCAGGATACTTTCTGGATAGAGTTGCTGAGCCCTAACAGAATTTATTTGACATTCCCCGAATGTCAGAACCATGGTCAGAATCACTCAGTCAGAAGAATTTTATCTGTCATTTCTTCATTTGAATAACGTACGTAAGCCATAATTACAAACTATTTGATATTATCACCTCTAATATCAAACTCGTACTAACAGGCAAGAAAAATTGCAGGTTTTATTTGTTTTTTTTTTTTTTATGTAACTATATCATTTTCAAAACTTGCTATGTTTAACTTTGTACGATTTATGTTATTTATTATTTTGTAAATAAATGGTCGCCATTTTGCAATAGTTAAAATTAAAGTATGATATTTTGATATCCTTGTAAAGCTGATTTAATGTACTTTCAAGAAAAATAAATTAAAGTACCGATTCCCTATGCTAGATAAAAAGTTGAAACAATTCCCATTGAAACCGGAAGTGATGCAGAATTCTTATTATAGTCCTTAAGTGAGCCCTTTTGTCTAGTTTTACTTTTTTTTTGAAGAAATTTTGTATCTCTCAAAATAAAGGAGTTATTCGAGGTGCGGTGTTTCAAACAGACACCCTGTATATGACGAATTAGCTTGAGTACCCATACTTCGTTAGTATACTTCAGTCAAGATATTTCAGTTTCATGTAAAACACAAAATAATCGTTTCTTTATTCTAAACAACTCTTTTGTATATATTTTTGATGTCAAGCATATAATAAGTAAGATATTTCGTTTATAGGTAGTTCGCCCCATAGCTCCCCAAATATACATTTTGTTACAAAATGCATTAAACAGAGAGGAAAAGTTTTTTCTGCATATTAATTTTTCCGGTAAATGATAAATGAGATATTTCAAGATTTAAGTTTTAGAGTGTACTCCCGTAACTCCCAAAATATTCATTCAGTAGAGTATATGGAACAAAAATGATTTGTTTTCTTATTATGAAATTTTTTTGATATGTAAATGTTTGCTGTTAAGTCAATAATAAGGGAGACATTTCAAAAGCTCAGCACCCCAAATATTCGTCTAAATGAAAAAAATTAATAAAAATAAAACATTTCTTTTCTTATTATAAACTATTTTTGTCATATATAATTTGTCAATAATAAAAAATACGAGTATATGTAGATTTTAGTTTTACATTTTAGGTTCGATGAAAAGTTGATGGAAAAGTTGCTAAGAATCCTGATGCCTTTAAATCGGTTCAAATGTTCTTTTTTATAATATAAAAGTACAGGTAGGTACAATATATGTAACAGATTTTATTGAAATTCAATTTGATACTAATAACCAATTAATAATATAACTTTCTGAAAATGTATTAATTAATTAAACGTTTGTCTTATTCTTTTTTACTTTTTCCACATATGTACAGTCTATAATAATACTTAAGATTTTTTCTATGGTGGGGGGTTACCCTCCTGGCTACGCCATTGCTCTATACCTCTGTTGCTCTGCTCCTAGTTTCATTATAATTCACATTTGCCCCTTTCCTCCATAGAAAATGTAATAACCTTTGTTATAGTAATTATACACTTTTATATATTTATGATTTATTAATTATTTACTTAAGAATGACATTTATTATATAACAAACCACAACTGTTGTCATGGACCTGGTTGTCAAATATGACAACCAATATTTACAATGTTGCCATTCTTAACACCATGATATCCCTCTTTTTCCTAAAAGAAAGATAACGTTTTACAATATTTTTACAATATAGCCGGTTCACTTTTGTAAGAACAAACTAAGAGGGAATTTTGTTTTCAATAGTTTGCACTTTTGAAGCTGTATGTCATGTTGGTATTAAAAAATGTCACTTTTTTAAAATGTTGATCCATTTGACATATGTCATATTGAAAAATAATATCTTAATTATAGTGATCATAACCTTATCAACCTAAAGTCGGTTTTACAGCGTAAGGAATATTTAATTGACATTTAAAGTCAGTAACACACCATAAAAGTAACCAAAATATCCAGATCTAGTGTGTTCTTACAAAAGTGAACAGCTTATAACAATTATTTTATGATTACAAATAATTTTTAATCTATGATGTTATTTTTCTACCAGACCTCCTCACTACGGGCTGAGTTACTAGTTCTTCTTTTCTCTTCTCTTCTCTCGTTTTTGTAGTGTCAGGTGGTGAATACTGTGACGTTTCCTCAGAACTTTTTTCTTCATTATTATTTCTTAAAAACCATGAATTTCTACGATATATATTTCTGTAATAAACTTTGTTATAGTAATTATAACACTTTTATATATTTATGATTTATTAATTATTTATTTAAGAATGACATTTATTATATAACAAAACACAACTGTTGTCATGGACCTGGTTGTCAAATATGACAACCAATATTTACAATGTTGCCATTGTTAACACCATGACAGAAAATATAAGTTTTCAATCTTTTTTTAGAAGTGGTTGGATATAACCTAACTTTTTTGACAATTGTAACAAATAACTAACCGGCAATATATCAAATTTCTCAACTGTGACGTCATGTTATACTTATCTTGAACGGACTTTAGATAAAAATTATCTGCAAAATTTGATTAACAAATTGTTACGTATTTTATATTGTTAATTTTTTACGAGAATCTTGTAATCTGTGGCAGTGGCGCACCCAGGAATTTTTTTGAAATAAGGTTCTCTCTTCTAAACTTCAAATGATGATCTAAAAAAAGTCCTCGCTTCGGATATGCATGCGATGACCTAAAAAAACAAAGGTCCTCGCTTCTGAAATACAAGTGACGATCTAAAAAAACAAAATTGATGTGAAGTGTGAATTTTCACACATTTCTGGGTTTTGCAGGTATTTAGTAACTGAACGATGATTATTTGGGATGCCAAAACAAATTTTATGTCAAAATATTTTTTTATGAATTTTAATTCGAATGCCTAATACCATTATTTAAGTTTCTAAATATATGCAGTATTTTTTTTATACAGCAAACTTCATTAAGATTTTGAAAATTGCACCTATGGCTTCCATTGGTTGCTTACATCATAAGTCCCGACCTTTGATTTCGTCAAACATAGAATTAAATTATAATTTCAACACTTTCCACTGGTTATTAAATTTACGCTTTTAAAAATTAAATGCAACATTTACCAAATATAACTAGATTTTTAACAAAATAATTTAAACAAAATAAAAATGCAAAAAAAAAACAAAAAATAAAATCAACAGGATACGAACCCTAGTTTGTAAGTTAACTTATATTATTAAGCGTACGACAAATCCAACCACGCCACGAGAGCTTCTGATCTGGTATGTTACACAACGTATTAAATAGTTAACATATTTTAGTTAAAAACACAAAAAATGCGTTATTTTCCGAAAACATAATCTGATCAAAAATTCCTGTTGTACTATTCCGGTTGTACTAAACCACCTAAGCTACAGGGTGTGGGACAAAAATTTTTTTGCACAATTTTGGCAAAAATCGCTTCAAAATAATTTATTTTGCAAAAATAAAATTTTGATCGTTAATCCACGTACTAAGGGCTTTCATTTGATACCCTACTCAGAATTTAAAAAAAAATTTTTTTTTTTTCGATGAGCACATATTTATTTATATTTTTGGAGGGATATGTTTTTTAGATGTTTTAGTATTTTTCCTATGTGCGGGTCAAAGAGTTGTATAAGCATGCCAAATTTCAACTCTCTAGGTTTAGCCGTTTGGCTACAATTTTTACCGAACAGACAGACAGACAGACAGACAGACAGACAGACAGACAGACAGACAGACAGACGACAAAATGACGGTATAAGGGTTTTTTGGTCATACCTACAAAACCCTAAAAAGGTCCTCACTTTTGAAATACTAGTGATGACTTAAAAAAAAGGTCCTCATCTCTATTTAAATACATATATTTACTTAAGAAAATGGTAATAAAAAATAATTTTATTTCCTTCTTTCTTGGGGGGGGGCAGCCCCCCCCCTGCGTTCGCCACTGATCTGTGGTGTGGACCCTACCCTTAATTATGCTATATAATATACTGCTGTCTCTTATTCTTACTGCTACATCCTGTTATTTATTAAGACTACTATACTATGAATATGGTTATCACCTTGGGCATGACAAAGGAAACAAAAGCTTTGAAACATTTAATTATTGTCAATAATTTTTCAGTGCAATGCCATTTACACCTCTTCCACATAAAACCATACAGCGTACCACACCTAATATGAACGAAATTTGCATCTGATTAAATGCAAATTACTAATTACAATACGTTAATTAAATTTAATGTATTATTAAATTACAATACAATGCAATGTCGTGTATAAAATAATATTTATATTATTATTGTTTATTATTGCATTTTAAGATATGATTACATTTTATAAATGGGAACATTTATATATAATTTTTTTAATAAATAATTGTTATTTTAATCATTATTATTATACGTTAAAAATAAATTATATATGAATGTTTTAAATAAATTATTTTTGAATTATAATGTTAAATTGGTTTTGCAGATATTGCCTGGTGTAATCTAATTTAATGCGAAAATATATTGTTTTTTGGTTTATTGTTTAGTTTAGTATTGGTATCGTTAGTATAGTAAAACATTAATATAATGCTGCGAAAGGAACAGAATTTGCATCCAAGTATTCACAAATACGAGGGCTACATTTTAAGTTTTTACAAAAACTAAGAAATAACTAGGTTGGAAAAGATTTTTTTTACAACCTGTTTTATTGCATTTCAAAATATTCGCCTTTATGATTTATACACTTTTGCATTCAAACCAATTCTTGAAACATTATTTCCACTCTGAAGTTGATATCTCAAAAACATGGTTTTCGAAGGATTCAACAGCTTCTTGAGGTGATGAAAATCGCTGTTCACACATTTTTTATTTGACATTGGGGAACAAAAAACAAAAAAAGAATTAAGAAATAAATCCGGTGAATACGGGCAATGAGACATTAATTCGATGTTTTTCTTCTTCAAATAATCAATTGTTTGACGTGCTGTTTGGGAGCTTGCATTGTCATGATGAAAAATGATGCGACGTTTTTGGTTGTTTTTCCTGATTTTGTCGATGACTTCTGGCGAACAAATTGTTGTATACCATTCATCATTAACTGTTTTCCGATCCTCTAAAGCAGGGCTTCTTAAAGTGGTGGGCCGCGGCCCCCTAGGGGGCCGTGGCCTTCCCACAAGGGGGCCGCAAATGTAACACTTGTTAATTGTTTTATGATTTAAAACGGATAAGTTGAATGATTTGAGCGTAAAAAAATATATGTATCAGGTCGTCAAGGATGAAATTTGTAGTTAATTATATTGTCAACTTTAACAGCTTATTATTTGACATTGGCTTAATATTTTACAGTTCTGTTTTTTTTTTTTTTGTTGGAAAGTTGCACATCTCGCCTGTTTAAAGAAATCATTGTATGCTCTAAAATATATCAAAAACTTTTTTTTTAAATTAATTTTGTTAAAAATGGAACGGTCGGAAATTCGCACTATTATGAAGTATGAGTTCTTATGTGGAACTACAGCATCGCAGACCGCGCGAAGCATTCAGACCAATTCTGTAACTCAGTTAATATGATCATAGTAACTAAATTTGTCACTATGAGCAAGGACAGTTACTATCATGAATGAAAGTCATAATACTTTTTATAATATTTTATCTTGTAGTAACGTCACTACACAGTAAATTTTTACAAAATTGATCTGAATAATAGTGTATTTGGCTCTAGTGTTACTACGCAGCAGACAATATCAAATTGATTCGCCAAATTTCGTACACGTAACTTAAAAACCAAACAAAAAAAAAAAACCTGGTTCATCGATCACAGCAGAAATATACTGCAACCAACTGGACGAAATGATGCAAAACGTAAAGAAAAACAGCCTAGATTGGTCAACAGATCGACTCCTATCTTATTGCATGATAACGCTAAACCAATGCACAAATGACTGTGGGAACACTAAGGGAACTTCTTCATCATTCTCCATACTCACCAGACCTACCACTTCTTCCACAAATTGGACAACTTTTTAATAGGAAAACAGTTAAATTCCGACAATGGTATAAAACTGGCCTTCCAGGAATTCATTGACTTTCGTCCGCCAGGGTTTTATACCACCGGCTTAAACAACCTGCCGCTTAAATGGCAAAAGTGTATAGACAATATGGGTGCATACTTTGATAAATAAAATAATTCCTTATATTTGTAAGTTATCAACCAACTTTGCCTTTTTTTCTACAAATTTCATCCTTGACGACCTAATATAAATGAAACAAAAAAATATTTTTTTTAACCGACATGGGTTCCAAAAAATAAATTTAGGGGGGCCGTGAGTTACCGATTTGAGTTGCAGAGGAGCCGCGACATCAAAAAGTTTAAGAAGCACTGCTCTAAAGGAATGGTTGCGATATGTCCAGTACAATCCAAGAAACAAGCGATCATTTTCTTGGAAGTGCTTCATGAACGAACAACTTTTGTGGGTTTCGGTTCATCTAAGAAGACCCAAACAGTGGATTGTTGCTTAGTTTCGGGTTCATATGAATAAATCCAAGTTTCGTCACTTGTAACTATGTTGTATGTTGTAACTATTTTGCAGTGCCTAGGTCGAATTTTTTACTCCAATCAACACGAGCTTTTTTTTTTTTAGCTTCAAATTATGCGGAATCCATCGGGAACAGGTATTTTTCACAGCTAAATGTTCATTCAAAATCGAATGTATTGCAGTCTGCGATATGCTAAAGGATGCCTCTATCTCAAGGCCAGTCACATGCCGATCTTCGTCAATCATTTTGCGCACATCATCGATGTTTTTTTGAATCACAATCGATTTTGGTCGACCTTCACGAGATTCATCACTGACGGACGCACGACCACGACAAAATTCTGCAAACCAATTGTAAACAGTCTTTTCTGATGGTGCTTCACTACCAAAAGTTGAACGAAGCGAATCTATGCATTGTTGTTGAGCTAGGCCTTTACTAAAACTGTAAAAAAATCATCCAACGAAAACCTTCACGAGTAATATCCATTTTATCATAAACTTGTTTTTTTTTTAAATGGTCCCTGTCAACAAACTACTCGGTCAATTTATAAGCTGCCACTGATTTCACAATAACAAATGCCAAATTTTACGAATATAGTAATGACACATTTCAATATTGCCATCTAGTGGTCGTTTGTAAAAACATAAAAAATATCTCTCGTATTACCCTCCGCAAATGATTCATGGTCTCGCAGTAGGTAATTTCTATAACTCCTGGAACATAGTTTTTCCGATAACTTTTGGTGCCTTCCTTGTATTTATATGGAGCAATTCATGTTGCATTTTCAAGATCATTCACCAGGTGAAAAAGATTCTCAATGTTATATAGTTTCTTAATTAAATTAACTAAACTAAATCCCAAAAAAAAAAAATATCATAATTTTTCAGACGGAACTAAATAACTTAGTAAGAAAAAGAAACACCTGTTCAGAAGCAAAACACCTGAAGAGTAATTTAAAATTCGTATAAATTTTCTTCGGTGCATAAATGTAACTCCATAATTTCTAGAAAATTATCTAATTTCAAAATTATTGTAATGACGGTCGAAGAGAGCGATTTCCATACAAGTAATTTGAATAAGTTTAATTTGTTATAGTGTAATCTCTCTACTCTATTGCTCATTTATACGCAAATATGCATGAGAAATTACCTTCATGTTACCAACACCTGTAATTATGCTGTTTAGAGCGATCAAAAACCAATATATTATAATGTGTATTCTGTCTAGACATTTTAAGTCAATTAAATTGCGTTCAACTTTTTAAATTCCATCCGTGTTTCAATTTTTGGATTCTTTATTACAAGTTTTTTCTGACACGTGAGATTAGAAATTATTTTTTAGTTTATACGTTTACATGTTAACGCGTGCAGAAAAGCAATATTTTATCTTTTCTGTCATGTTACAGTTGTATTTATTGTGTTAATCGTATATTAATAGTGTTATTAGTAATTTTTTACAAGAGCAAGATTATAATTTTAACTAGTTTATGAACTTTAATTTAAAATAATGGGGTTTAACTCTATACATTTTAAATTAAAAATAAATAAATAAATAAAATGATATGAAATAAGTTTTTTTGTTGTTAATTTGTCTTTATTACCAATCGGATACGAATAGTTGAATGGAAAACTCCGAATTGAGTAAGCCATGTACGATAAAAACAGGAATACCCCAAGGCAGATTCCTTGGGCCGTAATTTTTCATTATACTCATAAATGATTTATCCCATAATATTTCCCGCAACAGTGTGTTATACGCTGATGACAAAACTGTAATGGTGAACGATTTAGATGCAAGTACATTACAAATCAAGCTTGATACTGCCAATCTCGAAGCTATTAAGTGGTTCCAGCAGAATTATCTAACTTTAAACCATAGTAAAACGCAGACCATTACCTTTACGTCCAACAGAAAACGCCCTAAACCTAGTGTTGCCGATTTTCTGGGTTTACGAAAAGACTGTGCCTTAACATGGAAGTGCCATGTAACTTTCACTGGCGGTAAACTCAGCAGAGCAATATAAGCTATTGGTGATTCAACTTAACGCGTATCCTTCTAGCGGCAATAAAGCGAAAAGTATACTATTGTTTACGTATAGTTCAGCATGTGCTTTTTTGTTTCTGTGCATTCTTACTCCGTTTTTACAACGAATAAATTGATAAATTTAAGAAAAAAACGAATAAATACTCCTTGTTGTGTGTATTTTTGTTAATCAGAGAAGAAAATCTTCCAATATTAGATGAATTTTGTTAAAAAAATTATAGTGAATGACGAAGTTTCTTTATTAGTTCTGCAATTTAATTTTAATCCCAACAAGAAAAATGAGTTTAAAGTTAATAAATGCACCACTTGTACTTATGTTTAGCTACAAGTGAAGAAGAAAGTTTATTAATAATTCTAAAATTTTGATTCTATTTATCAAGGGAATTTCTACTGTTCAGATGTTTCTAAACCAGCTTTTAACGTTGAATTTTTCATTTTCCCGGTCTCACATTTGCAAGAATATCGTTTAATATCTAATATTATGTAAATTATTGTTAATATAATTGAAACCCCTTGTTATTTCATGTGGGTGTTCCGTAACTGTGGGTGTTAGTTTGCCAGGTATATTTGACAGTTGTCTTGTGTAGATTAAATTACAAGTTCTCCTTCTATAAAATTTCTTGACAAATATGTAGATATTAAGTATTCAAATAAATGTTTTAAGTTCAAAGTATAACATTTTATTTTCTCTGTGAGTATAACCTGGCCCCAACATTATAACATCTGAAATTTTTTATTTACAAATAGCAAATTTTATCATAAAATGGATTCACATATATTTATACACTTTTTTAATACTCGGTTATAATTCAAATATACTGTATACCGCAAGAAAACGTAAATTAGACAAAAAATTGTTTATAAACCAATACTGTTTACATACGTTGACAGATGACTATCCTTTTTCGTGTCAAAAGTTCAGAAGGCGATAGTGGCGCCGTTTCGGTAATTATAGTCGCGAATTCGGTCGTCTAAGGAAGACAACTAATCAAGTTTTAGCGTTTACTGTATATCGCGCATTGTTCCATTGCATCATGTCTTGTAGTCTATTATTCTGGGGCAGTGCACCTCAAGCATAGAAGATATTTATTCTACAAAACAAAGCTGTAAGGGCTGTAGTGAAGGCACCAAAAACCTCTCTTCTTGTAAACCAATATTCAAGGAACTGGATATACTGACATTCAATTCACAATTCATTTTGTTACAAGCTTTAGAAGTAAAGAAGAATAGTGGAGATCTTTCATCCCGCAAAGAGTCTCATACCTACAATATACGTTCCAAGAAGATCTTACAGTACCAAGGTCGCGATTGCAAGTATCGAGCAACATGAACAATGGTTACATAATAATCAATAACTATTTAAACTAATTTTAAAAACTATCTTAGCTAGTAAGTCATATTATTCTATGAATGAATATATAAATGATATTTTGTAAAACCTATTTCTTTTTGTGACTTCACTTTTATGTATTTGAAGTTAAATTAATGTTGTTTATTATTATTATTATTTATTTTTATTTATTCACGCCTACAGTATTGAATATAATAGAGCCAACTGTTTCTTTTGATATAAGAATTTCAAAAATAAGTAATTAAATAATCTTGCTATTGAAATGACCCATCCTTTAACTTATTGCCTTTATACATATCTGTTGGATAAATTATAATTTACATTAGCCACTTAAACGTACAAACGGTTCTGACTGGAATATCTCTAATGAGATTATAGACGTACCCACCTTAAATACGTTAGCTGTATACAGGGTGCTTACTAATCGTAGGTAATAAATCAAACTTAGACATTAAATAATTCTATGAGGGGAGATTATTGAAGTAGCCGTTATTATGTACATATAAGAATAGAAGCACGTCATCAAGCAATTTGTCCCCTAATTGGCTGAGTAGCGTGGCTCGCTGTTGCTATTCATTCTAACTAGTTCGTCTACCATCTACAGATTTATAAATGTCGTATACATATGTTTCATTTTCCAATTATAAATTAGGGATATTATTTTATGACCATTGTGTAATATTCCTTTGAACTGCAAAACTGTAGAATTATGTTACAAAGTTGGTAAAAAAATCTTTAAAATTAAATATTTCTAAACGTTTTCATTGAGCAATATAAACCACAGAGATAATCTAAACTAACTAAACAAATGTAAATCCTGTGAAATTATTCACTTTCCAGTAATTGGCATATTCTCGGCTACATGCTACACTTGTGTCATAGTGTAGCTAATTTCTCAGCTTCGGGTAGTGTTTCAATGTATTCTTATGGATAATATAGAACTGAAGTATCCGTTACGGAGCAACGCAAGGGGAGATTACATATAGAATTGGCAGTGTCTAGGACAAAATAGTTGCTTGCTCGAAAAGTGGGAGCGCTGCTGTATAAACGATCATGTGAATCAAATTAAATTGTCTCCTCTGCCCGGGGAGAACCCTAGTTTTCTGCGTAGCAAGCGAGCAAGCTAACCATTAGACGGATACGCCTTCAGTATAGTGTGTTACATAACTATAACTTTTGTACATCGTCAACAAAAAAATACAAAAATGCGTTATTTTCCGTACACATAATCTGATCAAAAATTCTTGTTGTACTATTCCGATTCACACCAATGTACATCACTTAGATTCTTTTCAGATTTTTAGTTTAAACCTTCAAGCTACGGGGTTTGCACGATTTTGGCAAAAATCGCATAAAAATCATTTATTTTGCAAAAATAAAATTTTGATCGTTAATTCACCTACATTTCATTTGATACCCTACTGAGAACTAAAAAAAAATTTTATTTTTTTTCGATGCGCACATATTTTTTTATATTTTTAGGGGGATATGTTTTAGTATTTTTTTTTATGTGCGGATCAAAGAGTTGTATAAGCATGCCAAATTTCAACTCTGTAGGTTTAGCCGATTGGCTACAATTTTGACCGAACAGACAGACGACAAAATGACGATATAAGAGGTTTTTTAAAGTAATTAAGTCTCAAGAACGACGTAAAATACCTAGGTTTGGGAGGGAGTACGCAAAAAAAAATTTTGTTCAAGAGGGGGTCCTCGGACTGCATAAGTTTAAGAACCCCTGAACTAGGTAATATAAAAGTCTACAAATTTTATAAATAACAAACATTGATCTTAACCAAAATGGCTACTTCGATATTTAAAAGATGGGAGATTTTTTGTACGCATGATAAAACATTTTCTTAAGCTCATGGAATATTAAATGAAAACAGTTACAAACAAATTCACACTCCACATACAATTTTTGATAAAACATTGCTCGAATTCATTGAGAATTAATTCGAGCTATAAACGACAAATGTTAGTTAATTTTATCTAAATGCTTTCTGACCTGTATTTCAAAGCATAATCAAACCATCTCAAACACCTCAAGTGTGTAATAATTAGTAAATCGTTAACGGTTGTCAAAGGATATAGGAAGTGTTAACGTAATTTCTAGGTCAAACGTCACAATATATTAAACTCTCCTTAGTTTCCTGACAATAATTAAACATAAAAATCATGTTTTCATCTTCAACACTATCGCCCAAAATACATTATCATAATTTCATTTAAAATCATTATTTAATTATGTAGTTAGGAATCAGTGGAGATGATTCTTCGTGCTAAATGAAGTGTGATCATTTCCGTTGTTCAGGAGATAGTACGTCGGCTTAAATTGGGCAATCTGTCTAAGAGAACTGACTCGACACTCATATTTATTATAATGTGCCCCTCTAGGCCTAATATTTAGAGATGATTACCGACATCCCCTATACTTGTGTAAACGGACCTATTATAAAAGTGTTAGAGTGGTACAAAAGGATTACGTGAGCGATTACGATTAGAAAATATTAGTATAACATTTCTTAATATGTTATACTAATATTTTCTAAATGAATATTTGAAACCAATGTTTCATCAAAATATTCGCCGAGTAGCGTAATACAATTTTATTAATAAGAAATCATATTACTTTTAAATTATACCTTTGATTTATCACCTACCAACAGAATTGTGCCAAATACACAGTCACATAAATTCAAATAACAATCAAAGTATTTTAAATATCAAATACTTTAAATGTAATTGAAATACTAGATGTATTTCAAATACTATACATTTAATTGAAATACTGGAAGTATAGTTCAAGCCACGGTCATTCAGAATTACTCTTACCTTTGTAAATGGTCAACCAATAAACTCAGTTGGTGGTCGGTGGTAATTATAATCATAATAATGGAATGCTCTATATTAAGTAAAAATTGAAATGAAAATTAAAGATAAAATAAATAAAATATCTCAAAATCCAATTATCCAGGCTAGTTTGAAATTATTTTTACCGGAACCACGAGTACATTCCGTAAGAAATGCGTTAAAATTAGCGTCGGTTAATATTTTTATTTTAATACCATGTCTAACGCCATTATCCAAAAATGCTATTCTGTAAGAGCATTTGTTATGGTAAGCGTTAATACAATATTTGTTAACGCGAGGTGCTAACTCACCTTGTAGAGAGGCTATATTAACAGCACGCGCATGCGCTGCTACGTTGAATTTTAACATTTTTGACAAGTGTCAAAAGCCAAGAGAATCTTAACCCATTATTTCGGTGTAGATTTAAATATTCAGCGGCGAAATTTATTTTAAAAATGGAACAGAAACGTTTGGTCCTGTGATACTCATTTTAACTGGTTTTCACAGTGTATTAAATAAAAACATAACTTTATTCAACTTTTATTTAGTCAATTTATATACTACATTGTATCATGACAGTTTATCTCATTTTTTAATAAAATGTGAATTATGTGTTCATTTTATTTTTAAAAAGGTTTTCAGAGATATTAATTATTAAATTATTAATTGATTTATTACGCTATTTCTACCCTGGAAAAACATTGTTGTGATCTTCATTATCATCAATTGTTTCTTTAAATAATACACCATTAAAATGTACTGCGGTATTGTGAAACACGGCAGAGGCATGAGTGATTTTTGTAGCTTTCATATGATTATAATTTTAAGTTGTGTGTCTCAACAAAAACCAAAACTGCTCTTCAATAATCCATTTACTTCCTTTCTACACAATTACTTGAAATTGCGTCTGGGTTATTTGTGTCACAAAACTCAAAGGGGTTACTTGTATCAAAAAAATTAAAGTATTCATTTTAAAAAGTAATAGAAAGTTTTAATTTTGTCTTATAATAATTAATATTCCTAATGTCTTGTGTTCTATTATTTTTTTAAAATAACATGACATTTACTTATATAAGATCAGCCATTTTTGCAAACTAAACACCAGCGTTAACTTTAAAGTAGGCGCTTATTGTAGAACGTTAACTGGCTATTTTAATGCCGGCGTGTTATAATTTTAACACAAATATGCTTAGCGAATAGCATTTGCGTTTAAAATGGTGTTAAAAAAATTAATGTCAGTTTCTGATGTTAAGATTTTAACATCAAGCTTAGAGAATAGACCCGCTAGGCGCTTGGAGCAGCATAGTGGTCAGTTCACTCGTTTTGTAAGTGTGAGTTCGTGAGATCGATTCCCAGTACAGGGAAAAGATTTTTTAAAAATCTTGGTCGTTACACCCATAAGTCAACTCAGCCTTCCCTTAAATGGGTACCTGTAACCCTTAATTAATATTCGGTAATATGGGGCATGCTTCAGATGGCACGTAAAGTCGGCAGTCTCGGGTACTATAAAAAGTAGTCATTAGGTTATGCCAGAAATCGCTAGTCACAACCTGAAAATCTCTGATAACTAGGTATGGATCATCTTTAATTGACTGACGACCACTTTTAAATCGTGAAAACCATGTGTAACATTGCGTACGACCCAGAGCATCATCTCCGTAAGCTTCGTTCAGAAGTTGAAACGTTTCTGTGAAACTTGTCCCCAGTTACACGCAAAATTTTACGTTGCATCGTTGCTCCAGAAAATCGCACATTTCAAAAATCGCCACTAACACTTAAACACGTTGCACTCAAATAACAATATCACGAAAACTAAACAAGATATCAACAATCCAGGAACATGTGGTTACAGACAGTGATGGGCGTGTAAGTTACATGATGTAAGTTAGCTCATTGTTGACGCGTAAACAATTGATGTAAAGTAAACACAAAAATCTTGTAAACAATGTAAACAACGTAAACAATGTAAACAATGATTTAGACATGCCACTTGTTTTGAATTATAGAACTTCATTTTCAATACATTTTTATAAATAATAAAATTTTAATGAAACGATTTTAAATGAAAAAGTAAGTATATAAAATTAAGCCAAAGACAAGCCAATATACATATTAATAAAAATCGAATTTGCAATATGAATATGAAAAATAAAAAACTTTTTTCTTTAAAAAATTCAGTCTAATTTTTTTAATAACAAAATACATTAAATTTCACCTTTAAGAAAATCAGCCTGTATTTTTTAATAACGAAAAGATTCATTGCAAATTTTGCATAACGCCCTATATTTTCTTTCATTTTCTTTAATTAAAACAAAACCTAGTTCTTCAGAACTATTCCTTCGGTTTCTTCCCACCATTTTTTTAATAAATTTATTGTTTTGAACTGAATATACTTGTTCATTAACTCTCTATTATTTGTATTAAATAACTAAAACTAACCTCATTATTTGAGAGTTTACAAAGTTTACATTGTTTACATTGTTGACAAGTTTACCAATTGTTTACATAAGTTTACACGTAAACGTAAACAATTAAAGTTTACGTGTAAACGCTCATCACTGGTTACAGAGGAGGTATAGCGCAGCGTAATGCTGTCAACGGTATATCACTAAATATCCCTGTTGGCGCGTAATTATAAATGTTCGGTTATTTTCTGAACAGACTTCGTATACGTGAATCTTCACTTTCTTGCACTGAAGAGGCCCTTCGGGGCTATACCTATGAAACCCTAAAAATAAACAAATTAATTAATTACAATCGTCCATCGCAACATGATCCGCAGCGTAAAACTAGGAATTATCAATATGATATTTTATTAGAAAACTATTTGATATTTTTATTTTGTTCTTTCATTAATATAGTGCATTTTCAACTAGCATTGAGTAGTTTACGCAGAAATTGTAAGTAAGTAAATAGAAAACTTGATAAATAATTCATATTTATAAAAGTGCGAAATATAAGCTATAAATTAATAACATGACAGCGGATAGATAATAAGTATAATTCTAGGAATATAGCCAAGTATAATATTTATCGGATTATGTATAAAACAGCGTAAAATATTCATATTAATATACTGGGGATTAAATTGGCTCTGTAAATACATTACCCTTGAATTGAAAAAGTGAATTGAACATCTGCCAACTTGGATTATTTTTACATGTCTTTGCATTATTAGATTTTCGTTCAATTGAAAAAATTTAATTTGACTTATTTTGTTCCACATTACACAGAATTGACAATGTGGATCACTTTGGTATTCATACTCCAGTGGACACCAAACTTTATCAACAAAATTAAGGGATCAGAAAAACTTAATATCAGGAATTGACTTTATTTGCATTCATAAAATGAATTACATTTTTTGTATAAAGAACTTTCTATAATTTTCGAACGGTTCTTTCTGAGAGCTCCTTGCACAGTAATGCTCAACCTTTTTTACCCCATACACCCTTTTCACCATATGTAAGAATGTCACTTCCCCCTTTACAGGATTTTCTAGCTCAAAAGTTGCATTTCAAACAATATGCATTTAATATTGAAAATCTTTTATTTTGATTTCTTTTCCTTGACTTTACTTTCCTTGAATACAGTGATCATAGCATGAAACAGGAGAACATGAATGGTGGTCCGTTAATTTCTCTCTTGCCTAAATGATTCGTGTCCAGTACCTTTATAACAATCTTGAAACTTTATTTTCTTTAAGAAATTGCCTGTACGTCTCCACTTTCGCTTTTATACTTCTTATGATATTTTAATTTGGATGGTTTTCATCCATAGATCCTTATTTGACGCACGTCTACGATATGGCATCCAAAATCTGCGCTGAGGACTATTCTCTAACGCAGAGGTTCCCAATCTTTTTAAGATGTTGTACCGGTATGTAGTAAACAATATGACGTACCAGTAAGTAAATATTTTTGGAAAAAAGTCTTAAATTCCTAAATTTCCTACAAAAAAATTTCCTACATTCTCAAGGGATGACCTTATATTATTCATCGATTGTCTCAAAAATTTTGTCGAGCAAAAAAAAAAAAAACGATTAGCTTTACAATAAAACTTTTCTAAATTTTCAACTGGATGATCTTTTGTTAGGTAAATAGGGTTTGGCAATGTACTGTATAAAAAAAAACATTATTTTACGCAAAATATTGTTTTCATTCACATATCGCGTACCGGTAGCTCAACATTCGCGTACCGGCACCGGTACGCGTACCATAGATTGGGAACGTCTGCTCTAACGGAACGGTTTTGTTGCCGACGCTAGCCCACAAATTGATGCCTTGATTTAAGCTCAACTTGATATAGTTCACTCAGATGTTTTTCCGTATCCACCTTACAGTCCTGATCTCACGATTATCATTTATTCCTTAATTTCTAGGACTTTCTTGGTGGTGATGAAAATGATGATGATGTGAAAAAAATAAACAGATGGGTTGACAAGCGTATGATTGTTACGGCAAATGTATCCAAAAGCTCGTCACAAGGTAGTAGAAATGTCTCAATCTCAATGATAACGCCTATTGGTTTGGTTGTATTGGTATTACAAGTTATTGGTTTTTATGTTGTGATTTCAAATTCGGAGGAAAAAAAAAATTGTAAAAAACTATCGTCCAATTACAAAATTAAGCACCCTTGGTAAAGTATTGGAGTTCTTGAATTGTAAACTGCTGATCGAAATAGTATTATATCAGAACAGTACGGTTTTTTTCGAGGCAGATTTGTCGAAAAAATTTAATGATATACACTCACTAATTATTAAAACACTTTGATAAGCAGGAGCAAGTTTACTCAGTATATACTGATTTCCGTAAAGCGTTCGGTAAGAATGGCCATATTAACATGGATGGGGAGTCGGCAGAAAAACTACCGACTCCGACTCCGACTCCCGACTCCTTTCACCAGTAAATAGTAAAGTTTATTTCAAATGTCTAAGCGGGACTAAATTTATTTTTTATTTTCTTAAGTTATCACGTAAGTTCACGATTTAACGATCGAAGTGGGCTTTTATTAAACAAAATTATAAAAAGCTTCATACAATCGTTAAAAGTTAGTAAATTTAAATATCTAGTTCCGCTGAAAGTAAAGAAACAGACTATATTTACATTAATTATCTTGGGTTTTCATCCTGACTTTTTGTGTCATTTTTAATACAATTTTCGAATATATTCGTTTTCATAAATTGTATTTTATATGCTATATTTCTCACAATATGTCACTTTTTCCTTTTTTCATTTTATTTTGGCTTCCAGCATGAAACATGAAATATCACGAAGCTCGTTACAACTTGAGAAACTAAAAATCCAGTTTAGTTCCGCTTAAACATAATAAACATAGTATACAGAAAAAGATAAAATGGATATGAGTAAAAACAAATATCTTTACTGCATCGTATTAATCTGTTAATGCGAGCAGTATTAATCAAATTTTGAACTGGAAAGCATGAAAGATACCGCGTAAAACCAGTATTGAATATTATTAATTTCATTTTTGTTCTTGAACAGAGAGCAAAATGTCCGTGCTTTAAAAAAATCTAGTAATATGTTTATTTTGCTTTCGTTTTCGGTTTGTTCTCATCCGCTTGATAAAAATTGAACTAAGGAGTTGGGAGTCGATAACTTTTTCTCCGACTCCGACTCCCCATCCCTGCATATTAATTAATAAATTATATTCACTAAGCTTTCACAGTGATCTTCTTAGGCGGTTCATATCATACATTAGCCACGGAAGCCAATGTATATTTATTAATAAATAAATATCACTAGACGTTAAAACCATTTCAGGAGTTGCCCAAGAAATACATCTGGGGCCTTTTTTATTCATATTCTATATTAAAGACATATCTTGTGTTATAAAGAATGCAAATTTTCTTCTTTTTGCTTGGATATGATATTATCCCTGAGAATTCGGTATCCTTCTGATGCTCATCTAATTTAATTTGATTTAAATAATCTATATGAATATTGTGACAACAAATTATTTTCGAATCTTACCATGATTCGAAAATAATTTTAGGTCATAACGTTTTCAAGAAACAGAATTTTGTATATTTTTCATTACAATTTCAATGGTTATCACATTTCCCACTCAAATCCTGTCAAAGTTCTCAGTATTCCACTTGAATCGAAACGCAGTTTCAGATCTCACATTGAATACATTACTAATAAAGCACTGAAAAGGCTCGGCTTTATTTTTCGAGCATTACATGATTTCAATTTGTTATCTGCTTTTAAGCACGTATATTTTGCTTACATTTCAAGTTTATTGAATGTTGGCTTTGTAATTTGGAACGGAAATTATGATAAATATATAACATAACTTGAGAAGTCCAGAAAAAAGCTTTAAAACATTTTTCGTCTGTTTTTGCATCTATAAAATGAATTACATTTCTTATATAAAGAACTTTCTATAATTTTTGAATGGTTCTTTCTAAGAGATCCTAGCACCATTTGTACTAATCTTACCCCTTTCCAGGATTTTCAATATTGGCAAAAGTTATATTCCAAAAAGTATGCTTTGAATGTTGAAAATCTTTTATTTTGATTTATTTTCCTTGACTTTACTATCCTTTAATACTGCGAACATGGCATAAAATAAGAGAACATGACTGGTGGCCTGTTAATTTTTCTCTTGCCTAAAGGATTCCTGCCAATTACCTTCAAAACGTTCTCAAATTTGATTTTATTTAGGATGTGGCCAATGCATCTTCACTTTCGCTTTTGCGTTGGTTTGGATGGTTTGCATCGATTGATCCTTATTTGATGCACGTCTGTGATGTGGCATCCAAAATCGGCGCAGAGGACTACTCTGTTGCGGAACGGATTGGTTGCCAACGCTCGGCCGCAACTTGCAAGGTGTCTTGATTTAAGCTCAACTTGATATATTTCACTCAGACAATTTTCCGCATCCACTATACACTCCACACCTTGCAATAATTATTAGTTCCCCATTTCAACGATTTTCTTGGTGATGGACTATTTGAAAATGATGATGTGAAAAAATAGACAGATTGGCTCACAAGGGGTTAATTTTTACAGCAAAGACATACAAATACTCGTCATAAGGTAGTGTAAAAGTCTCGATCTCAATGATAATGTGTATTGGTTTGGTGTATTATAATAAATGCAAAAATCCTTGCATCAGTTATTGTGAAGCGTGTCATAACGGATTTTACCGCTAAAAAACGTTGCATTCTGACAGATATGTTAATATTGCATCATATTTTATACAATCTCATCTAACGAATTATTTAATCTCATTGATTTTTGTGACTACTTAGTGTATACTTAGTTACAAAACTCGCATTACAAATATTTCCAATACAAGTCATTCTAATATTACTTCATTTAATAACTTTGCAGTAATAGTTATAGACGATGTGTCAGGGGGGAAAAAAGAATCAACGCTCCTTTTCATATAATTTGTTGGAGCATATTTAGAAAGTGATATTTTTACTTGGATAGTAATTATGTCGATTTTTCAAGAGTATCAAGAGTCACAAAAAAATCAAATTATATATTTTTTAGGTGGAAATGAGCCAGTGGGCCACATGTGATCCGCCTCCATCTTTTGAAAATAGAATATAAGAAAATGCACATTCACATGAAATATCCAACATTTGAAACACTGATCTTCCTGTGCTAACAATTAATGAATGTTTACCTCTTAAATTAAAAATTTGTAGCCCCTAAACTTGGCCGTCTGGATGTGGTGCACCTCTTGCTCCCTCGTGTTTCAACGATCCAGTTTGTACAAACCAAAATATAACCCATAACAGTTGGACATCAAAACTTTTGTAACGTTGCTGCTTGCTTTATGTGAAAATTGCAATTGACGATCATTATGTCCACTTGTCTACTGGCCAGGTATCTTCCGTCCCACATCCTTGCTTCGTTTTCCAAACTCAGTAGTGTCCAAACTCAGTAGTGTTTCAAGTAGTACATATTGTAAATAATACGAGTAACTGCGCTTCACATATTACGTAACAATAAAGACACTTATTCCCGCCAAATTATTATGCAATATTATATGTTTATGCCTTTGAATGTAAATTTATGTCTGAGAAAGAATATAATTCGTCATCACTTAGAGTCCCTACTACTAATTATGCGCGCAGACTTCACACCGTCGCACGACATATATGTTGACATGTACTTAACACTCGCTATTGCAATTGTTTAAAAAAATACTCAAAATACCTCGGACAATTACTCGTTAATTATCCGCGACCCATTAATTACCCGTTACCCGTTTATTCGTTGTTAGTTAACGGGTAATGGATAGATAACGGGTAGCAGGCATTAAAAATTAGGACCGGGAATAAGCAAACAGTTCGGGTAGGGAGTACCAGGTACTCATCGTGATTCATATTTTGAACCACTATTTTTTAAATAAAACTAAAATTCAAACAATGTCTAGCACTTAAACCCAATTCAAAATTACAGGTCAAAATCATTAATTTTCTGTAATTTTTAAGATTTCTTCACAATCGTATCTCTTGAAATATTTCATTGCATGGTTCAAACCTAGAATATTTAAAAATTTGAATGCATTATGACCTTCAAATTATTGTTTATTATCTCTAAATTTCAAATTCAAATTTGACAAGTCACACAAAGAAAAATTAGCACATTTTTTGATAAATGTATTGGTGGATGCATTAAAGTTTCCGAAATTTGAATACATTTATGAAATTTGCTCACGCAGTTGCAAATTACGCTGCATTTAGAACAGTTTAGGTTCTTACCTGCCCATCAAATTGAAGAAAATAAGAGTTAAGAATTGGTTATTGTAAGAAACAAAAGGTAGAATGATATTCTTGGTAATCTATGCTAATATGGTTACCGTAAAGAAATAAGGAGCTATTTGCTTTATTGCGGCTAATAGCTAAATTATATAGCTAGGTATATGTCTATGAATTCAATTCAAATTTTGGGTTTGGTTAATATTGCCGACAGGCAGGTCAATTATTTTAATATTGACAGTAGTACAGTTGTATCAAGAAAGACAGAAGTATAATCTTTTTATATTAAAGTCAGTTAGTTAACATTTTTGGCTCACAGTATACAGATGCTGTGCGCCATAGGACTATTAGCTACTGTCCCAACCCATTTACTTATCGAGACTTAAATAAAAATACAATAAAACTTTATTATCTACTAAAGCATACGAATACGAATGAAAGTAACAAACTTAAATATAATAACTATAAAATAAATATGATAAATAATGTGGAATAAATTTTCACTTATCTTAGGATTTGGTAGGTAGCCAATAAGTGAAAGAGGTTAAAGAGAACTTGAATGCTGGGATACTGAAATAAAAATTTTCAGATATTCAAAATTGTTTATAAAATCAATTTTCGTCTATAAATTTAGGAATTAAGAACTTTTATTTAAAGCCATATATGTTTATAATGCGATATCTTTTGTATCTGACGTATTATTCCGGCTTAGTTCATACACATTACTCTAGTTTTTTTTTTTTTCAAATGTTTGTTGAACCCTTCTGGATAGCAAAATATTTTGGAAATAATTCTGATAAAAACCACGATATTTTATTATATAGTATTTGAAATACTATATTATATAGTATTTGATTCAACAATCGAAATAACTTAATATATTTCGAAATAAAAATTTGGTGCATTCGGCTTTTACATTTACATTTTTTTTCCTATATTGTATATCCTTGTATTTTCACCATTGTTTATGTTTTTTATAAATTTTTGGGTACCCTTTTTAATAAAATTGTTAATGCATGCCACTAATAGTTCGTTTTGTATCTGCTCATTTCGGAGGAACCTGGGAGCGTGGATTCTTCCATCAACTTTTTGGAAAGCTGAATTCTCTTAAGTTGGTTGACGAAGTGTTTCCCTATACTTCACATGCGTACATCAGAAAAGGTCTAAGAAGAGATTTGTAGAGCAATGTGACGCATTTAACTTTGAGTTTTGTTCTTTTGTTAACTAAGGGGAATAATTGCTGTAACCTCGTGTAAGCTAATTGCAGTTTTTTATTTATATGTAGGCTGCAGGTCAGACGAGTATCGATGTGAACTTTTAAATATTTAACCGTCTCATTTTTTGTATTCCATTCTAGTAGTTGGTTATTAATTATAATGTTCCGCCGATTTTTCACTCTTCTGAGGCTAAATATCTTTGTTTCCCATTTTCCAGTATTTAACAGAATGTTATTAATGTGTTGAGCCATCTAGTTATTGTGTCTGTAGCTGTCTAAAGATCTTCTGTGGCTATTTCTAGTACAGAATGCTGTTCTGGCAGGGTCGTATCATCAGCGAAAATGGCTATTACGGCTGTACTGGGCGGTATATCACTTACGAATATATTAAATAGAACTAGACTTAAAATACTTCTTTGTGAGACTTCTGCCTTTATATGTCTTAGAGACGATGCTTCGTAATTAATTTTAACTCAAATGTTTTTTCTTCCAAAATAGAATTGAGATTATGTATGATGGCTAATTTAAACGTAATAATTTGTATTTAATCCTTTTAACCAAACTTCATCAAATCCTATTAAATGGATAAAACCTGTATTGATAACTCCAGTTAGAAGCTGCTACATTGTGCCGTGTCTCTTCTTGAATGCAAATTGTAATGGTGGCATAGCTTCAATGTGATCCAATTCTTTCGCTAGTCATTTGTGGATTATTTTCTCAAGCAGTTTTGAGAAAGTGTTTAGGAAGCTGATTGGTCTGTAGCTCGTTGATTGACATTTATTCTTTCCTGACTTGTGAAATGATTTATAACACCGGACCAATTGATATAGAATTATCCATATGTATTTGCTTGCAAAATATAACATGTAAAATAATATTGCTATAAAATTATGTAACAAACAACCTTTATAACAAATTTGAATATGAAAAATGAAGCTATTAACCAAGGCTGTAGATTAACTGTGTAGATATTTCGTTTATTAACTTGTAAATTTGCCATGTGTTGCACTATATTTTGAACAGGGTTGTGTGTGTGGCAGCGAGATTTAATTGATGTGAATATGGTGTGTATGTAGGTATGTATGAGTACTTTGTTCATTTCAGTGTTATGGGAATGCACCTGGATTGCGTGTTGATACCAACATAATGTGTGTGTTGCACGATTTTCAGCCTGGCCTCCACACACTAAACGATTAAATTGTATTTTAATAACACACCCTAAATAATAAAAGTAATTTCGACACCGGAAAAAAATTACATTAGGCTCAGTGGGTTTGGGACCACATTTCTTAACATTTACCATTGTTGTCATGGACAAAATGAACTGTAATCACTGTTCTCAAATATATATAATATCCACTAGAATGTTTTAGATTGTGAAATGTTTTTATAATATTACATCCGCTTTTTCTCTCCTGTTGGACAGTGTTTGTACAAATTAGGAATATAGCGGACATAAAAATTTCATATCAGCGAAGACGGATACGAATGAAAATGGTCTGTTAATTTTTACTAATAAAATTGTTTTAAAATTATAGTTAATAAATACAATTTTTTTTATATTAGAGTGCCTATGTCGAAAGTTACTGCATTAGATGATAAACGGATGGCCAGTTTGCTCACGTGTTCTTTATAAAAACTAAATCATTTTGATCCGCAGCACTTATTTGTGAACAGAGACAGATTTAAGAAGGTGGCGAGAAAAGCAAGACGATAACAATAACTAATTTTTACGATAGTGCAAAATAGCAAAATATGTATTTGTAGAATAGATCTTAAGCTACAATTTGCCGCATCGAACCCGAATATCCGTTACTTGATTTACAAGATATGGTCCATAATTCATTATGTGACCCAGAAAAGTGAATTCCGCAATGTCTAACGAATTTCGTATGAAATGGGTCGTCTTCCATTAATTTAATGTCGTAGATTACGAATTTCTTGTCAAAATTGCGAAAAAAATGCAATTTTGATAGTATTTTCCCCCCCAATTTCGAAACATTTTCGATGAGATACTCAATGACTGCACATCTGCGTATAATAACATTTTGTTTCGATTCTTCCTAAATTTGTAGGGCATATTCTTGGCTACAAGAATATGTTCAGTAATTTTTTCAGAGAGGCTTCGAATTTAAGATATCGGCCGATAAGTGTAAAGTCTCAACTTCATATTATTCCGACAATTTTTTTATCGTTCTCGACCAAGTCAGATCAGTAAATTACAAATATGAAATAAAAAAAAGGCATATGACTTGTTATTCGGAATTTGCCCGAAATAAAATATAAAATTTGACATATCCGATCGGAACGGCTGTAAAATATGACATTTAAGTTAGATGCTCCATGTATATACAGAATGCATCTTTTTGCTTAGCTTTGTCTGCAGAAAGATTTCGAAATAATGCTCGAAAACAGAATTTCGCTACTTACATCTAATTTAATGAGTTGTATCTCAATTTCTGGTATTTAGAAGTCGTAGATTTCGAATTACAGATTTTGAAGAACACGTGTGCCAAATGGCACTCTATTATCATCAAGTGCAGTATTTTTTGACGTAGGCTCCAGACTTAATTTGCCGTCTGTAAGTATTAGCGTTATAGATGATTACCTAGAATTGACATTTACGTAAATCGGATTCTCTATACCTTATAGATTTACGGATTTACAAACATACGGATATTGCCAACTTCTGCAATAATTCGGTCAACAACACTGCTCACCGTGATACTATGGATTGCTCCACGCCTAACCCATGTCTTTTTGAGATCTTGGAACATATTTTCCGAATGATCCGGAAAAAAATCTTAGTGAAGAATTTTTGGAATTTATTGAATAGGAATCTTGGTTTTCATAATGTCTTCTTGAGATCTTGGACCGACTAGATATACCAAAGTTCGATTTTATGCTTAGAAGAAAGTGCACCACCTCGAAATTCTATAGTGGCGCCTAAAAAAATATAAGTTAACAACCTCATATTCCCTTCTTCAAAACGATACAAATTATTATAGTCCCTAGAACGTGGAGAAGAATGAAACATAATGTTCTTCACAAGTGAGTCTAGAATTGGCTACATTAATATTTTTGAATAATTTGCTTATGATTTAAAATAAAAATTCTGTTTTATTCATAACCAATTACTTCTATCTTGAGCCAAAGGGCAACAATAAAAATATTTTCTTCTCACTCATAAGTAGAAGGTTTTTCTTACAATTTCATTCATATTACTTGAAGGATTTGCAACTTATTTTGCAAGTATAGAGTAATGCTTATACTTATTTATACGGCCCATTGTTCAAATTGTTAATGGATAATTTATTTAAGAACAAAAATATGTTCTTTTGGGAATCCAATGATATAATTGTTTGATATTCATGCATTACACTCCTGTAGGCATATGCTGTAATCCTAGTCAATTAATTTAAGTTTCCAAAGTAACTCACGTGCTTATTGAGTTCGGCAATTTCCACACTAGAACACATGAGAGTAAAATCTTCGAATTATGTTTCAAAAAGTTTCCGTATCAAAAGCATAAAAAATATTGTTATATTGATAGATAAAAATTGTTCAAAAACCTACATTACTACATCCGAACCATTTTAGTCTTCCAAATACATTATTTACCTGTTTTATTTTCGTATAACTAACCTAAACTAACAAAAGCTATTCCGGTTCAATTTTATAGGCTGCACGATTTATTTTAGAACGCGCTCGTAATTTGCTATAATAAAATGTAACAAAGAATTTAAAATTTAGGTGAGCCTTTTGTTAACCTTTAAAAATGTGTTAGTTTTAGTTCTAAATATAGGACGGTAATAAAATCTGTACCAACGTAATCAGGTTTGTGGCTTCATATGTTCATAAAATGCTTCTTTAAATCCAAGCTTGATGTGTACAATAAAGATAATTCGTTCTAGAATTTTGTTGTTTTGTTACAGTTTGAATTATACGAGGTTAGTTTTGGTTCAGTAAATTGGCACCTACTGTCTGAACTAGTAATTACTCTAGGGATATTTCGGTCTCTTAAATTGATAACATTCATGATATCACAAAATGGCGAATATTTATAAATATATGTAAAAAAGGCGAATATCACATCCTAATATCTTTCTGTAAGTAATGACGCATTTCCAAAACTGGAACTAAGTAGCGTAAAAATATTTTTCCAAAATAATTAAGATGCTTAAGCAGAGTCGTGCAAGCTAACTTAGCAGGTTTTGGTATGGTTCTATGGTACCTTATATCTGACAACCACAAAAAATATCCACCACGGTCAGTGCCGGATTAATCTAGTACCTAGCATTACAAGTGGCATATGCTACAGGTTCCGCATAAACTATATACTATACTAAGTATAATGCTGTTAGAGCTTTGATGAAAGTTGACTTAATCACAAATATAAAGTCTTCCTGCTGACAAATAAACAACAGATCTAAATCTTTGCGGGTTGTGCACGCACAGCTTATCATATTTTATCATGTAAGTTTATTTAAAGATGAATACCGTTTGGATATTTTCACCAGATACAATCATTTACTCCTGAGGAGATTGTAAAGAAATCACTAGAAATTATCAGATCGTATCTGAAAGATCCGGAAGAAAATCTTAGTGAAATATTTTTGCAATTTATTAAATAGGTATCTTGATTTTCATATTTGCACCAAACCTTGTAGAGTTACACTTGTATTGTTTAGTAACTAACAATTATTTGGTGTCTCGTTTTTCAAATGTAAAAAGTTTTTTTCATATCTATTTGTTTCATGATTATCAACTGTAAAAATAATTGATATTGTCAAAACTAAAGAGGATTAAAAATGAACTAAGGACCACGATGGGTCAAAACAGATTGAACAATCTTTTTTTAAAGAACATGCAACATGGACCAATACCCCGATTTCTTTCAAAAAAAGGGAAAATCCCGACAGAAATGAAACGACGTTTAGACGCTGTGTACGGAAAATCTTCTTCGTGATTTTCTTCAATGAAAAATTTCGCTAAACAGTGTCGCTTACACAATGTTTGTGATAAAATCTCAAAAAAATATAATGGTCACATATTTTTGTTATGTCTACTTATTGATTATAATTATTTATTGATTATTATTATTTACTTATAAGTAATGGGGTTACTGTCCAGTATTAGGGGAGCATGGGATAATGGGAGTCTCTAGGTATGGTAGACAATCTATATTTGGTGTTTAGAAAACACTGCATGAATACTTTTTGTTTCTAAGAGTTAGTGGAATACGGGGGAAGAGCAACTAGCAGGCTTCAACTCGTTCAGGCTCATTTTGATGGACATGATAACTGAATGTTGTTTTTGCGTGGACCTGATCTAAATTTTACAGACCTTTGACAGTAAAAGAAGGTGTCAAAACTTACATTTTTTGTTTGGATAATGTCTGTGGAATAGTTTATAAATTAAATTAGTCTCTGATCCATCGACAGATAATATGATATATCTTAAGGCTGTTTGTACAATTTCTATGAAGAATTTCGAAATTTGCAGGTTAAGAATTTTTTACTATGAAAAAAAAAAATTGCTTTAGGGTACTGGCAGTCGGGCGACTATATGATTGTAATAAAATATTTTGTATACACAACATTTCAAAATATTACTTTCTATACAAAACTATTATAAAATCAAGCTGGTCTTAGAAAATCAGATGACTAGTGTTGATTGGCTGGAAGGTGTCCTAAAACGAAATCCTAATATCAGTGTGCGTAAATCAGAAGCTACCAGTTTAAAGATAATCAGAGAAATCAATAAAGTCAAGGTGGATTGGTTTTATTTAAAATTTGTAGTTAGTAATGGTCAAACGTGAGCCAAAAAATACTAATTTTAATTACCGAACCTTGGACAATAGTAGTCAAAATGTTTTTTTTTTTTTTAAGTTTATAAAATTCATGTTTGTTATATTGTAATTTGTATAATAATTATTGAGTTTCGTAGATAGTTATACATGGTGGCCCAAAAGTCGCACTACCTTTTAAAAACTGAATGACTTTTTTATTTCTTTATTAAATGAAATAAGGTTTCCGTATATGACAGTATAACCTTTGTAAATTTTTTTGTCTAATTCTGGAAGATGATGACACGCAAATGACTCCCATTTTCCGGTTCGCAAGCGCGCGCCTTTCATTACATTTCCATCCATTGCTCGTATTTCTGTTCGAATGTTTTCCTTCAGCTCCTGGATATTTTGGTTTAGTTCTGTAAACACAATTCTTTAGGTAGCCCCAACAAAAAAAATCTGGAGCGGTTAGATCGGGAGAATTCGCTGGCCAGTTGAAAATGGCATTTATTGAAATTAATCGTTCTGAAATTAATCGACAAAATCCTCTAACATTTCGTGGTATCGGGCCCTAGACACTGTTACTGCATTACCTCTCTCGTCCTTGAAGAAGTTTGCTCAACACGAGACCTCTTTTCTGGGGTTCACATGAAACATGGTCTCCCGACTCACAAGTCGATCACAGAGCCCTGTTTAGTTTGGAAACGATAAATTAGACGGATTATCGCCGATTTAAAGGGCGAATTTCTCACTTGATAATGACGCATGTATGCTCTCTGTGTGAGTACAATGGACCGCCGATTTTCAAAATAAAATTTTATGTTTTTGGTTCTTTGTGGTGTGCTAAATATCTTCATAACAAATCTTCCATCTGTATGTTTATCTGAAAGAAGAAAAAAATTGTATGAAGGAAGTTGTTATGATTTTTTTCTATGGTAGTGCGAATTTTAATCCACTCTGTATACCTCGATGTGCTAGAGTTAAATTAATAATTATGATTTCTAAATATGTATAGTTTTTGAATGATTTCCTTAAGTGATCACAATTTCCCCATGCTCGTCATGCACGTCATTAATGTACAAATTAATGGATACCATTAAAAAAACTGATATTTTCCAATGGTACTGAAAAATTAAGTCATCATTATAAAAAATGTATTTATTTGCAAGGTGACTATATTAAAAAATAAAAATTGTTGTTTTATTTTATCACCTTTTTGTATTCTTGGACAGGAAACTTTTGGACATAGTGGACTACGTAGTCAGCGGAATAGAAAAACAAAAAGATCAGCAGAGCAATTAACTGCCTATTACAAAAGAATTCCTTTGAGTTTGAATATGATTAACAAAGATGTAAGCATATTTTTATTTTCATTTTAACGGCTAATTAGAAGAACGACTACTAACTACATATTAAACCAGTAACGACTAAGAATTGTGTAAAATTGAAACTTCCAGGTTCATCATAGAACGTTTCATATTAATAAGCGGTATACGTACACACACAAAACTCGTAAATTTTATGAAACTATAACACTGTCAATTAAGCCTACCTATCATATACATAAAATATATTTAAAATTCAAATAGCTGACTTAATTACAACTATATCTATGCAAATATTACTCAGCGTAAATAATTATTTTTTGCACATCCCAGAATTAAAACATAAATTAAGTTGTCCAGAAAACAAATTCAGGAGATACATAAATATATAAAGACCGAAAAATTAAAAAGGTAGAATTTTTATAGTCACCATTTAAAATTCATTGCAAACTTTGGCTAGCAAAAAACCGCATTAATATTTTAAGTAGGCATGCACGTGGTTCGATGAAAACTACACGCGTAGCTCATAATATGATACAAGGGCTTCCTTTTAAGTTTTTACAAAAACTAACTCATTTAAACTAAGACTTTTTTTTGGAACTAACTGTTTTATTGCTTTTCAAAATATTAGCTTTTAAAATTTATATACTTTTGCATGCGTTCAAACCAATTCTCGAAACATTTTTTCCACTCTGAAGTTGGTATCTCCGAAATATGATTTTCGGAGGTAGCTTGTTGAGGTAATGAAAATTGCTGTCCACGCATTTTTTGTTTGACATTGGGGAACAAAAAAAAAAGTCGTTAGGGGATAAATCAGTTGAATACAGACAATGAGACATTAATTCTATGTTTTCAAATAATCAATTGATTGACGTGCTATGTGGGAGCTTGCATTGTCATGATGAAGAATGATGCGACGTTTTATAATGTTTTTTCTTATTTTGTCGATGACTTCTGGCAAATAAATTGTTGTATACCATTCAGCATTAACTGTTCTCCGATCCTCTAAAGGAATGGTTGCGACATGTCCAGTACATCCGAAGAAACAGGCGATCATTTTCTTCGAAGTGCTTCGTGAACGAACAAGTTTTGTGGGTTTCGGTTCTCCTTGGTAGACCCAAACAGTGGATTGTTGCTCAGTTTCCAGTTCATATGAATAAATCCAAGTTACGTCATCTGTAACGATGTTGTATACGGATTTTGCAGTGCCTAGGTTGAATTTTTTAGCATTCTCTTACACCAATCAACACGAGTCTTTTTTTGAACATCGGTCAAATTATATGGAATCCATCTGGAACAGATCTTTTTCACAGCTAAATGTTCATGCAAAATCGAATGTATTGCAGTCTGCAATATGCCAAAGGATGCCTCTATCTCACGGTAAGTCACATGCCAATTTCTTCAATCATTTTGCGCACAGTATCGATATTTTTCTGAATCACAACCGATTTTACCTACACGAGATTCATCACTGACGGACGCACGACCAGGAAGAAATTCTGCAAACAAATTATAAACTGTCTTTTCTGATGGTACTTCATTAGCAAAAGTTGAACGAAGCAAATCTATGCATTTTTGTTGAGTTGGGTCTTTACTAAAATCCTGAAAAATCATCCAACGAAAATCTTCACGATTAATTTCCATTTTTTCACAAACTTGTTTTTTTAACGCTCACTGTCAGCAAACTACTCGGTAAATTTATAAGCTGCCACTGATTTTATAATAACAAATTTTACGAGTATAGTAATGACACATTTCAATATTCCCATCTAGTTGTTGTTTGTAAAAACATAAGTGGTAACCCTTATGTATATACATTTTCAATGAATATTTTTTTGTTAATTTATAAAATAAATAGATAAAACTTTAGTTTACATGCTTTTTTATACTGGTTAATTTACTGGTATTGCCTATATCTATAAAAAAAAAAATAGTGAGTGATTTTAATAATTTGACCAGAGCCAATCATTCTCATCAAAAAGAGTCAATATTAAAAGAATAAACCAAAAATTGTTAAAAATAAACAAAAAATTATTTTTTCTAATATGACGAATATTGGAAGATTATGGAGTGCGCTATCTTAAAAACTTGTAATAGCTCACTAATTTTTTACTTTATAACAAAAATGTACATCATCATCATCATCGCAGCTCTATAATCCTGAGTGGATCCTGCACTAACTTCCTCCATTCTATTTACCGCTTTGGCTCTCCAGCCTTCTATCTTTCACGTCGTCTATCCAAAGATTTCCAGTCTACTTACCTTGGTCTATTTACCGTTATGCACTGGAAAATCTTTTTAACCATATTATGTTTGAACATGGGTTGCATATATTCCAACCACCGTGGACGTTGGGCTTTAACCACGTCTAACCAAATTCTCATCACCATATTCCGCCTTAATTTCGTGGTTCATACGTATTCGTTATTCGTTTGGCTTTTCTTGGATTGGTCCGTTTATGTGTCGGAGTATTTTTCTTTTGAAAATACCGAGTAGATTTTCTTCAGTCTTTGTTAAAGTTCAGACTTTCGAACCATATATTACCACTGATGAGCAAAAAATTGGCATATGTAACAAAAATATATAAAACATAATTTTTATTTATGCCATTTTTAATGGTATAAATACTTGGTGAACTAACAAAGAGAATATATTGAAATATCTCAATTATTACTTCCGTTACAGCAAAAATGTATAGGTATAACAAATAAATGTTTTCATAGAAATATATTTCACAGAAATCCATTACAATAATGTTTAAAATTCATACCTTTTCTATAATAATTTCAAATTAACATGAATCATTTTTAATAACAGTATATCATAACTTTTACAACAGTTTTAATCTAAATTTAATTCAACATAACCATTTTCAATATAAAATATGATTTATCGTCTCAAATTACTCAAACATTTAAAAAACAAAATTAAAGTTTAAACTTTTAAATCAAAGTGTGCTCATAGGTAAATCATTTCGCAGAAAATTGTTTCATTTTGAAGTATGACGAATGGTGAATGATGTTTTGTAATTATATTTACCTTGATTTTTTGTAATCATTTAAAATGTTCCCCATTTGACGACATTTACCTCGGACCCAAACTAATAATGATCGTTGCCCGAGGAGTTGACCAACACAGAGGGACTCTAATAATAGTCGGAGAACGCTAGACTTTTATTATGGTTCCAATTTTAAGTGTTACTTTTTTCGGACTGAATTTATGATATATTGTAAAACTAATTGGGGGTCATTAGTTTTGGATTTTTTTACACAATTTTTAACTGGAGAGCATTAAATGGTGCATTCTTATAATTGTTTATCCGTTTATCTTCTAAAAACCTAAATGGGCCTAAGGTTTGTTGAAGTAATATTTTTAAAATAAGTATGTGCTATTCTACAAATTATATATGGTAAAAGTTTGCCGTGTCTCGTTGTTTTTTGTCTTGGCTTTATCTACTTAGAAATAAAACTGATGAATATGGTCCCCAATTAAATTTTAAGAAAATCATATACATACATGTTTATATTCTAGTACCTACGAACCATATTTTACGTAGATACTGCACTTGATGATAATAGAATGCCATTTGACACACGTATTCTTTATAAAAATTAAATCATTTTGACCCACAGGTGCTGTGGGAAATAGGTGCTATTTGTGAACCGAGGCAGATAAAAGATGGCGTCGAAAATAATAATAATAATAATATATATTTATTGACTAAGTTACATACAAAGTGTTTTTAGTCAGTCAGATTATAAAATAAGTAAGTACAATAAGTGTTTCCAAAATATAAAATACAATGCAAAATACAAAAATAAAAATATTCCTTTTTTTCCAATTTACATATTAAAAATTCGTTAAATGTATGATTGATTAAAATTTTCTAATACTATTTTTAAAATTTTGGGAGCTTTGGTTCTTGAATTCGACAGGCAATATATTAAAAAATTTGGTACAGTAATAATTTGTACCATTTCTTGATTTAGTTAAGCATCTAAAGTTAGGATATATGTTTCGCTTATTTCGAGTATTATGAGAGTGAACCTGTTCAAAAGTTGACAAATGGTTTCAATTTTTGTAGGCATATAAATTAAATTGGCAAGATAAATGTAAAGGGATGGAAAGTCATTATTTGCAATTTCGTAAAAAAAATCCTGCAATCATCTTTGTACGGAACTCTAGCTAAAATTCTGATTGCACGGCATTGCAAGGAAAATATTCTGAATGCTGCAGTAGGGTGTCTCCAAGCTAACAGGGCATAAGATATGTGGGATTGAAATAGGGCAAAATACGAAATGCGTAGAATATCTTTGGAAACGGAATTGTGGAGGTTTCGAAATAGATAAATTGATTTACAAAGTTTAGATGCCAGATAGTCAATGCGTTGAGTCCATTTTAGAGTAGGATCAATATAAACACCCAAAAAATTAACAGAGAAACTCTTTTGACAATACTTTCTCAAGATTTATCTTGGTTCATTTGTACAATATTACCGTATTTTACACAAGTATAATCATATAAGCAGGTTTAACATAGTTTCTTTGCCATCAGGATGAGGCAGCAGTACGTGACTATTCTTTCCAGACATACTATCAGGTCCTGAGCTGGTATGGAGCCTCGAAAAATCTACAGGAATCCACTGCCCATCCTCCAGTTTACCTTCCACAAGTTTTTTATTGCGGATTTACAAGAAAATTTGCAATAATAATATTTTTGCATTAATTGAAGCGAGAAGTACGTTTTTCAAGAATTCAAAAAATTTACCAAATTTGGGGCACTCTAGCAAAGAAACTATTCATCTCACAAAAAAAAAAAAAACATACGCAAGCTAAATTATAGAGAATTTATTTTTATTTAAATCAATGTAGATGTATTTTCTCCTAATTTTGCAATTGAACGGAGATATTTGCAAAAAATAATTTTTGCACGTTTTTGAGGGTTTTTCGAAGTTTTGGCAAAAAAATTTAGTCGCAAAATGGGATGTCGAAAACAACGCCTAAAGATCTATTAATCGCACCAATTTCCAAAACTACCGCAAAATTTTCTTTCGAAACTACATGAAAGAAGTACATTTCTGTACTATTAGGGATATAACATATCTAATGAAAGTCAATAAGTATAAGCTATAACTTGTCACTCGGGGGAGATCCTAGGCAAAAAAAGAGTCAGTTGTAGAAAAACTGTGATGACTGCCAACCGTCAAAGGACGGCTTCTAAAGGTCTTATCACAATAGAGTTAATATTAACGTCTTGACTTGGAAAATTTTTTGCATTCGAATCGAAGTCATTTGCGTGTGATAGTCTGAAAAAAAAACTAGGTTTTAAAGACTAGGCAAATGCAACAAGATTCAATTTCTCTGTCTATTTACCAAGGTTAGTCAAAAAGCGCGTGCGCCAACTGATGTCCTCTCGCTCTTAGCTGTTTTGCGATTCTGTCGTTGAGGTTAGTTTGTTGCATAATTGTTATTTTCGAATGTAATATTTTAAAAAAAGAAGATTTTGGAAGAACAACTAATTAATTTAGGGAGACCTCACAAATAAACTTTTGGTTGATGTTCCGTATAAGTCCACCACACATAACTTGTCAGACAGAACGTGTATGCTAGTTGGAATGAGATTTGGTCTTGACGAAGCGCCGCCCCTTTCTTTCAAAACATAACATTTACGTTCACTTTATCTTTTCCAATATTTTTATTCAAAACTGAAATCTGAATAAGTACTTGATAGTTATCTGTTCCGAAATCCAATCAATTATTTAATAAGTGTTACATTTATCTCCTATTAAAATTTTAATGAAAAACTTGAAAAAATGATAAAATTTCGGTATTTATACGCTTTAAGTCACATTTAAATGGTTTAAATTTGATTTATACTATACTTATTTTGAAGAATATTAACATTATTAAAAGAGAGGGTCCTCAAAAATATCAATATATTCCGACATACCAGTTTTATGTCTGAAATAGAACATTCCGTTTTTCGTCGCATTCATAGGTGCTAAATTATGTAAGTATTAAAACTGTATAAAGCATTTATATATCTTCACTATATGCAAACAATCAGTGATAAAACTAATTAGGTTAGGATTAGTTAGCAAAAATTTTAAACAGAAAAAACTTAAACTTGATAGACGTATATAAACAGGTACTCATAAGGAATTTTTACCTGTTTCCAATGAGATTTATAGGATACGTATTTTGAAAAACATTAACTTCATAAAGAGTTCCAAAATTATCAGTTACATATATTCGAACGTTCCTTGTGTTAAAAACCGTATTTTTCTGCCAACTACAGATGCATGAATGATTACTATTGGCTCCCCACTCTTACGACCATACCTTCTCGTTTTTAACGTTATAATATAATTCATTCTAAGCATACAAGCCTAGTTGCGGTGGACTAATACGGAACATTAACCAAACTTTTCAAAGTAAAACTGTCAACTGTTATAATAACACGATGTAGGCATGCGCAAACAAAAAATTTCCAAGTCTTAAATAATATTCAAATACTGTGTGATAAGTCAAAACCTAAAGACGTGGATCCTGAAAAAAAAAACTACAAAAGTAAAACTTGGATAGCGTTCTAGTGTGATACGCCCTTTTTATGGACGATTCAATTCATCCGTTTAGAACGTTGTCCCTTTAAAAGGCGCGATCGCCCTTGCGATCTTATATCTGACAATTTCATCTTCTATTATATTATGAGCCATTGTCGTCAATTTATAAGAAAATTTCAATGCAATTAAAAATTTAACTGCAAGTTTAATAGCAAGTGCCAGTTCTGGTAAATCCTGAAATTGTAAATAATTTTTTTCTAATCGTGGGTCTGGATCTGTTTTAAATTAAATTTGGTACAAACTTAAGTTATTACTATCCTTTCTTGAATTTTAAACATATTTTCATGTTTCTTAATAGCTGGACTACTTTATATACAATAATTTAACTATAATGAAGATTGTTATAATTTGTAGTACAAATAATATCGGGTAACTTGATTGCTCTTAAAATTGAAAATTAGATCTCGTTAACTTAGCACGCAAAAATAAAAAAATGTGAACAAAAAATGTGGGTACTATCTACCTGATATTGATGAGAGCTATTAAAAAAGTATTATAAACTTACTAATCGAGAGTTTGCAGGTTCGAATCTCAGATAATTCTAGGGTAACAGACTTTCCCTTCAATCACTATTTTTTAAAGCAATTATAAAAAGAAAAAAAAAATGGAAACTATAAGATAAAAATTATAAATGAATTTGGTACATAGTATATAAGTCAACATTTGAGCGACATTTTTTCTTTAAATCTAAGCCTCAATGTATTTAAAATTAAATGTAACTTTAAATAGTGACACGTTGACAGTGATTTTAATTATATCTGAGCTAGAATATATGTATCTTATATATATAATATTCCATTTGTAAAATTGTCAAGCTCGTATTTACAACGAATTGATACATACATGTCTTTCCGCAACACAAGTATAACTTATTTATATGATAACTGAATATCACGAGCTGAAGGCGCATTTACTTAAATAAAAATGCGACATGGCCATTTAATAAGAAACACTTTTATTATACTGATTCGTCAAGATCATCCATTAGCGTATCATCTACTGGACAGGTTTAGGTCTCAAACTATCCTCCGCCAGGTATTTCAGGCTTACCACAAGGTAGCACGTTATACGCGAATACCTGACGGGGAAAATTGCACACTGCTGCACCCCAAACCTTGGAGATGTGCGGTAGCGGCTAGTGCACTATACCGTGCGTCTTCAAAGTGTGTAAAGAACCAAGCAAACACGCGTTTTACATTCTGCACACCAAAGAATTTGAAACTGATCTGTAGGCAGGAATGATGTGAAGTTCTTGCTTTAAAGACGCCTTCGTTCCGCCTAGAATGCTCATGATAAGCATCACAAGTTTAATTTTATGTTCTGGGTACATTTGCCGAAGCTCATTCAGAAGGTCGGAGTATTTATCTCGTTTTTCGATCTCCTACAAAGACATATTTTTCTCTGCTGGACACGAGAATTCGATGACAAACATCTCTCGTGTTTCGTGGTCTAGCAGGACTTTGCTTGGGTTTGTTGCTTGAAGCGGCCAAAGAGTGGGCATAAAGTATTTCTAGAATAAGCGGCATCTAGGATTTTCCACCACCTCCTCTTTATCTCCTGGAGCATATGGACCGATACGAATTCTGTCAATTCCATAATATTGGCTCAAGTGGTAGTAGAACATGCGTAGAGTAGCATTGTGCTGGTAGATTTAGTGAGTATCAAATGAAAACTCTTGAAGTATTGACTTGAAAAGAGACAGCAATATTAAAAAAAAAACATTTTAACACTATTTTTATCGAAATATATTTAAAAACATTCAGACCAATTCTGTAACTCAGTTACTATGATAATAGTAACTAAATATGTCACTATGATCAAGGTCAGTTACTATCATGAATAAAAGTCATTATACTTTTTATAATATTTTATCTTGTAGTAACGTTAGTGCACAGTAATTTTTTACAGAATTGATCTGTATGTCTCGCATCTTATAACCCAGAAGGGTTGGGCTAGAAATCTGAAAAAATCATAATAATGCACACTCAAGTGAACCGAAATAATATACTCTGATTTCTGATTATTATGAATATTTTCTCGAAAGAATTTTTTATGTGAATAATGTAATTTAATGTTTGATATTAAATGAAAGCCTAAACTCTATAATATAATACTCCAACGTGTGTCCCTGGCTAGGTGTGTTCGTGCCTGTCTATATGACGTCAAATTTGAAGCGAGATTCCGACATGAAACGAAATATTCTGAAGCTTATACTAGAGCTTAAGCTATAACTAGACTAAAAACATTTTGGTATTTTTCAGTGGCTGGTATTTAAATTATCTGAATTTAATAAAATAACATATAGAAATGTCTACGATTTCGAAGGTATAAACCAGAAACTCTAGATACTTCTATATGCTTTGACCGATATGAACAATATATCGCAGATTTATTCTCTAAGAATCTGCGGATAAAATAACATATAGAAATGTCTAGGGTTTCGTAGGCATAAACAAGAAACTCTAGATACTCCTATATGCTTCGACCGATATGAACAATATTTTGCATATTTATTCTCTAAGAAACTGCGAATAAAATACCATATAGAAATGTCTAGGGTTTTGTAGGCATAAACAATAAACTCTAGACACTCCTATATCCTTTGACCGATACGAACAATATTTTGCAGATTTATTCTCTAAGAATCTACGAAACTACAAAAATGTAAATGTAATGCATTGAGTAAAACTTGCCTTGGTATATGCTGTTCACTTGAAGTAAGGCACTTCATGCACTTCATGAAGTAAGGTGTATGGCTAGAGAAAGAAGTCAGAGGCGTCGAGCAAGTTCCATATTAAGGTAATGATGTGTTTGCCAACATATTTGGCAACGGCTGCACTAGTACTTAAATAAAAAGACAAACTGATTTCCATCATAGTTTTGATTTTGAGGCAATAACGAGAAAAATATACCCAAAAAAGATTGTGACTTAATACATATCCTGAATTGTATACAAAATCATACTTTATTTTCATTATTTTTTTAAATTTATAATCTTAGAAGTTATGGGCCGCTATTTTAATATATCTTCATTAAGGTTTTATTACACCCCATTCATCTTTTCGATTGTTACTTAATTTGTCGAGTCATGTAACAGTGCCTTTATAATTTTATGGGTTGTAAAGTAATTAACAAAAAATTACATAAGCAGTTACATAAAAGTAAAATATAATAAACAGTTATAAAAATGTTTTAGAGACTTGGCACAAGTGTGTTAAACATAAACAAACTATGAATATACAAAGAACCCATAGTTAAAATTTTAATGTTCGTTTATTTACAATTTGTCGATAATAAAGGTTCCAAAATTTTATGACTAAGAAGAAAGCAAAACAAACCGCTGTTGCGTGTGGATCTCTAGATGTTCCCAAATTGGTTTGGGATAGTAGTTTTATGATATGCCAATGTTGCTAACGGTCGGATGTTACAGGGGCGGCGTTATTCACTTTTCAAATATTTGCGACGTGTCCTATCTTGCAGCGGAAACGTTGAAAATAACAATCTTTGTTACCATTATTATATTTTGCCAATAGTCACGTACTTCTCCTTCACTTAAGTAATTTTTTCCCCCCCAAAAGGGTCTTAAACAATCTGACCACGACGAGAAGCGATCCCACTATACTCTATCTCTGAAAGCCTGATAGTAATAAATCATTTTTTCAGGCAGTTACCAGTGGCGTGCACATTTTAAACACGTTTAAATTGGTTTTGCGTATTTCTATATTACTATTTATCATTTTATTAAACGCACGCCTGTGACCATATTTTTCCACAAAATTTTATGGTCAAATTTTTATGGCCTATTGTGTTTAACCCTAGTTCTTATTCCTATATACTATGTGCGGCACACTCGGTTGTTTTTAACAATATTTCGTTTCGAACTATTCATATTTTGTCGCTTTTGTTTTACCGCTTCTGTGTGATAATACAATAACTTTTTACAAATAATAAATTATATTACTATCAGTCTTTCGGAGATAGAGTATAGTTAGCAACATTTAGTCAGTTATCGATACATCTCTGAACAGTCAACATCAAATCAGGCCAAATACAAAATCATTTAAAAACTCTAACACTGGCATTTTCATTTAAAATCCTGCAGACATAATAATTCCACAAGATCTACATTTTATCTTTACAAAATATCGACATACGAGGTATGTAAATTAAGTAACCGGACTGGCAACATAGCATTTGATATGGCAACATTTGTGACGCGGGACTTGGAGGGGTGGCAGGTGAATATGTGATACGCCTTCAGTACGAAATTGAACACGCTTGAGTAATTTTGTTGTCCGTAGCGATTTTTTTCGTGAAACAGTTTTTTCTAGTACGTTGTAAAAATGAGTGACATTCATTTAGACCAACCGTGTGCTATCAGGTTTTGCTTCAGACTTGGGCACAGTGCGACGGAAACTTTTCCCAAACTTCAGCAGATCTACGAAGACAGTATTTTGTCAAGGACCCAGGTTTTTTGGTGGTTAAAAGCATTTTCAGAAGGAAAAGAGCTGATTGAAGATGAATCACGCAGGGGAAGGCATTCATCTTCAAGAATCGATGAAAATGTCGACAGAATCCGAGATCTTGTGCGTTCAGATCGTCGGTTGACAGTCAGAATGATCAGGGAAGAGTTGAAATTGATCTACCGTTCAACAGATTTTGACCAATGAACTGGGGATGAGAAAAATGTGCGCCTTGTCACACAGCAATTTCAATAAACGAGATTTTGGCCAGTAAAAACATTCCTGTAGCTTCTCAGTCTCCTTATTCGCCTGACTTGAGTCCTTGTGACTTTTTCCTCTTCCCAAGATTGAAAAATTACCACCAGGGAAGTTATTTTGGGACACTCGGAAACATTCAAACGTCCTTAACCGACTAGCTGAAAGCTATTCCAGTATCCGAGTTCCAGCACTGCTATGAGGATTGAAAGAACCGTCTCCAGCGCTGTGTGGCTTCCCAAGGAAGTTATTTTGAGGGAGAGAATATTGAATTGTAATTCTATTCGGTTAAAAAAATTTAAAAAATCAGTCAATTATTTAAGCATACACGCAATCATTTAAGTGCCAATTTTCACCCCTTACTAATATTACTCCTTTGGGAGTGGCAGGCACAATCCAAAACCAAACTCTGTTGTGCGCATTTTACCCACAAGCCATACAAACATACATTTCAGTTTTATATATTAAGTATAGATTAACTAAAAACAAATGTATTATACCATCTTATGTTAAAATGACGCTAATAATTGTTGGAAATACAGCAATTTCAGCTCAGAGAATAGCAGATAATTTGATCAGTAAATTTAAATTTTATGGGCCACCTGCAAATTTGAATATTTTATTGACATGTTCTAAAAAATACATATATTTTTAATTACCTATAAATTTATTTTGTAAAAATCTATATGTACTAAACCACTTTAATTTATTTCATCCTAGACATGATTACTTATAAGTATAAAAATTGTAATGCCAACAAAAAATAACAACAAACCAGGTTTATTTTAGAAAAAAATCTATTTACAAGACATGGGTAGTGAAGGCAATTACCTTGAAGCGGCGCTTATGTGCAGTGGTAACCACAAGACTGCCCTATGTCGGTAATTAGGGTGTTTTTGTTACCGGTAACCCAACGTGCTTTACTGCCTGCGAGGCTCCATCATCATCATCATTTGGTATCGCCACTTCCCCTCTACAACTTGAAGTCTTTACAAACCAATTCGCTGACTCTGCGCACACTCGAGTTTCTTTAAATGATTCTTTCTCGAGGCTATTTTCCAATTAAAGTAGGTAACATGAGGTTTTTAGATGCACTTACTCTAGGCTAGAAAAATATTAGAATTTGTGTCTGGAAATTATAATTCGAATGATTAAATAAATTAGAGAAATATTTTGTTTAATTTTATGGTTGAGCTGGGTGAGTTAGTGCAGTTAATGTACAGCTGGTGGCGATAGTTTTTGTTTCTTGTTTTATCTTTTTCTTTGAATTATTTCTCCTACTCTAAGATTGTTTTGTCTTCATTTGTCTTTCTAAGCTTTAAAGACCTAGATTGTATTACTCAGATTTACAAGATAAATTAATTTACAACGAATAGACCAAAAATTCAAAAATTACATGTATAATATAAATAAAATGGTTAATAAAATAGATAGTTTCGCAGAAGTAAAGATGTGAGAGGGAGATTGAAGAAGAAGAGAGTGGAGAAAGAGAGAGAGAGAGAGAAAGAGATTTATAATTTTAAGAAATTGCAGTTCTCAAATTGTCTCTGCGGTATGGCCATAATTGGACTGGCCCACAGGTGAAATGGTCCTGCCCCGGTAATAATAATATACAGTCGAGTCTCTTTTTATGCGGTAGATACGTTCCACAATAAATCGTAAATAAACAGACGTTCAGAGCAATTCTGTAACTCAGTTACTATGATCATTGTAGCTAAATTTGTCTCTATGAGCAAGGTCAGTTACTATCATGAATGAAAGTCATTATACTTTTTATAATATTTTATCTTGTAGTAACGTTACTACACAGTAAATTTTTACAGAATTGATCTGATTGAAAAGACACCTATTCACATAAAAAAATGTACATTAAACATTTCAAACGCTCACTGCTTACACATACATTATTTATATGTAAATAAGAAACAATGCGTTGCTCTTATACTATAATGTGTTAGTTATACGCGATAAATATAATAAAACGGGAAGCCCCCGAATACGGATAAACTCAACTGAACGGGGATCCCCAAATATAATTCACCCCATAACCTTAAGACCATATAAAAATGACAGGCATAAAAAGTACCTAAACTGTACTAATAATAAAACGCAGCACTACATTTTTTTAGATATTGACAATATTATTAAAGTGTGCTATAAGTTTTTTTTTTTTAATTAAAATGTATTTTGGGGTGTATCAACTACATGGTCATTAACACCCAGTAACAGTTACAAATATTACATTCAATTTTAGGTTCATTATACTTAGATGTAAGCAAGAATTTTGAATTACATAGGTACATTACACAATGAAGATTTTACAATAGAAGTTCATTACATTTTTTGCCTATATTTTATTTGATAGATTAGTGTCTTCTAGATATTTTTAAATTTTGGCTGTCGCTTCCATGTTGGTAGATAGGGCCTCTTCTAAGGAATTTGGGATGCTGTTTTGGGCTCTTTCTCTCGTGTACTTCACACTTTCAATGAGAATATGTTTAACAGTTATTGGGCTGTTACATGTTTGGCATATTTCCTGTTCTTTTTTCTGCTTGAGGTGTTTGTGGGTAATGAGAGTGTGGCTGATTCGCAATCTAGTCATTATAACTTGCTCTTTTCTGTCTTCAGGAGTATACCAGTGGCTGATGGATGATTTTATTCTTCTTAATTTGTTATTATTTAAGGTATTCCAGAAGGAGATGAAATTTTCGCTGGTTTTCTTTTTTACATAGCTTTTAAAGTCATATGGCATAATTGTTGTATCGATAACGTTGCGTTTTTTGTTGCCTGTTCTACTTTTTCATTACCCGTAATTCCCACATGTGAGGGGATCCATAACAGAGTGATTTGGTTACCTTTATTTAATGCTGAGTGGAAGTTACTTTGAATTTGTTGGATTACGTGGCTTCGGTTGTACGTCTAATCGGTTTGGATAAGGTAATTACTTGTGGTCTGATTTCTTCCATTTATAAGTTCACTGGCTTGTAAGATACTGTACGCTTCTGCAGTAAACACGCTATCCATAATTGGGAGGTGGAATTTAAAAATGTCTTCATTAGCTAACACTGCACAGCCTGTTTTATCTTCGATTTTGGATCCATCCGTGAAAATGTGAAAGAAATCTTCGTACTTACTCAGTTATTCATTATATAATTTTTTGAACACTTCCGGGTTGGTATAACTTTTTTTATATGACGTCAGTATAAGATATTCACAGCCATAAGTTTATAGAAATTTTTATTATTATTATTATTATATTATTTATTTTACATCGGCCTTTATTTCTGCAACGAGGCTAATCGCCGATGCAAGGGGGCGAGCTCCTATACCTGGATGAAGGGTGAATGATTGTGAAAATGAGAGTAATGTAAACATATTATTCTCGCCCGAATAATATCACCAACGAAGCAGGCTCGAACCATAGACCGGACAGTCATACTGGGTTTCCACCAGTACAAACCGCACGACTAAATGCGCTCGGCCACCACGTTGGCTAAAGTTTATAGAAAGATAATAAGATCGTTCAATTCATATCGGTCATATATCGGATATCTTGTGAATGCTGGTCAGTGACATAACTGCATACCCTCCCCCTCGCAGATTTTTTTTTTTGGGCCCCCTACTAACTTTATCTACTTGGCCTAGGGAGACTAAACAACAAACAAAATCGTCATTTAGAGATAATTGTCATTTACTGGTACTATTGTACAAGTTGCTTGAAAACATTGGCATTTAGAATTAATGACGCTGAAAATCAACCCGACTGTCAGAGCTCTAAATAGATAGAGATACGAGGAGGGTAAATTAAGTAACCGGACTGATCTTTTAAAATTTTTGTATTCGAATAGAATTACTCAATATTGTCTCCCTCAAAATAACCTTCTTGGGAAGCCACACAGCGCTGGAGACGGTTCTTCCAATCCTTATAGCAGTGCTGGCACTCGGATACTGGAATAGATTTCAGCTGGTCGGTTACGGACGTTTGAACGTTTTCGAGTGTCCCAAAATGACGTTCTTTGAGATGATTTTTCAATCTTGGGAAGAGGAAAAAGTCACAAGGATTCAAGTCCGGAAAATAAGGTAGTTTGATCAAATTCAACTCTTCCCCGATCATTCTGACTGTCAACCGACCATCTGAATGCACAAGATCTCGAATTTTGTCGAAATTTTCATCGGTTCTTGAAGATGAAGGCCTGCTGCTGCGTGATTCATCTTCAATCAACTCTCTTCTTTCTGAAAATGCCTTAAACCACCAAAAAACCTGGATCCTTGATAAAACACTATCTTCCTAGGCCTATTGAAGTTTTGCAAAAGTTTCTGTTGTACTATTGCACTGTGCGTGCGTGCGTGCGTGCGTGCGTGCGTGCGTGCCTGTCTGTCTGTCTGTCTGTCTGTCTGTCTGTGTGTATACACGATAACTCCAAAACGGTTTAACTTAAAGAGTTCGTTCTGGTACGTTCTGGTACTAAAAAATTCTCCTATTAAATGGGAAGAACCCTATTGTTTTTTATGAAAATCGGTTGACTAGAAATGGGAGTTTACTCGTGTCGATTTTAATATTTTTGCGAATATATAGCAACAGAAAAATATTTCGAAAAAAATTGTTGAACAAAAGTTACTATAAATGCAATAACTAATAACTTTTATTTGAGACGTTTTTTGATAAAACGAAAAATTTCGAAAAATTTTTGTAAAATTATATAAAATTTTTCAAAGTTTTTTTTTGCAATTTTTTAAAGTCTCAATTTTTTCATACTTATATGTAACGTTTCCATGGTCATGATAATTAATTCGTAACTAGTAAAGCAAGCCTTGGACAAAAATTTGTATAGAACATAATTTGATGTATTTTTGAAGATTTATCTAAATATTTAAAAAATTTTTTTAGTTTACATTTTTTTTAAAATATTTTTTTTATGGGAGGGCAAGTCTAGCGGAGGTTTCCTTTCGCCACTGGTTTGTGCATGTAGATGACGTTCCTGTTGATATACAATTAGAAATAATTAATTTACAATGTGATGAATTATTACATGAGAAATATCGAGAAGAGCAAGAAAATTTGAACAATTTTTATAAGCAATTGAATGATGGAACATACGGAAATTTAAAAAAACTTGCAAAGAAATATTTAGTAATCTTCAGTTCAACTTATATTTGTGAACACACTTTTTCTTTAATTAATCTAAATAAAAATACAACAAGATCATGATTGAATGATTTACATTTGGAGGCTGTATTAAGGATAGAGATGGGAATTTCGGCTCAGTTTGCGGAACCGGATCAGTGGAGGTCGTTCAGTTTGCTGAGCCGGTTCATTGATCCGGCTCAGTGATCCGGCTAAGTAAACATGCAGTCCCGGCTCTTGCATTATATGAACTGTAAACATGTTCCCGAGACACAGGTCGGTCAGTTGTCGGTCGGTCGGTCGGTCGTTCGTAGGTAGAACGTCGCTTAGAGCCGGCTCTTGCATTATATAAACTGTAAACATGTTCCCGAGACACAGAGACAAATCTATAGAAGTGAATTATCTAACATTTTTGAAACAAACAATTCACTTTATGTAGCTACTGTATTTTAAACCAGATGTGTTAAGTTTATGGCGATGTTTATTGCTCTTATAAATCGGACATCTGGGATTTGGGCAATATTTTTAATATTTTTATATAGTGTAGTTGTAAGAAAATACAGACTAAGCCTAGTAGTTTCAAATAAACTGCCCTACAAATTGATGCCAAAATACACTTTATGATAATACATTACAGCCGAGTTCTCGCAAAGTTCAACATGACATCTATCCAGATCCGGTTCACTCCGGTCACTGCTCACAATCGCCTGACCAATCGTATCCTTGAAACTTGAAACTATACAGTGAGCCGTGAACCGGCTTATTTCAATTTGGTGAACCGTGTCACTTCGGTCAGTGTACTGAGCCGGATCAGTGAGCCGGTTCGTTCATAAACGACCCATCTATAGTTAAGAATAGCTACTATAAGTATAGAGCCAGATATGAAGCAAATAATAGGCGATACAAAGCTCCTCAACACGTCACATTAGTTTTTTGTTAATTTTTTGTACTAAATTACTTACATTTATTCATAAACAAATTCCATAATAACATTTTGTTTACTTAAACGAATTGTTTCTGTTTTATTAATTTTTTACATATTACATTTTTTACATTTTTTAATTTTAATATTTCGTCCGGCCCGTGGTAAATGTTTTCTTTCCAATCCGACCCGGTGGCAAAAACTGTTAGCCACCCCTGTATTAGATAGATAAAAATTCGCTCAAAAATCTGATATAGAATGTTAATAATTTTATTTCAGATTGTTAGTAATGTATAAGAAACTTGTAACCTCTGGGGGTTATGCGTAGCGTTAACACCGGATATATCCCAATGTATTTTATATTTGTTGCTAACATAATTTCGTCCGTAAAGGAAGGATGATAACAAAAACTTGTTTTTAGCATCCTCCAAGGGTTTAGGAAGAACTAAGACCCATTTTTTGTGGCGGAAGTTGTTTTTGTGAGACAAAATATAAACAAGTATTCATCTTAGCTTATTCACATCCTTCTTGAGTGTGTATAGACCTCCATCGTAAAAACGTGAACTTAAAATATTCATAAACAATCCATATAACCTGATATAATAGTATGGCGCCCCTTTAAATTTTATAGAGCGCCATGTGTTCTCCATTATGTCTGCGACAAATACCATGTGTACAATAATAAAATAAGGGCTGTTTCATTTTACAGCCTACCCTAACCTCTAAAAAATTCCCTGGCTCATCACAAAATTCTAAAAAATACTGACGCTGTACTTTTTCGCTCTGCAACCCTTTGTAAAACGTCAACAAACAATAATTCAAATTCAGATCACGTGATTTTGTTAATGCGTAACATAATTAACAGAAAAGCAAACGGAATGACTAATCAAAATAAACTAAAAGTTACTACAAAAAATGTTGGAACACAGTGAAGTATTTGGTTGACAATCTCAGAATTAGATTATTCTAAATTTTAGTTAATTTTTAGATTCTGTTGTGGAATACATAATGTATTGTTCCTGGCATCGGTAGCACAGAGATAGCAACCCTGTTTAACGTACCTTAGGTCCCGGTTTCGAATCCCGATCTGAATGTTTTATATACGTTGTTATCAAATCCTTCTCTTTAATGCCTTCTCTTTTTAGAGGTTGGTTATTGTCAAGGCTTTTTCACTTTGAGGACTAGTAGGTATGAAACTATGGTTCTGAACTAGAGATGGGTCGTTCATAAACGAACCGGCTCACTACCCTGACCGAAGTGACACGGTTCACCAAATTGAAATAAGCTGGCTCACGGCGCACTGGATAGTTTCAAGTTTCAAGGATACGATTGATCGTGCGATTGTCAGCAGTGACCGAAGTGATCCGGATCTGGATCGATGTCACGTTGAACTCGGCTTGTAATGTATTATCATAAAGTGTATTTTGTCATCAATTTTTAGGGCAGTCTATTTAAAACTAATAGGTTTAGTTTGTACTTTATTACAACCATACTATATAAAAATATTAAAAATATTGCCCAAATCTAAGATGTGCGATTTATAAGGGCAATAAACATCGCCATAAACTTAACACATCTGGTTTAAAATACAGTAGCTACATAAAGTGAATTGTTTGTTTGCTATTAACCCGGCTAAAATGTTAGATAATTCACTTCTATAGATTTTTATTTATTTAACATCACTATTTCTTTATAACAAGATAATGAAGAAGACAGAGAGAGAGAGAGAGAGAGAGAGAGAGAGAGAGAGAGAGAGAGAGAGAGAGAGAAGAATTTGTGAATAAGTCATAATTTACGTCTTGAATTCCCACTAAGAATATTAACAAGAATAAAGGTAATAAAGCGGCAAATACTAAGATGTTTTTATCGCATTTATTCCACTCGACCAAATAATTCCGATTTCCGCTGTCTGTTCATATAATGCAAGAGTCAGCTGAGCGACGTTCTACCTACATATTGCAAACCAACAACTGTGTTGAACGGTAGAAGAGCTGACAACTGACCGACCTGTCAGCCTGTAAACGTGTCCCCGTTTCCTGGGGACACGTTTACTTAGCCGGATCACTGAGCCGGCTCAGTGAGCCGAATCAATGAGCCGGTTTTGTCACATTTAAAAACGAAACACATAATCTATATAAATCTATGTTATGTTACAACTAAACAGTTGGCAATAAACAGATAAAAATATACCTAGAATTTACTAAAGAATTGATGAAAAATAGAACTTGTTCGCCAATATTTTTTCGGTAATAAATTGAAGGTCAACTTTTTCAATTAATTGAATCGAGTAAAACCCACTTTAATAAAATATAGCTTATACGAAGGTTGCCCCTTATATTTCGGGATTGCGCTAAATTAGTGCTGCCACCTGGCAACTGACGCTTCTATCGTAAAGTTTAACATTTTTGATAGTATACCTACTCAGAACGTTTTGACGTACGAGCGCTATTTGTGTTGGTTACAGTAACTAGAAAAAATTCATCTAGGCTAAAAATGGAATTAAATTGTGCATATTTTCGAGCAATTATTTTTTACAATTTTCGACGTGGATTAACCCAACAACAGTGCATCGATGAACTTAATTCGACTTTTACCGATGAAGCACCATCAAGGACCACTGTTTATCGATGGTTTGCCGACTTTAATCGTGGCCGTAATTAGCTTAAGGACGAATTTCGTGAAGGTCGTTCAAAATTGGTTGATGTTCCAGAAAACATTGATACTATGCTTGAACTGATACTGAAAGATCGTCATGTGACTTATCGTGAGATTGAGGTATCCTTGGGCATTAGTGGCACCCGCATACATTCACTATTGCATGAATATTTGGCCGTCAAAAAGATTTGTTCGATGCCTCAATCGGAGTGGAAAAAGTGCTTCGAAAATTGGTTCAAAGACATACAAAAGTGTATTGATTTTCATGAATAATATTTTGAAAAACAATAAAGCCACTTTTGTTGATAAATAATTGTTTTTGATCTCAAATCCCGAAATATAAAAGGCAACCCTCGTATATTGTAAAATAAATAAGTTATTTTGCTGTACGATTATTTTAAATTTGTTAAATTTACATTAAATGACCTTAAGGCCATCCTTAAGGAGGTCCCATGGTGCTCCCCTTGAATACGCCACTGATACTGCATATTCGAGAACATGTAGCCACCGGAGAATTTTCAAGCGAAGATTAGGGCCTGGATTCGTTATATTTTTAATTTGTTTAATTCTTATGAACGCATGTCTTACCATCTCTGTTCTAACTAAAATCTCTTTTCCTCTCAATCTACCTCCCTCTCCCTTTCCCTTCTCTCTGTCTCTACTTCAGTAAAAAATAACGGAATAAGCCAATTTTGTTACTTAAAATTCAAAATCTCTAATATATTTTAATCTTCTGTTTTCTTGGTGTTTGAAGTCTTGGTGACCGCTTAAAATGAGAAATTCGAAACTACAAATTAAATAATTAAACTATAATAAACTTTTGAAATTATTAATAGTAGATTGCAATTAATGTTTGTGAATTAATTTTGTGTTGCGGTATCAATGAATTTATTATTTATTTTCTTATTTACATGATACGAACTGGAATAATCCGGATATGAACCCTTCAAAATGGAAAAGCTATTAATACTCTGGAAATTAGTTCCTAATTATTTAATGAAGTTCCCTTAACAAATAAATTATGTTCGCTTTGTCTCGTTTTACAAAGAATTAATTCTACTATTTTCTGGTACACACAAAACAAAATAGTCAATCTAGTTATGTTAAGATGTATATCTCTATGTATATTTGTTAGTAGTTTGATATTGATCATCTCGTTGCTACATCAATAGCTTTCATTTAATACCCCACTTAAAACTAACAAAAATATATTTTATTTTTCAATATCGCAGTTTTTCCTATATGCGAATCAAACTTATGTATGCGTGCTAAATTTCAAATTTAATCTGGCTGTTGGTTATAATTTCTACCTTACAAATAAACTGCCTTATGCGACTAATATTATAAGGTAAGTTGATTATCTTTTGGGCAGGACAGTCCTCCTTTTGATTATCTTGTCCTGCCTAGCTTATATGTCCTCCTTTTGTCCTGCTTTGGATAGACGTATACATCTTGTACTGTTTTGTCTTGTTAAATAGGATTTATTTTTAATTTTTCGTCCAGACGTTAGTGCCATCTAGTTACTTGTAGCAATATTGTAAGTAAGGTTAAAACAACATACAAGTATCGCATATGCATAAGGCGAATCAATGGTGTATCACTGTCTTGTTTACAGTACGAACATCTGTTTGTAATAAAAAGACAATGTACACCACTGATACATCTTTACGCTTGTGCCATGCACATGCGTTATGGAACTATTATAAATTAGGATTTTAATATGATAAATTACGTTGTGCGACCATCTTATGCCATTATGTCATTAAATTTCTGGCTGACAAAAGTAAATATTTTTCTTATACAATAAATACATTAAACAGTGCGTATTAAAAATTATAGTTTTTCTTTAAATATTTAACTAGTGATCTGTAATTCTTTTTTAGTTCCAACTTAACAAAAATGGTCGAAAAAAGTAAAGAATAGTCTATTTATCAATGATAAATATGGTAATTACATACAATAAGATAATAATTTATATATGAACATATTATTTATTTTTAATAGTATTTATTTATTGTTTGTAAGCGTTGTAAACGGATCTAACCCAACACTAAAACGACGAAATTGGTATATAAATATTACATGTTGAAAGTAACATAATAATAATAATTAATAAGCATAAAAATAAAAGTATAACAGAGTAATAAAATAAATGAAGATAATAAAGAATATAAAATTAACAAATATTAACAGATTAACAGAAATAATTTGAAGGTTACATAGTGAGTATAAAAGGTTGACAAAATGTTATAAGTATATTAACAAATAATTGAATTTAAATTGAAAAAGTGTTTTTTGATAATTTTTTTGATAGATTTTGTTGTGACAGAAAATGTTTACTTTAGCATCTACACATAATTTATTTAGGGTTGATTACATTCTGATAACTGGAGTATTTTGGTTGGATTGCGTTCTGGCAAAGGATTGGTGAGTGACGTGCTTATTCCTAAGATCGCGACTTGGAACATTTAGATTAAACATTGACAGTAAGGGTGGACAATCGACTGAACCATTAAAAAAATTTGTTCATATAATAACATCTGACAATGCGTTAATATACTGATATTAAAATAAGTACAGGTCTCAGTATAATTAGAACATGGTATTGGAGCCTTTCTAGAGAGGTAACATACGAATTTATTTTGTATGCGATTCAAACTATTGATGTGTACGTGAAACTGAGGGTTCAAAACTATACTACAGTATTAGTAGAAGTATTATTATCAAAAACTTTTTATTTATCATTCAGTGGCGCATCATGTTAGGGGGTGTCGCAGAGCTGGGTCTCTAAGCATTTTCAAATTTTGGTCACCTTATATAAGGGTATTTTAATTTTTCCTATGAAATTCTATAAATTGTTAAGCTCAAACTTTAATGTTTTTATCCTTTTCCCCTTCTTGAATTGTCTATCTGGTTCGGATGTTGGCTAACATATTGGCAATTTTTACTTTGTCTGCAACTGTCCGGAAAAGATCTATAGAAGTAGCCGAAAACCATTGGCGTAAATTTTACAACGAAGATATTGACCAGGTCCTTCATTTCCTAATACCTAGTCGCTGTTTCTAATTATATATCCGAGGTATTCGAGTTTTCTGCTCTTCATTGTAAACCGTATTGCTAGTTCTTTTTCGATTTTGTTCAGGATCTTCATATTTGACACGTCTTTTGTCCATGATACTCTCAGTATACGGCGATGAGTCCAAAACTCGAAATCCTCTAATTTTTAGATGCAACATACAACCGGCCGTAGCAGCCGTAATCCATAAACAAACGTAGCATTTCAATTGGAGATGCCTAGTTTGCAGATTTAGAGGATGGGAGCAGAACATTATTTATCTTGATAAGCGGTTCTCTGGCTATCTCAAATCTGCATCTAATTTTCAGATAGCGCTTCCATATACTCGCATACCCTAGATGTATATATTTAGTGATATTTCTATAAAACAGTATATATATATATATATATATATATATATATATATATAATATAAGTAAATAGTTATTCATGATTTCTGAATCGCAAAACGATAATACATATATAATGTAGAAATTAAATATCAAAACACTGCCTCACCGGGAATCGAACCCGTCAACCTAAGAATTTCGCGTTCTCATTCTAGAGCCACTAGACTACGAAGGCATGAATTCTTAGGTTGACGGTTCGATTCCCGGTGAGGCAGTATTTTGATATTTAATTTCTACATTATATATATATATATATATATATATATATATATATATATATATATATATATATATATATATATATATATATGTATTTAAATTAACTTAAGTGCTTCAGCTACATTTTTAGAACAATTACATTTTACAATTATAGGTAGTAAGTATTAAAAAAATTGGCAGTATTTAAACAATGAGTAAGTAAAGAGATAGATGAACAAATATTATATGAGGTAGGAGATGTTGATGTCTCTAAGGAATTGAAGCGTCTGATTTTCTGAAGTCATGGTTGGAGACAGTGCTTGTTTTAGTGTTGTCGGTATATTATTTTTAATTCTCCCGGTATTATATTTTGGACAGGAGATTATGATATAAACCACTGTTAATGTACCTACAGACGACGTGGCAAGTCACGGCCAGTGTTTATACTTGTCTAGCTCGGCGGATCGTGTGTAGGGGCTACAAGTCACAAGTCACAGCCAGCGTAAGCTGGACTTGCTACTGGCCAACGTTCCCTTCCGAGGCGGTATTCTATCACAAGTCAAAGGAGTTTGACCAATATCGGTGCAGACTTGTACATGCATGTTAGCACCGTACACATGACGCGAACACACTTGTCATCACATCAGTCGAGAGTGTTCTGCTCAGAGGGAAACTTATAACCATTTATGCGTAAATATGAAGTCTACTCAAAGTAACAAGGAATTTTTTGTACTTTTAATCTAAATACCAAAAGCAAGGTAGAAGCTGCGACCATAACTTCAATTTCAGTGTCAGACACCATTTTACAAGCGCTGGCCCATGTTCACTATTTTTGTATTTGGACAGCACTGACGCTTCGTCTGTAGGGTACACAAGTAAAAGTGTCCACCAGTGCTACATGTTACGGCCAGGGGTCCAATTCTTGAACTCATGCGTAACTTTACGTGTGCGACCAAATTCGAATAGTCAGTTTCGTATGCGAACACTTAAATGTGTCAAGTGGTATTCTTGAATGTTATTCGAAACTGGGTAAGTATTGCCAGATGTGTTCGAACGATAAATGTAAACATACTTTTTGCCGACCAATAGCATAGCGGAACGTCATATGTCACGTGATATATCTACGTTTAAAAATTTGATTTTAGTTGTGTTTTCAAACATTATTAACTTGTAGTTGTGAAAATTACTTCTTAAAAACAATATAAAATGTCGAAGCGTGCCGGAAATATTAATAAAGAACAAAAAGATATTTTGATCGAATTTGTTACGCGTAATCCAAAAATAATAGATGGCCGAATAGCAATAATTTTACTTTTAAAGATAGCCAATTAAAATGGATAGAAATTACCGAAATTTTAAATTATATTCCATCAGGCGGTACAAAAAACTGGAAACAATGGAGAAAAGTAAGTTATTATTGATTCAATTTTATTGTATAATTATTAATGAGTATATAATTTTTAGGTATGGCAAGATATAAAAAGCAAAATGAAAAATAAAAAATGTTGCATACTTATATTTTTTTATATATTTTATTAACTTTTTTGTATAAAAGTCATTTTTTTGTTATAAAAACTAACCTTTCTAACGAAACGTCAAAATAATACGTATACGCAAATCAGTTTCTATTGCCTACCAACCATTCGATGTGAATGCGCATGAAAAATGCGTGTTCGACCGTTCAAGAATACCAATAGGAGAATCGCATACGAAACATGTCGAGTTGCGTGCACGAAACATTTCAAGAATTGCACCCCTGTGTCAGAACTAGCGCTGGCGAACGCTGGCACACCGTCTGTAGTCAACTTTAGGCGTACTTGGCAGTCAGTACAAGTGTTAGGGTCAGATTTTTCAAATATGTACTTAGTCTTTTCTGTTTTATCTAAATTCCCAAAACTTGGTCTCTTCTTTGAAGGTTCTAAAGTTGTTTTGGATGTTCCGCGATTCTTCCTTCCATTTTGCAAGAATGTTCTTTTTCAGTTGCGACTTTGTATCTACGAGATGCATCTGCACTTGCACTATCTCTTCTGTTGTTAATTCTTTCGCTGCTTTATCTGCTTTCTCCTTACTGCCAATGCCCACATAGGATGGGACAGTTATATTTATGAATATACAAGGTGTCTCAAAAGAAATTTTATATTTATTTAGCTTACTGCATGAACTAAACGTATCCGAGGAGCGCGGGGGTTATGTCAATCGGTAGCTTGGCTCTTGGGAATTCAGTCGCTATGGAGCGTTTCTCGGGAGCAAACCGCGCGTTATGCGTGCGAGAGTTTTACAAAAACGGTGATTCGGCGACTGTAGCGCGTAGAAAATTCTGCAGTATTCGAGGTTTTCGCCACTTAAATGATGCGCCAAGCATTCCTCTCATTCGACATTGGGTTAAAAAGTTTGAAGAGACTGGTACAATGCTGAATAAATCAAAATCCGGGCGACCTAGGTCATCAAGAACGGTAGAAAACGTGGAGAATGTTAATCAGTCTGTTCGTGACGACCCGAACCTTTCAATTCGGAAGCGCGCAAGTGCTTTAAATGTGCATAGATCATCATTACATCGCATTATGCACAAAGACCTAAAGCTGCACCCCTACAAAATTCAATTGGTGCAAGAATTAAAGCCCCAAGATGCCAGTCAGAGGCTTAATTTCGTAAATCAGGTGATTGAGCGATTTTCAACGTTTACCAACATTTTGTTTTCGGATGAAGCTCATTTTCATCTTTTTCCTATGGGGTTATCTTAAATCTAAAGTTTACGCCAATAAACCGACTTCACTGGCGCATTTGAAAGAAAATATCCGTCACGAAATGGCAGCCATCCCTGAGTCACCTGCCGAGACGTCATAAGTAATTTTACTGTTCGATTAAATGAGTGCCGAGAGCGTGAGGGTCTACATTTAGACGATATTATTTTTAAGAAATAAATCCCCAAAAAGTGTATTTCAATAATTAATAAACATTTTTTCTATATAAGGCTTACTTTTTTTTTAATCGATCCACGAAATATAATGTTTCTTTTGAGACACCTTGTATTTGTTACAAATTAACAAAGTTTTGATATAAATTTGAATTGTAAAATATCGCTATTTACCAGCTGAAATCTATTTTCAAAAATTGTATGTAAATTATTGAAATATGAAATAAATGTGTCCCTAGTGTAGTTTTTTTGTTTTATTTATAAACTGTCCGGTTATAATTTATGTTTGTGTTACGTAGCGATTTATTATAATAGTGTAAATCATAGTAAACGTAGTACTTCCGGCAAATGAAAACCAAATAGATTTTCACCTGGGAACGTTTACCATATGCACTAGAATTTACATACGACAGCCCACGGCGATGTGATATACCTTTAATTTTATACTAGGCAGATGTTATAAAATGCCTGCTAACTGTTTTCACGCATCTCACCTGTGTATTCATCAATTTAAGATACTAGTTCATGAAATATTAAAGCAGAAATGGTTTTAGATTTATTAAACTGGAAGCAAGTTAAATTCTTTATTCATATTGACATACTGAAATAATATATTTACGAAAATAAAAAACACAAGTGTAAAAGTAAAATTCTAAATTGGGCTATAAAATCGCTCAGTGGCATATTTTAATTAAAGTCCTGCAGTCATAATAATCTCACACTGTTATCAAAAAATGTGTCAAATAAATGTTGTTAATTATTACTTGTACAGTACCTTTTGTTAATTTTTTTTTTCGAAGTATATCTTTGTAGCGAAATATTTTTGAAACACATAAATGCGACATTAGTAATCCGTTACCAAAGTGTACAAAACAGTCAACCGTGTACCAAAAGTTGATAAAACTGATTTATTCACATCCGAAGCTTAAATACGAGGGTTACCTTTTATGTATTTACAAACGACCACTAGATGGCAATATTGAAATGTGTTCCATATTCGTATTATTTGACATTTATTATTGTGAAATCAGTGGCAGCTTATGAATTGACCAAGTAGTTTGTTAACAGTGAACGTTTAAAAAATCAAGTTTGTGAAAAAATGGTTATTACTCGTGAAGGTTTTCATTGGATGATTTTTTTACGATTTTAGTAAAGGGCTAACTCAACAACAATGCACAGATTCGCTTCGTTCAACTTTTGGCATTGAAGCACCATCAGAAAAGGTCCACAATTGGTTTTCAGAATATCGTCGTTCTCGTACGTCCGTCAGTGAAGATTCTCGTGAAGGTCTAGCAAAATCGGTTGTGATTCAAAAAAACATCTATGCTGTCCACAAAATGATTGAAGAAGATCGGCATGTGACTAACCGTGAGATAGAGGCATCATCTGGCATATCGCAGACTACAATACATTCGATTTTGAATGAATATTTAGCTGTGAAAAAAATCTGTTCCCGATGGAATCCGCATAATTTGACCGAAGCTAATAAAAAGGCTCGTGTTGATTGGTGTAAGGGAATGCTAAAAAAATTCAACCTAGGCACTGCAAAATGCGTATACTACATCGTTACAGGTGACGAAATGGATTTATTCATATGAACCGGAAACTAAGCAACAATCCACTGTTTGGTCTTCCAAGATGAACCAAAACTGAAAAAAGTTTTTCGTTCACGAAACACTTCCAAAAAAAATGATCGCTTATTTCTTCGGTTGTACTGGACATGTCGCAACCATTCCTTTAGAGGATCGGAGAACAGTTAATTCTGAATGGTATACAACAATTAGTTTGCCAGAAGCCATCGACGAAATCAGGAAAACAACCAAAGAGTCGCATCATTCTTCATCATGACAATGCAAGCTCCCAGACAGCACGTCAAACAATTGATTATTTGAAGGAGAAAAACATCGAATTAATATCTCATTGCCCGTATTCACCTGATTTATCCCCTAATGACTTTGTTTTGTTCCCCAATGTCAAAGAAAAAATGCGTAGACAGCGATTTTCATCACCTCAAGAAGCTGTTGAAGCCTTCGAATATCATGTTTTTGAGATACCAACATCAGAGTGGAAAAAATATTTCGAGAATTGGTTTGAACGCATGCAAAAGTGTATAAATCTTAAAGGCGAGTATTTTGAAAAGCAATAAAAGATTGTAAAAAAAATCTTTCTTAGTTTTTGTAAAATAAGGTAGCCCTCGTATGAGAAGTCCGTTCAACCGAATTTGCTCTTCAAGTGTCCACAGACTGATAACCCGACAGCACGCTAAAAATAGTTAATTCGTGTTACAAAAAGGTTAATTCGTGCTTACCTGTAAAATATCTTGGTATGATTACGATACTTCCCTCTCTTTATGTGACGGTTGGTAAAAAGATAAAAATAAATCTATTAGAACCTTTTTTGGGTATTTCTTCTTCATATAGACCGACAAAAGTGACAATGCATGTTCTTTACATAAAAATTCAGTTTTACAAACATACGGATGGATCACACTGAAAAAAGCTTAAATAAAATTAAAATTGTAAATAGTCTGTAGCAAACTGTCTAAACCTTCCATTAAAATATATGTATACAGCTGTCGTAGACAAACCAAACATTGAGAATTCTTGTTAAATTGTTTATCTCCTTTGTAAATCCCGAAATAGCAAAATGCAAAAGATAATCTACAAATAATAAGTATTTACACTTCTTTCACACGAAACTAGATCTCTCACCAAACTACCCAAAAAGAAAGCTTTATGGTATGAACCGGGATTTTGTCATTTTTGTCACCTACCAGATTGTGATCAAATAATCCCTTTACATAAAAGTTTGTACAAATACAGAATCATATTTGTGTACTCTATTGTAAAACATATGTCATTGTTATCTTAAAATCCTACCAAAACACACCATTGTCACATATAGGTTTGGGATTAAGAGAAAAACTACCTGAATGCAGTAACGACTCGTGGACAGACACAAAGATGGGGCTAGATTAAAATAAGGGTAATGATTTTCATTTATTTGGTTTTAGTACACTACAAGCCAATGCCTAAATGGTACATGAAAAATATTTATTTACATGACACTTATATAAAACAAAATATTATGTAAAAGATAATAAAACAACAACAAAAAAAAGAAAAAGAAAGACCAAATTTCAATATGAAATAATTAACATTTAAATTCTTAGATTAACTATGAAAAATAAAAGAAAAACAATAATAATAAACTTTTTTTTGTGAAGTGTGAATTTTCACACATTTCAGGGTTTCGCAGGTATTTAGTAAGTGAATGATGATTATTTGGGATGCCAAAACAAATTTTATGTTAAAATATTTTTTTGTTAATTTTATTTCGAATGCCTAATATCATTAATTGGGTTTCTAAATATTAGCAGTATTTTTTTTTATACAGCAAGGTTCATTAATATTTTGAAAATTGCGCCTACGGCTTCCATTGCTTGTTTAAGTCATAAACTCCCCCTTTGATTTCGTATACATTCAAACATAGAATTAAATTATAATTTCAACACTTCCCACTGGTTATTAAATTTACGCTTTTAAAAATTAAATGCAACATTTGCCAAAATATAACTAGAATTTTGACAAAATAATTTAAACAAAATAAAAATGCAAAAAAAAACAGAAAAAATAAAAATTGACGGGAGTCGAACAGTAGTTCGAACGTTATCGCTTCGTAAGTTGCAATACTAAGCGATAACGTTACCACTGGACTCACTGTTCACTCGTTTACCGTCTTAAATAACCGATTAAATATTTTACATATTGTAGTTAAAAACACAAAAAATGCGTTATTTTCCGGTTGTTCGGTTCACACCAATGAACATTACTTAGATTTTTTTCAGATTTTTAGTTTAAACCATCTGGGCTACAGGGTGTGGGACAAAAATTTTTTTGCACAATTTTGGCAAGAACCGCATCAAAATAATTTATTTTGCAAAAATAAAATTTTGATCGTTAATCCACGTACCAAGGGCTTTCATTTGATACCCTACAAAAAATTGTAAAAAAATATATTTTTTTTTTTCGATGAGCATATATTTGTTTATATTTTTAGGGGGATTTGTTTTTTAGATGTTTTAGTATTTTTCCTATGTGCGGGTCAAAGAGTTGTATAAGCATGCCAAATTTCAACTCTCTAGGTTTAGCCGTTTGGCTACAATTTTTGCCGAACAGATAGACAGACAGACAGACAGACAGACGACAAAATGACGGTATAAGGGTTTTGAGGTATGACCAAAAAGAGGCAATTATAATCACATTTTTTTAATAAGTGATTTGAATTGTTGAGGTATTAGACAAAATATATCAACAGATTCAGGTAGCTTATTAAAACTTCTAGTGAGTCTATTTAATATTGAATTTTGTCCATACACAGTGTGACTAGTATCTAGATGTAAAAGTTGATGTAATCTGGTACTGTATCCCGGTATTCTAAATTTAAATAATTTCAGTACATCAGGTGCATCAATACAACCTGTCAAGATTTTATGTGTAAAACGTTGGGACTTGTTTCATCTGGGACTTTCAAAATTTAACATAGACAATCTATCCAAATATGTATATTCATTTTTATTTATTTGTAATTTAAAAAATATATAGTTTACAATTTTTTTTTGTACTCTCATTTCGATCTACATAACATGTCTGATGTGGAGACCATTTAATACTGCAATATTCAAGGTTACTGCGTACAAGTGAATTATAGAGATATATAATTGCATTTATGTTTGTAAATTCTTTAGATTGTCTTATGACAAAGCCACACTTTATAATATTTTTTTTAAATATTCTCTATATGCAGACTGAAATTTAATTCCGGATCAAAGATTACTCCTAAAGCTCGATGCGATTTTCGATTCAAGGTAAATTGTTCGAAAGATTATTATTCGAAATTAATTTTTCGCAAGCCAGTATTTCTAAAACAAATTCTTGAACGCTAAAGTCAACTTTTCGAACGCTAAATCTTAATATACAAATAAATTCTTCGAATGGTCATTTCTTCGATAAGTACTTTTTTGAAGAACGTGAGTTTTTTTATGAATAATTAATTTATTATACAAAATTTGTATGATGTTTAGAATCACTGGCACACAAACTATATTATAATATATTAATTTATTAACTTATTATTTAAAGCGTTATATATAAAATAAACTGATAGTACTAGAATCAAAATATTTTTACTCTAAAATAGAATTTTGAAATATAGTTTTGACATAATGTAAGTATAGATACCATATTAGTTTTGAAGATCGGCATAAAACAATTATCCCGTATAACTATAATCACATTGTTAAACTACAAAAGAACTAGGGTTCATGTTTACAACCACGTTGTAAACAGTCAACGGTCAGTGGCGCATACATACGTTTAAGTACTAACTATAAATAAGTATTCTTGTTTTTGTTAATCCTTTAAGTAAGATGCGTAATGTGAAAACTAATCCCTACGGCTATGGGTTGAGACACCTAGTTATATCACGTCTATTGTAATTTTATTAGTTCCCTAACTTTTATTATTTTATTGCGATCTTCAAAACTGTTATGGTATCTTCTATACCTGGTGATCAGTATTGATTGACCGTGACGTCATGACGATTTTATTGCATTTAGTATAAAATTTTATTCCAGGAAACAAATTTTGTGCGAAATGTTACTTCTGCGCAGGCGCAAACAACATGCATTTACTAAAGACTACATGGACGGCAACCTGCAAATTTCTTTCTTTCTTTTGATTGCACTTACATGTTGTTTTGTTCAACATCAGTTTTTAAAATTATGGTTATCAAATCGAGATTGAAGTTTTCAAACGTCATCTTCACCGTAATGCAAACCTTTTACATAACAAGTAAAATAATAGAGGGCATTATGTACACATGGCTGCCTTATCTGCGCAGTATTTGAGTAGCAGCGGCAAAATATTTGCGCATATGTTTACACAAAACTTGAAAATAATGTGCAGTTTCAGATGTGTGTACCGCGCAACTCAAAAAGCTACGCGACTAGTAATAAATGTTGCACGCCGTTTACACCCGCCGCAAAAGTAGCGTTACTTTTGCTGCATGTTTACTGCGGCTATCCGTCTGACAGAGTACACAGGGACACTCATTATATTTTTGTAGGTTAAGACGGCACGTATATAGGCGACACTATTTTAAAACAGAACTTCGTTTAGTGAATAGTATGTATTTTATTGACGTAGAAGTGCAAGCTGCAGCTTGTTGTATGGTATGTGAAAATCGTAAAGCAACAAAACAAAATTGTTGGGTTTGAAAGTGGATTAAAAAGCGCAAAATTTGCGAGTTGTGAACAACTGTGAATTGCGCGAAGGAGACATCTCTAACTCATTAAAGCTCATGCTTTAATGAGAAATTCACACTATATTAAGCGAGTAAAGTGTAAATCTTTTTATAACCTCTTCTACAGGCAAAGTCCCATTTCGCTTATAAATATAACCTGCTTTTATTTTGATTGTGATATGTCTTACTTTGAACATTTCATAAGCATTCATTGGCTTCCATTAAATCACGGATTCACGGGCCTAAGTGATCTTTGAAGAAGCCATGATTTTTAAATGTCAACCGCTTAAATGTAAAAAAATGCGCGCAACCAGATGCAAAAGTTTCAACCCGACTTCGCTGCTTTGAAATTTGCCTGTTCAGACACGTATATTTTTACAACCCGCGCTGCAAGTCAATAACAGCGATAAGAAGTACACTACTTTTTGGGTTCCACTGTTGTTCACACATTGCAGCACGACGTAGTGCAGCTTTTTAATGTGCTGCGCTGCAAAAGTTACTGTATGTTATTCTAGCTTAACATCATTGAAAATTGGAAATAATGAGTCCTAATAACTTAATTTTAATTCATATTATTTCCAGATATATTTCTTAACTCCTTTAAAAATCCCAATTTAAATTTTCCGCATTTGAATCAAATATAAAAATCTAGATATGTAAGTACCAGGTAAGTCTATGAGTTTACTCTAGTTCACTATTATTGGTGAGCGGCAAAAACAATATCGCAATGGAGCAGACGAGTCAGTCAATATTGATCACTCGGATATATTAAGGAGTCGCACTAATCTATACCTTGTTCGTGAAGAATGAGCATTCGACGCTAATATTACAATTACGTCACTTTTGCTGTGATTGGACGAAAAAACATTAAAAGTGATATTAATATCTCGTCCAATCACAGCAAAAGTGACATAGTTCTAATGTTCACTCCGATATAATAAGGAGTCGCAGTAACCTATACTTTGTTCGTGAAGAACGTGCATTCGATGCAAATATTAGAATTACGTCACTTTTGCTGTGATTGGACGAAAAAACATTAAAAGTGATTTTAATATCTCGTCCAATCACAGCAAAAGTGACATAGTTCTAATGTTCACTCGGATATAATAAGGAGTCGCAGTAACCTATACTTTGTTCGTGAAGAACGTGCATTCGATGCAAATATTAGAATTACGTCACTTTTGCTGTGATTGGACGAAAAAACATTAAAAGTGATTTTAATATCTCGTCCAATCACAGCAAAAGTGACATAGTTCTAATGTTCACTCGGATATAATAAGGAGTCGCAGTAACCTATACTTTGTTCGTGAAGAACGTGCATTCGATGCATGTATTAGAATTAAGTCACTTTTGCTGTGATTGGACGAAAAAACATTAAAAGTGATTTTAATATCTCGTCCAATCACAGCAAGAGTGACATAGTTCTTAATGTTCACTCAGATATAATAAGGAGTCGCAGTAACCTATACTTTGTTCGTGAAGAACGTGCATTCGATGTATGTATTAGAATTAAGTCACTTTTGCTGTGATTGGACGAAAAAACATTAAAAGTGATTTTAATATCTCGTCCAATCACAACAATAGCGACATAAATATCTTGCCAACAGGAAAACAGAAATCAAAATAAAAAACAAAGCAAATATTCACTTTTTTTGGTAGCTACATTCGTAACTCAGTCTGTAGTTTATCAAAAATTTAAACAGGCATACACATTTCTTGTAAGTTATTTGGTTAGTTAAATAATTTGCTGGTAAAACCAGGGTTCCAAGCTCCTTATTGACAAGCCGCCCCTGCCTGAACATTTCTTGTGGTCACAGTAAATATTGGGTCAAAAATTTCGGCGCCGTAATTATACTGTAGCAGTTGGTGCACTAACATTACCGTCCGGAAATTGTGAGTTTTTGTCTAGACAGTGGGGTATTGGTGTAAAATCATCTATGTCGGCACATCTTAAGACCGACAAAACCAAATACTGTCGTATAATTACTATCATTGAATATCAATCACATCCTGTTTGCTTGCAAAGCGCCCGTACGATATGGTTTTTAGATGCGTTCCTAATATGTTTTTAATATGTACCCTAATTTTACGAGTATGGCGGAAAAAGAAAATTAGCGAAGGTATGTACGGTACGGCAAGGATTGTTATTAATTTTACATTAAGTATGATATGGATAGCTTTAAATTTTGCATAATACACAAGTGTTTAAAAAAGATAATATAAAATATTATTAATATGTTTTTTAAATCCACCGACCAACGGATAAATCATAAAACTTTATTAATATGAAATAATTTTACATTCAAATTATCATTTTGGAAATAACACTTTTTGGAAACGTTTTTAAATTTTTTTCCAATTTTTAGGATTTCATAGGTGTGATCTAGAAGCCCTCATATTGTCAGCGATGTTTCTGCCTGTCTGTTCGGCAGAAATTGTTGCCAAACGGACGGATATAGAAAGTTGCAATTTGGTATTCGAATAGAACTCTTTCACCCACATACTACAGAGTGATTATTTAATGGCGAGACGACGTCACTGGAAGTTTTAATAATTTGCCGTTTAATACACATCGTAGCAGGCGATTATGCGCGCATACGCGTAGTAGACACTTCCGTCATCTCCAAATTATTGAGTCAATGATTTCCTGCCATTCTTTTATTTGATTTTCTATTATTTTATTTGATAATTCGGTGACGTCGTCTCGCCATTAAATAATCACTCTGTATAATAAAACTTCTGGGACTTCAAAAAACATATCGCTTGCCAATTGCTGAGAGGGGATGATTTAAAAATCTGAAAAAAAAAAATAATTCCATGCCTATTGATGTGGTCACAAATAGTTCAGTAGTACTTTTTGAACAGTTTAATTTTTCATTAAAAATACAGTGGATATCGTTTATAACTTAAGTTTGAAGAGATCAATGAAATAGGTCGCTGTATCCAAACACAATAAATACAATGTTGAAAAATATGTACATTTTATTTATGTTAAAAAAGAGTACATTTACATGAGTGCAAGAAGCTTTAACATCAAAAGCAATATTCAAGTGTTACAAAACATTTAAAAAAAAATACAAATTATTTTACAAACAACTTAACACTTACATAATTTTACATACGTACGTATGTATGTATACATATTTGTGTCACTTTAGTTTGTTTTTGTGATTTTGGTTTTCTAAAAATTATTTCAATAATTTTTTCCAAATGTAGCACTGGAAAATCTATTTTAGCCTCTTTTAAATTTTGATTAAACTTAAAAAAAGCTTAACTCTTTAAACTGCTGAAAATGCAACCTTTATAGTAGGTAAATGCATCCTTTATAGTGTTTGGAACTCGGTTGCCAGATAAAATTTCAACCCGTCATACCCTCCTCCGTTTTTCATCAATATTTGAAAAATTTACATTAATGCTTTTCCTTTCGCCATATCGACGTCGATGATGTACCTTCAACTCGTAATTAACCACTGAATGATGAATGAATATGTTTATCTGTCGTGTTTCGCCTTGCCTTTTCATAACTCGGTAATTCCCCTAGTCGATTCACTTCCGCGGCGTTTTCGGGTTAGACAGTGGTGATCCGTATTTATAAAAGATAATTTGACCCAAAATCCAAGCAGATTTTCATCGTAATATCCGATGTCTCTGGTAAAAAGATATGTTTTTGGCCAGGAATTTCGTTGCAAAAACCGATACGTCGTTATATCAGATGATATATATATATATATAATTTCATGTTTATGGCCTTTGCTACTTAGGAAATTAGCCAGGACAATTGTAATTTTTTGTGCTGAAAATTTCATGCCTGAACAGGATGTGAATCCGAGATCTTAGCAACGCAGGGCACATGTGTTACCACTACGCAACACCGGTCGGCTTCATTAAATATGAATTGTGGAGAATCAAATGTAGACTAATAGTAAACAGAGATTCGATAAATGATTTTCAAAATATTGTTCAGTTTGATGTGATTACAGCAAAAATGTTGTCTCATACATTCAGAATGCGCTCACTGGCATCAATTGGTCGCCATATATAGAGGTATTTTTAATGAATTATTCAGTTAGATTTCAGCGGAAAAAATCACTGGGGATCACAGCAGGTGAGTTTGGTAGATGAAGAACGAAAGTGACTTTGTTCTTTGCCAAAAACTTCCGAACCATCAGAGAAGTGTGAGCTGGTGCGTTGTCGTGATTCAACATCCATGATCGCTGATGGAAGAAACGGTATAAGACTTCCTTTTGACTGACATAATTGCTTCAGAACCCCAAGATGAAAATGATTATTTACTATTCCATTTGTTGGTACCTGTTCACGATGACTATTTTAACCCTAGACCGGCTAAAATAATTTTGATTTTTTTGTGTCCAAAAGTGGGTAAGATGTGACCCATATTTGGAGTTTAAAATGAATGTACACTTAAATGGCATATTCTGTAACTCTTAATAAGATCTTAAGATGTTAATTTTACATGTACATATTATATGTTTTCATAGATACCTAGTAATTTAACACCATATCAAAAATCACAGAATAGGGGCCTAAATAATTTAATTTTGAGTAATAAAATTAAGTAATGCATTATAAATTTTTTTATTTGTAACATTGCGAACATGCAGATCATACAGAATTCAAAAATGTAGTATATATCAAAAATATAATAATGACATAGGAACAAAAATATAATTACATGTAACATATTATCAGAAGAATTTTAATTATTCCACATCTTCATATTTCTGGCAGTAATTGCAAGTTATTGTTTTTACTTATATTACATTTTAATGTTTTGGACAAATTAATTTTTTGCATTTATCACATCTCTTTGAACATTTGTTTTCATTTTCATGGCAACTAAAGCAACGGCGTCGTTTGCTTCCTGAACTACTAGCATCTTTTTTAACTTTTATTATGTCTATACTCCTGTACTCTTAATTTCTAGCACGTTTTAAACGCTCGAACCACTTATAACACGCAGTTCGACAAAAAAACTTCTTCACAATCTGTTTTAAAATATTCAGGTGTTTCTGTCTTCATCTTTTAAACATTGGAACAAAATTTCACACATACTGCTTTTCGATCAGGTTCATCTTAAAATTTGCCGGGGAAGAAAATAGAATTACAAAAATTGACATAAAATTTAAACGAAACAACTTAGGCCCGGTCTTTCCACCTTCATATAAAGTTCCAGGTAACTATCTGACAGATAAGGTTATTTATAACTTCATCTGCTGAATAAATGTCAATACCAGTCAGTGAATCCAATACGTCAGTCTCATTATCTGTTAGATAACTATCCCATAGATACATTTGTATAGAAAGAAGGGATGACATTTACTCAGCAGATGAAGTTACAAATAACCTTATCTGTCAGATAGTTACCTGGAACTTTATCTGAAGGTGGAAAAACCGGGCCTTAATGAACCAAACTCAATGTCAACTTTATTACAGCTGCATCATATTAAGTCGCTGGTCTTCCTCACAGTTAATAGGTATGGCACACAGTGCCCAGTTTGCTTTTTTTTTTTTATCAAATCTCATATTTGCCCACGACAATGTATCTACGAATATCAACTTAGTAGTATACATTTATAAAAAAACTGAAAAGAAAAAAATCCTCTTAATCCTAACTCTATCTTTTAATAATAACAATTTTGTGTAAATACATGTTATTATAGCACTCTTCCAACTGCTGTAAATTTACATTTTATTTACTAAAAATAAAACTGCAAAACTGAAATAGTAATTTCACTGACTTAAGTAAGGTTTCATCTAGCAAATAAATAAATAATTCAAATGATATACAAGAAATTGCAGTCTTCGAGGAATTGAATACGCTGCAAGAATTAACATATTATCATGTAAGTAAATGTAAAATAAATGTAAATAAATAGTTATTAGCTAATAGCGGCACTGATAAAATATTTTCTCGAAACTAATTAGACTTTAGTTATGTCCATTTAATTGTCGCTCATTACGCTAAGATGTACAATAACATAAATTTAGAAAAATCTGCATCCTGGATATTGTAAGATAGTTACGAAAATGGTAATTATAACATTTTCTCAGTATTATTAGCTGAGATAGAGATTAGATGTTTAGTAATACAAATTGTTTCAGATTATTTCAACACTCAACACAATAATTAAGAGAAATCTATTACTAATCACATTATCAATATAGTACATCTGAATTACTAAAAAATTCTCAGTGTTGTTTCACATGGGATTCTAATGAGTGCTGTTGGTTTGAATGCCAAATGATACCATTCCGTTCTATTATATCTGAGGAGCTTAAAAGTCAAGGAATACGAGGTGTGTAAATTAAGTAACTGGACTGGCAATATAACGTTTGATCTAGCAATATTAGTAGGGTGACCATTCATCCCGCATTTTAACATTTTGTCCCGCATTAAGATGCGTCCCGCAAAAGTCCCGCATTTTAACATTTTGTCCCGCATTGTCCCGCATTTTGGATTTGGGAGGTGAGGACCTTTTTTTTTTGCTCTTCACTTGGATTTTGGGAGATGAGGACCTTTTTTTTGCTCTTCACTTGGATTTGGGAGATGAGGACCTTTTTTTTTGCTCCGTCCCGCATTGCCTTCTTAAGAAAATGGTCACCCTAAATATTAGAGACGCGGGACTTGGATGAGCGGCAGGTGAACATATGACACGTCTTCAGTACGAGTTTGAACTAGCTAGAGTAATTTTATTGTCCGCAGCGATTTTTTCGGTGAAACAGTTTTTCTAGTGCGCTCTAAAAATGAGTGACATTCATTTCGAGCAACGGTGTACTATCAGGTGTTGCTTCAGACTTGAGCACAGTGTAACGGAAACTTTTTCAAAACTTAAGCAGGCCTAGGGAGACAGTGTTTTGTCAAGGACCCAGGTTTTTTTGGGGGTTTAAGGTATTTTCAGAAGAAAGAGAGTTGATTGAAGATGAATCACGAAGCAGTTTTTGGCCAGTAAAAACATTCCTGTGGCTCCTCAGCCTCCTTATTCGCCTGGATTGAGTCCTTGTGACTTTTTCCTCTTCCCAAGATTGAAAAATTACCTCAAGGGACGTCATTTTGGGACACTCAAAAATATTCTAACGTCCGTAACCGACCAGGTGAAAGCTATTCTATTACTGCGATTGGAAGAACCGGCTCCAGCGCTGTGTGGTTTCCCAAGGAAGTTATTTTGAGGGAGACAATATTGAACTGTAATTCTATTTGAATAAAAAAAAAAAAAAATTAAAAAATTAAACCGGTTACTTAATATACACACCTCGTACAGTTAATGCCTTACCAACAAATCATATTATCGTCATCATAGTTGGCGGTAGAGCCCTTTGTGGATATTGGCCTACATCCGAATTTAGTACCGCGCTAGAGCACCCAAATAGAGTACCGCGAAGATCGTAAATTTTTCAATTTCATGAGAAAGGTACTTTTCGCTCTATTTACAAAATATACGATTATTTAATATACACACATCGGAAAAGTCTACGGATATTGAAAAAAATATAAAAATATATTGCTTATTGTACATTTAATTTTGTTTTTAAATTAAAGTAGGCAATTATGAATAGTTGGCTATGGAAAACAAGTAAAAACAGTAAACAACAAGACAAAACAAATACAAATTTGACCAATTTTATTCAGTACATGATCCTTAGGTTAGGTTCATTTTAGTTCGATTTAAAACATTTACATTAATAAATGCAGTGTTTTTAAGTAGTGGCAATCTTTTTTAATAATGGAGCGATAGCATTTAACTATCCACGAGATGAATCGTGCGGTGGGACTTCTCCAAGCTGTCTTCAGGCAAGTTGATGTAACCTAGCGGATAGGAGTTTCTCAGAGTGTCATCAGACGGTTATGGAGGCGTTACAGGGAAACAGGGAGTCCGGCCAAACAACATTCCGGACGTGATAGCTGTACAACACCAGCTCAAGACAGATTTTTGGTCTTAAATGCTAGACCAAACTATTGCAGCACCCGAATTGGTAAGAGAGTTACAGCGAGCGCATAACTTAACCGTTGGTCGCGATACGGTAAGAAATCGTCTCCACGAAGCTAATATTCTATCTCGACGACCTATCAAATGTCAACCCCTCGCTAGAGGCAATCGCAGAGCAAGATTAGACTGGTGTCATAATTTTCAATATTGGAGTGATAATGATTGGGCTACTACTTTACTGATGAGTCCAGATTTGGAATTCATCCAGATTCTCGTCGAACAAGGGTATGGAGAATATACGGTAATTTGGAACGTTTGATACACGTCCAGGCAGTTGATAGTTACAGAGGTGGCACTGTTATGGTATGGGGTGGGATAATTATTGGCGGCAGAATTGAACTCCTTTTCCAATGGATAACAATACAACAATATTTGGATAATATTTTTCAACCTATTATGCGTCCATTTCGTGGTGCTGTTGGTGATTTGGGGATCAGTTTCATCTTGCCCAGGATAATACTCGGCCACATGTTGCGCGAATTGTAACGAACTGGCTGGATAACGCAGGTATTGATGCGATATCATGGCCAGCACAGTCGCCGGATCTAAATCCAGTTGAACATGTTTGGAACATGCTTAAGAGAAGAATTACTCCAAATATGGATAACATCCACGATAATTTTAAATTCAGAGAGCTTCTATGAGCAGAATGGCACAGTTACCTCAAGAAGACATCGATAATGTTATTTTGTCCATGAATCGCAGATATAGGGCGATACAAGGCTGTGATTAACCAACGTGAAGGTCATACTCTCTATTGGCATTTGTTTTTTCTTTTCATTTTTTACAATTCTGTACATAATTCTGTACATTAGATTTTTTTTTTTTAAATTTTGATTATTTTTATAAATAACATTTAGCTTATTTTGTTGTAAACTATTCTTTATTAAGTATTTTAATCGATAGAATACAATAAACGTACAAAAGAAACCATACGCTATTTATTTTCATATATTTTTTTATATCCCTAGACTTTTCCGATGTGTTTACATATATACAGGGTATTTATTTATTTTTTAATGAGTGATACTACAGGTCAAAAGAAGGCGAAAAACCTTAAAACGCCTAAGTAAAAGTTTTCTAATAAAAAAGATATAACTTTTTTAAGTATTTATTTTTATGGGATCAAAAGAAAACGATAAGCACTTTTACAGCAGCATGTTCGAAGTTATCACCATGTTGTTGTATGCTAAGTCTTGCTCGGCGTATCCATGAATCCACCCGGTTACGGAGATCCTCCAGGTCCATAATTTCGGTGTTGTATACCATGGTCTTCCAAAAGTCTACCGTCTTGAAGAAACCACAAGTCTTGATATACATTTAATGGAATATCTTCGAAAAATTCAGGCAAATTATTTTGCAAAAAATAAATATTTTTCAGCATTTAATCGATCTGGTAACAGAAAGCATGCCTGGTTTTCCGGATACGGTTTTTAATGTCAGACAAAGCTCCTCCCTGGCCGCTAATTCCTGTCGAGGTAGATGTATTTATCCGTTTCATTTATGAAATATACAGAGGTGAATTTACTTGAACAAGTGATTACAACAAACTACTTGACACACCGACTTGTTGCATTACAGTTTAAAAAGCAAATGTGACAGTCATTGTTAAGATCCCGGAAGATTTTCTTTTTTTTTTTTCTCGTAACAATTTTAAATTTGCCTGAATATTCTTTTAAAATAATCAATAACCTTGTCCATGTAAACCATAATATATATAAAAAGTTTGCATTTCCGAACAATAAATTTAAAATGTGTAACTTTTCACATATTTTATTTAAAATGTAAATAAGGCCATTAGGCATTTAGTAGACAGTTTATAAACAAGAAAAAATATAAATTGCCTCACCAAAATATGCAGAAAAAACACCTGGGATAATATTTATTACATAGTAAATTAGCATCAACAAAAATTTACAGTTTACTATAAAAAATTGAGGGTGTCTCACCAAAACGCGTCGGATCTGTCCACCTGCGCCCATCCAATTATCAACGAAACCAGTGCAAACATAGACATAAAATAGGCTTATATACAAACTAAAGTTTGTTTTTTTCCTTTATTGTGTTTAACTTTATTCTGTTTTAAACTGAACATTTTTAGACATTTCAGGATTTCGTAGATATATAGGCCCATAGATATCAGTCAACATTTTTTGATGTAATGACTAAAGCCCGGACAAAAAAAGTTTTTCCAAAGAAATTATTTCTTTTTTAATTTTTCATCGTTAGGAGCCTGCAAAAATATTTGTATTTTTTATTTTAAGTTTTCTAATGTTAGATTTAATTATCCGCAATTCAAACAAATCGAACTGATTCTACATATAGTGGTCTATTGAAATTACAACTTTCAACCAATTTGAAGTGTTATACGTATCAATCACATTACATAACTGGTTAAATGTAGCTCATTAAAATTAAAAGCTCATCAAAGAGAAAATATTTAAGATATATTCAGCTGACGTGCACATGTTTTTTAAAAATATTTTTGAGGGAAAATGTTTGTTAATATTATTTGTACAAACGAAATGTGTTTTTTTTTTGTGATGAAATTGTCTTTCAGATTTCTTCATTGCCAGCTACGATTATTTACATATTTGTCTTTCAACCTAATCTAATCTAACCGAGAATAAGGAGCACGATTTGGGACTTAGAAAAGGGGGGGAAGGTGGACGGGAAAAAGGGGGTCGGCAAGTGAGGCCCGTGATGCAGAACTTTGGTAGCACTATTTGACCCCCCTCCATGGAAGGTTTAACAATAGAATTTGAATGTTATTTAATGAATCTTGGTAGTTAAAAACGAGTCAGTTGATTTGAATTTGGTTTGATCTACCTACTCAATATTAAAAATTAAATCATATAAAATTACAATAAATTATAAATATCAAATTAATTACTTTAAATAATTATTACACAATATCATTCCACCATTATTGTAAGATATAAGAGGACTGCCTTTTAAGTTTTTACAAAAACTAAGAAAGAAAAAATTTTCTTGAACTGTTTTATTGCTTTTCAAAAAATTCGCTTTTAAAATTTATACACTTTTGCATGCGTTCAAACCAATTCTCGAAACATTTTTTCCACTCTGAAATTAGTATCTCAAAATCATGGTTTTCGAAGGCTTCAACAGCTTCTTGATGTGATGAAAATGGCTGTCCACGCATTTTCTGTTTTACATTGGGGAACAATAAAATTAGGGGTTAAATGAGACATAAATTCGATGTTTCTCTTATTCAAATAATCAATTTTTTGACGTGATGTGTGGGAGTTTGCATTGTCATAATTAAAACTGATGCGAAGTTTTTGGTTGTTTTTCCTGATTTTCTCGATGACTTCTAGCAAACAAATTGTTGTATACCATTTAGCATTAACTTTTCTCCGATCCTCTAAAGGAATGATTGCGCCACGTCCAGTACAACCGAAGAAACAAGCGATCATTGTCCCGGTAACAATGTGGTATACGGATTTTGCAGTGCCTAGGTTGAATTTTTTTAGCATTCCTTTACACCAATTAACACGAGCCTTTTTTGAGCTTCGGTCAAATTATACGGAATCCATTGGGAAGGTTCATGCAAAATCGAATGTATTGCAGTTTGCGATATGCCAAAGGATATCTCATGGTTAGTCACATGCCGATCTTCTTCAATCATTTTGCGCACAGTATCGATGTTTTTTTGAATCACAACTGATTTTAGTTGACCTTCACGAGATTAATCACTGACGGATGCACGACCTCGACGAAATTCTGCAAACCAATTGTAAACAGTCTTTTCTGATAGTGCTGAAAAGTTGAACGCAGCGAATCTATGCATTGTTGTTGAGTTAGGCCTTTGCTAAAATCGTAAAAAATCATCCAACGAAAACCTTCACGAATAATATCCATTTTTTCACAAACTTATTTTTTTTTAACGCTCACTGTCAACAAACTACTCGATTTATAGGCTGCCGCTGATTTCACAATTACAAATGCCAAATTTACGAATATACTAATGACACATTTCAATATTGCCATATAGTAGTCGTTCGTAAAAACATAAAATGTAACCTTCGTAAAACAGTACGTTCGATTACCACAGGAAAAGTATCAGCCTGTCCATGAGTACCCTACTGTCATCTTAACCAAGTGACAGATTATAGCTGAGGCCTTGACATGCTGACTACCTCGAACTGCACGCACTGAGTTTAAATGTGTAACACAGACAGACTAGGAATCCAGTTCACATTAATTTACGCACTAAGATTTTTCATGTATTTTAACCAGCTTCTCTGGAAATTAGAGTGAGGAACCTAACTTTCCTTGACAAATTATTAACAGATATCGTATCAAGAAAATAAAGCTCTTTCTATAACCCACAAGATTCATAATGCCTTGTAAATTAGATTTTTCATTTGACTCTGTGGTACTATTTGATACTGATTTCACTTTTCGCTGATGTGTTTTTTTGAAGTCTTGATAGAATTTTTATATGTAGCTCTTTACGGACAGTTGTTTGGCCACAGTTTTTACCGGATAGACAGGCACATGAGTGTCAGTATAAGAGTTTGTCATTTATACCTACAAAGTCCTCAACCTCGAGAGTGGCTAAACAAAAAGCATCGGATCTTTGTCCACCTGCGTCCAACCGATTAATTATCAACAAAACCAGTGCAAACATAACATAAAATAGGCTTATATTCAAACTAAAGCTTATATTTTCTCGTTATTTTGTTTAAATTTATTCTATTTTTCAGTAAAAAATAACAGTTCTAAGTTTTAACTTTAGGATTAATTTTATTTACGCCAAAAGCCGAGCCAATTAAAATTAATATCTGTTGCAAACTTAAATTGTTGGGGGATTAGTTACTTTGTATAAGTAACGGGTATGTAGCTAATCCAATATAGACGCATATGGCAAGCGTACGCCGTTAAAAATTGGAAATTGTCGGTGAAGAATAAAAAATGTAAACTGATAACGCGCCTTAATGGCCAAGAACAAAAAGAATTTTTGGTGTCTGTTACAAATTATAGGTTACAAAATGACACTACTATTTTGTTGAAATTTAAGTTCTGCTTAATAATTTTGTCCATTAATTCAAAAAAATAAATAATATTACCGAAAGTTATACAACTACACCAAGTGATATGGAAGTATATGATGTAAAAAGTGGGAAACATGCCAATAATACATGGTTTGGTGTATATTATATGTTTAAGTTTTTCTCCGTACACCCAAGGCAAGTAAATTAAAATTGCAGAATAGTTTATATTTATATATTACATGTTTATATTGTAAGTTAGGCATATTTCTTTATTTTTTTTCTATCAATATCATCGTTTATTTTGAAATATTTTTACTGTTAGAACGTTTTATAATATGTATTTGAAATACTACATTTGTAGTTAAAGGAGCAGCTGAACTGTCTGAAATATGTAGAACTAAAGAGAAAAGCAGAAGTCAGGGAGGAAAGGAGAGCTGCTGTAAGTTAGGCATATTTCTTTAATTTTTTGCCAACCAATCTTATGATTGTAAACTTTAAGAGAGAGAGAGAGAGAGAGAGAGAGAGAGAGAGAGAGAGAGAGAGAGAGAGAGATCTGAAATATTGTAAAAGTGTTCTGTCCTTAACAGGGCCACCGAAAGGGGGTGGCATCTGAGATATTTGTCACGGTTCCGGCCGCGATAGAGGCCCGGTCCGTTTGATTAATACAAATTTTAAGATATGGGTCATTCCATGTCAAGTGGTCTGATTTCAGAGAAGTGCCCTGCTCGACCATCACGGATTTTGATGAAATTTTGTATGGACATTCACACATGTCCCCAACGAACATTGGTAAAGTTTTACGTTCATCCATGCAATACTTGCTGATATTTAGTAATTTGTTTGACCCCATACCGCAGCCTTCTATGTTATGACTCCGAGATTTCGACAACTTTGAGACACAGTATCTCTGCCAATATTTTGTTGAGAGAAACAAAACTTTGCCAACTTATACAACTTTTTGCGCTCTATTAAACAAAATAATAAACAAATCTTCATGAGCAATTCCCGTGAAGAAAATTTGGATCAAACTTGGCCTAAAAAATTTGCAACTCGAAAAAATTTTAAAGTTTGGCTTTTTATACCTCTGAAAGTAAAGGTACGATATACGTGAAATTTTGCACATAATAACTTATCAATACAAGGTTAACGAATATAAAATTTCACACTCCTAATATTTTTCATTAGTTCAGGAATTGAGTGTAAAGTTGATGATTTTTGTGAAAATGCTAAAAACAGGGTATATTTAGCCCACTTTTACAAAAATATACCCTCTGGAAACTGTTTTAAATTATTTTCATTAGAAAGAGCATGTTTTAATCCCCCTAAAAAAGTAGTACTGGTTTTTCATCCCTGGTATATAAGGCCTTAGAAATAGGGACAAAGTTGAGAACGTTTCTATCACATGCTGCTATCGCAATATCGCATGCATTCCATTATTTTTCATCTTGTTTGTTTTATACAGGCATTATAAGTACCTAAATTACGTTGATCCATGGTGACATTGTCACTACCAGTTCAGAAACTTGAACCAGTAACCCCATCGCCATAGAGTCTCGCCCGATAGCCGTGCAATACCAGCCACGGGTGGGTTTCCTGGTTGAGGATCCCAAGCCTCTAGTTTGGTTTCTTCGTTAAGGTTCCAAAGCCTTGTGTGGGTATCTGTCCGGTTCCCAAGCCAATGATTGGGTAGCTTATTCTAGGTTCCTAAGCCTGAAGTGGGTATCTTACATGGTTCCCAAGCTGAAGTCCATGATGTTGGTATGAATTGCCAAACTCCAGCTATTGCTTATTTATTATTGAATTTAGTAGCCACTTTCTTCAGTGTCACTTCTTGGAATTGATACTGTCGGCCTGGTGACATAACTGATGGTGCTGGAAGGCCACAAATAAGGTGTTGTGCTGGAACCCAACAAATATCTTTTCTTTCGGGCCAATAAAATGAATGAGCCAAGCCTCGCGGATGCATAAATTTTACCAAAGCATCATTTTGTTCCAGAGAAATTTTTACAACATTGCCTACCCACCACTTATTGTCATAAATGCAGGCAACATAACAACCGGGAAATAGTTCGGCTAATTTTAAATTAGGATCGACAGAATTGGAAAGTTTGACCACAAAGTTAACTGTGTCATTTGAAACTTTGCTGACAGAAATCGAATTCAAATCAACTGGCACAAACTGGTGATGATCTCTTGTGCCAGCTATTGCGGTGCTAGCTTTCCATCTTTCTTCTTGCAGCGTCCTGTTTTCTTGAATTTCGTCAGTCGGAACATATATATATATATATACCTATTTAATTCCGTGAATGTTTTTGTCACAAAAGTTGAACAGATCTATTGGCGTCAGTATTTGATCGGTTAATGGTCGCTGGAGGCCGGTCAATTCGGGACTTTCCCGGCCAATTCGGGACGTTTAGTCACCGACCGCCGCTGCTAACAGTACAGAATTCTATACCCAAAACATGCTGACGCGTGACAGCACTAACAAAATATTTAAAAAATGTCATCAGTGTAGAACCACCGCTAGCAGACTAACAGATTCATATAGTGTACAAAAATTAATTGTACACTGTAAACTTCAGCAGGAATGAAAGGAAAGTGACACAATGTAAAAAAATGCATATTGAAGTATATGACGTATCGATAGCAATATCCTCAACTTTGTCCCTATTTCTAAGGCCTTATATACCAGGGATGAAAAACCAATCCTACTTTTTTAGGGGGTTTAAAACCTGCTCTTTCTAATGAAAATAATTTAAAACAGTTTCCAGAAGGTATATTTTTGTAAAAGTGGGCTAAATATACCCTGTTTTTAGCATTTTCACAAAAATCATCAACTTTACACTCAAAGATATTTGTTGGGTTCCATCACAACACCTTATTTGTGGCCTTCTAGCACCATCAGTTATGTCACCAGGCCGACAGTATCAATTCCAAGAAGTGACACTGAAGAAAGTGGCTACTAAATTCAATAATAAATAAGCAATAGTTGGAATTTGGCAATTCATACAAACATCATGGACTTCGGCTTGGGAACCATGTAAGATACCCACTTCAGGCTTAGGAACCTAGAATAAGCTGCCCAATCATTGGCTTGGGAACCGGACAGATACCCACACAAGGCTTTGGAACCTTAACGAAGAAACCAAACTAGAGGCTTGGGATCCTCAACTAGGAAACCCACCCGTGGCTGGTATTGCACGGCTATCGGGCGTGACCCTATGGCGATGGGGTTACTGGTTCAAGTTTCTGAACTGGTAGTGACAATGTCACCATGGATCAACGCAATTTAGGTACTTATAATGCCTGTATAAAACATACAAGATGAAAAATAATGGAATGCATGCGGTATTGCGATAGCAGCATGTGATAGAAACGTTCTCAACTTTGTCCCTATTTCTAAGGCCTTATATACCAGGGATGAAAAACCAATCCTACTTTTTAAGGGGGATTAAAACATGCTCTTTCTAATGAAAATAATTTAAAACAGTTTCCAGAGGGTATATTTTTGTAAAAGTGGGCTAAATATACCCTGTTTTTAGTATTTTCACAAAAATCATCAACTTTACACTCAATTCCTGAACTAATGAAAAATATTAGGAGTGTGAAATTTTATATTCGTTAACCTTGTATTGATAAGTTATTATGTGCAAAATTTCACGTTTATCGTACCTTTACTTTCAGAGGTATAAAAAGTCAAACTTTAAAATTTTTTCGAGTTGCAAATTTTTTAGGCCAAGTTTGATCCAAATTTTCTTCACGGGAATCGCTCATGAAGATTTGTTTATTATTTTGTTTAATAGAGCGCGAAAAGTTGTATAAGTTGGCAAAGTTTTGTTTCTCTCAACAAAATATTGGCAGAGATACTGTGTCTCAAAGTTGTCGAAATCTCGGAGTCATACCATAGAAGGCTGCGGTATGGGGTCAAACAAATTACTAAATCTCAGCAAGTATTGCATGGATGAACGTAAAACTTTACCAATATTCGTTGAGGACATGTGTGAATGTCCATACAAAATTTCATCAAAATCCGTGATGGTCGAGCAGGGACCACTAGACCACTTGATATGGAATGACCCATATATAGATAGATAAAAGAAAAAAAACAGCTCAGATGCCTCTTTTTTGAGACAACGAGTGTAAACAAGTTGAGTCCGACGCTGCATTTTAGGGGCGGTATTATTATATTCGGAGTTAACTAAGCCTATTACGCACATATTTTGGGCAAAGTCCTTTCCCCATCGCTTTCCAAGTCGGTGTGTATGGCTGTCCTTGGCCAAAGCTTGTCGATATTTGACAGTTCGTCTCCATATTTGGCGGACTTGCTTCCTTTATCCCTCCAGTGGCGTCCATTCTGTACATAGTATCGGTGTATCTCATTAGGTACCATGCACATTCTAGTGAACTTATTTTTTTCGAGACATCTGTGACTTGTTCTTATTCGTATATTTTTGTGTCTGATCATATTGCCATCGCGATCACGGCCGAGCACCACGGTCGCGAGGTTCCAGAGCGCTGCTGCGTATGTGGTATACACTGCTGCGGACCCGCAACGAATTAACCATAATTGTGACAATATGTATATGGGATATGCCCAGTAGACATCTTTCCATTTCTCGTTGGCAAGTTGGTAATTTGTACTTATCTTTCTTAGTCAACAACCAAGTCTGACAGCCATATGTAAGAACTGGGAGAACAGCAGAATCCAAAATGGTTTTGCTGTATTTTTCTTCCATTTTGGCTCCTAAAAGTTTTTTCAACGACATTATTTTTCTCCAAACACTTGTCGTTCTACGGTTTACTTCTTTAGCATTTGTTCTATGAAAAGAGATCAGGTGGCCTAAATATACATATTCATCGGCATAATTGATGACTTGGTTGTCTATCTGTATTGGTATAACATGATTTGTGTTATTTTTGACACTTATCATGACATTTATTTTCTTAAAGTTGATATTTATTTATATTTCTCTTTTAGATATATTTAGCTCATTAAGCATATTTTCAAAGTCTGTGGTAAAATCTGCGAAGACTACAATATCATCAGCAAACCGAAAGTTGTTCAGTCTATGTCAATTTATGTTGGAACCTTGGTTCTTGATTTTTCTAATGTTTCTATAGAAGGAGTATGAATAATTTTGGCGAGAGCAGATCGCTCTGTGTTACGTCTCTATTTATAGGAAAGTGAGGGCCATTTCTCTCTAACTGAATATTGGTAGAGCAGTTTGTATAAATATTTGTACAATTCTTGCATACTTTTTCTGAAACCCCTGAGTAACTTTCTGAGTGTCATGCTATTGTCACAATTATGATACCCGTGACACTATTTATTGTGCGTTTGGTTGCGTCGGTAGAAATTATACGTTTTTTTTTTAGGAAGGAGTGTGGGCCACAGGCCTGCATCTCGGCGGCCCTGGTGGATATTATTATCAAAGGTTTTCACCATCCTGAGCCTAGCGTAATAAGTTCGCTTTGCACATCCTAGTTAATAGACTGCACATTGTTAATAAAGAGTGGCGAACGCAATCCACTGTGTGCATACAGTACATTTGTGTTCAAAATATATTTCGCATTGAGTTGTTTCAAAGATGTATTGTATCGTTTGGTTTGACATATTTGTCTTCCAATTTCACTCGATTTTTTACACTGCATAAAATTCTATATAAAAAAAAATAATTTCTATTTAAAACCAAATCTACATACAGAAACAAGCTCTAATTATCAAACGTTAGATAGAATACAATATGCAAGAATGGAGAGGATAGCAAAGTAGCTTTAGAGGCGGTCGATAGTGCCTTGATAACATATTCTGCGTAGGAAAACAATCTTCATAAAGGATTACAAACACTCCTAACATTCATAGACTTGGAAAAGGCTTATGATAGTATGCCTAGATGCCAGATATCGTAAGCAACGAGGAAAATTGGTATTGAAGGAAAGTGGATCAGTATAGTGCACAATCTATATACAAACACTAAAGCAATGATACAAGTAGGAAGTACATTTACCAACTTTATCGAGACATCTAACGGACTTAAATATGATTGTAATGTATTCTTCATGCACTTTAATATATGTATGTATAAAAAAAGCACTAGTAAGATGATACCGTAAGTGTGGTGGGCACAGTATTCCAATACAAAACAGAACTTTACATTCTCTCTTGTTTGTTGATGACCAAGTGTTATTTGCTCCAGACGAAGATATGATATACATGATCAGGTTGTTGAAAGAGGAGTACAAAGCATTATGGCTAAACATTAATTTCGAAAAGTTAGAGTATATTGGAGGTCAATCAAAAGACTTAAAAATCGACAACGAAATTGTTAAAGAATTCTCAGAATTTCGATACGGTATTCTGAGTAGGGTATCAAATGAAAGCCCTTAGTACGTAGATTAACAAGCAAAATTTTATTTTTGCAAAATAAATTATTTTGACGCAATTTTTGCCAAAATTGTGCAAAAAAAGGTCCCACACCCTGTAGCCCAGATGGTTTAAACTAAAAATCTGAAAAAATTATAAGTAATGTACATTTGTGTGAACCGGAATAATACAACAGGAATTTTTGATCAGATTATTTTTTCGGAAAATAACGCATTTTTTGTGTTTTTTACTTGACCATGTAAAATATTTAATAACTTATGTCAGCGTTTCTCAACCTTTTCTGGCATGGGACCCCCCAAAATTATTTAAATAAGGTCTGCGGCCCCCCTATATATATATAGATATACAGGATGAACCGTGGCGTCAGCGTTTTTATTGTGTTTATGCCGTATTTTAAACCCTTATAACAGGACTATATATTTGTAGAAATAATAAAAAAAAAGAAAAAAAAAAAATGAAATAAAAGCAAGCTCGACACAAAGACACTTGTAAACAACGCAATGAAAAAATGTGGTTTTTAAAAGTTCAGTTCTTTTCATTAACAGACGGCATAAAAAATATTTACTTTAGTAAGTTTTATAAAATGATGTTTGCAAGATGGCACAGTAAAAAAGGCGATGTGTGAGCTTATTGGGAAAAATGTTTGATGACCACAGTTTATCCAAATAATTGAATGACAGTACCTATCGAAATTCAATCAAGGACAATTTTTTAAATAGGAACGTATATCAACTTTGATAGAATTTTTTCAAAGAAACAATTTTTTAAATATCTTTTATGGTTGACGAAAAATTGTATTCCCTATAATGACTTGAAAGTAAAGTATTTTTATTTACAAGTGTTCAAAGTGCCATCCATTTAGATATAATCAGTTTCGCTTCTTTACTCTTGAATTATCCGTAGCTCGGCACATAATAAATAATAACATTGCACTTTCAAGTCGTGCCCACTTGAAACTACAACTTACAAGTACTTGAAGTACCTCCAACGCGAACCGTTATCACAGAAACGCATCAGCCGACATATACACTTAATTTGACAATGATATTATTTAAATTTGTTATCAAAATAAATATAATATATTTTATTTATTTTATGGAAGGTATATTTTTATGAATATAAATGTAATATATTTATGAATGGTGCACATTTGTGCAAAAATGACTGCATTCTATTATATTTTCATGCTTCGATCTTATATGACTTCGCGGCCCCCCGACGAAGCTTTCACGGCGCCCCAGGGGGCCGCGGCCTCCCGGTTGAGAAACGCTGACTTATGTAACACACTAAAGCAGCATGCTTTGATAGTGTAATAGTTAGCGTTCTCGCTTTCAAATTTGCAAACTAGGGTTCGCTCCGGTCTCGAGATAATTTTATTTTTTCCGTTGTTTTTTTCATTTTTATTTTGTTGAAATTATTTTTTCAAAATTCTAGTTATATTTGGGCAAATGATGCATGTAATTTTTAAAAGCGTAAATTTAATAACCTGTGGAAATTGTTGAAATTGATTACATGAAATCAGAGGGGCGGAGTTATGACTTAAAACAACCATTGGAAGCCATAGGCAATTTTCAAAATCTTAATGAACCTTGCTATATAAAAAATACAACATATTTAGAAACCTAAATAATGGTATTAGGCATTAGAATTAAAATTAACAAAGAAAAATATTTTAACATAAAATTTGTTTTGGCATCCCAAATTATCATCATTCACTTATAGACCAGGAGCTCATGACAGTTTTTGGTCTCCGATTTCATACAGCATGCCTTTTGGAGGAGAGAATATTTACCCTGTGACAACAAAAAAGGGATGGTACTAAACCCCTGCACGCTTTCCAGTCATAGGGAAAATTGCATTTCCACTTAAACACAAAATTTTTGTGCTTTTCTCTGATTTAATATTGCTTGCCCTTTTGTCAAAAGAAAGTTATAACAAATTTAAAGTCTTCTAAATATATGCATGCGATTCGGAGGGTCCCAAAGGGCTCAAACGGTCATGTGATCTTGTAATAAAAAAGTATGATTTTCCGCGTTTTCATACAGCATGCCTATAATTAAAAGACTTTAAATTTGTTATAACTTTCTTTTGACAAAAGGGCAAGCAATATTAAATCAGAGAAAAACACAAATATTTTGTGCAATTGGAAATGCCATTTTCCCTATGACCGGAAAGCGTGCAGGAGTTTAGTACCATCCCTTTTTTGTTGTCACAGGGTAAATATTCTCTCCTCCAAAAGGCATGCTGTATGAAATCGAAGACCAAAAATGTCATGAGCTCCCGGTCTATTACTAAATACCTGCGAAACCTTGAAATGTGTTAAAATTCACAGCTCACATGAATTTTTTATATTACGCATTTTTGTTTTTGTTTTTTTTTTTATAGATGAATATTTGGGGAGTTACGAAAGGACACCCTTGATTAAAATCTTGAAATATCTCACTAATTATTCATTTTACCTCAAAAAAGTATTTATGTAATTTAAAGTTTGTAAAAATTAATAAATTGATGTTAAGTGTGAATTTTCACACATTTTAGGGTTCGCAGGTATTAAGTAAGTGAATAATGATTATTTGGGATACCAAAACAAATTTTATGTTAAAATATATATATTTTTTTGTTAATTTTAATTCGAATGCCTAATACCATTATGTAGGTTCCCAGCAAACATTTTTATCCGGACCAGTACTGGTAAAGCACATACTCGCCGGCATTGAAAGTAATGGGCCAGTGCTGGCATTTCGTACTGGGCCAGTACCCCGGTGTCCCGTGGCCCTTAGCTGGTCCATTGATGTATCAGTTGCTGGCCCAGCAACGGTAAAGTGCATTGAAAGTAATGGGCCAGTGCTGGCATTTCGCACTGGGCCAGTGCTGGCATTTCGCATTGGTCCAGTGCTGGCATTTTGCACTGGGCCAGTACCCCGGTGTCCCCGTGGCCGTTAGCTGGCCCAGCAACGGTAAAGTGCAAAATAATCGCATTAGTTGCAAGATTTATTTCTGACAGACTAGTGCTTATATTATACCCACTCTCTAGTGTTTCAAATGTAATATATGTGTACTTACCCAGTATTAAAATAAATTAATGGTTAGGTGCAAAATAAATACTCATTTGGCCATTTTCACCATCGTTGAATAAATTTATTTAACAAGTAAAGTTGACAATATCGCATCGGTTTTAAACTATTAATGAAGAAATTAACATTGCTGTCAATAGAATGATGCGATATTGTTAACTTAAGTTGTTAAATAAATTTATTCAACGATGGTAAAACTAGCCGATTGTAAATTGAATTAACAGTTATAATTTATTGATTTATTTATAAATATTAAATAAATATAATTTCAGGAATAACAGGAATTAGTTTCTTTAATTTATTAATTTAATGAAGAATTTTAAGAAAATGGTTTTCTGCCATTTCGGTCAAACCAATTTCATCCTAAAGATAAGGGGTGACTAATAATTTTCGCCAATATTCGTCTTGTATTATCTACCACATCTTTTCCCCCTGACTTGAAGAGTGCCAACCTAAAGAAATCATACTTGTTAAAATAAATTCAATAAACAAATTTTATAAGCATTAATGCTATAAGCTGTTCACTTTTGTAAGAACAAACTAGATCTGGTTATTTTGGTGATTTTTATAGTGTATTACTGACTTTTAGAAACTTGGTTATATTGTAAAAAAAGCTTTACAGTTTTGGATTAAGTTTGTATTATTTTAGGTTAGTATTATATTTACAAAATATTTAAGATGTCACTATTCAAAATGAAATATGACAAATTATATTTTTTAAATGACATATTTATAATCTTGTATCAGATTTATTAATAATTGAAAATTTTATTACATGAAAAAACTATGATTGAACTAAACTAAAAATTAAACAATTTAATATGAAATAGTTTGTGTAAACTACGTCCTTAAATCTAACAAAACACACACAAATCACAATAAAAAACTGTATAATGGTCACAATCAATAACTATTCAAATACACATCTTTAAAAACTATTCACCAACACGTCCGAACTTATACTAACAGAATATCACTTGTACCGACCCTCGAAGGCCACGCCATTAGGGTGTTTTATGACTAAGAACGGTCAGACTTTTCAAATTATTACATTAAAAAAAAGTTATAAACATAAGCACTGGCCCGCTAGAAATAACCTTGGATTAATACAAATAAGGAATGCTTATAAAATGCTGGTAAAGTACTTCGTATAGGCAGAGTGCGAAATACAAATGTGAAGTACATTATTAATACTGGCGTTGCACTTACTTCTGGTGCCAGCAATGTACCAGCGTAAAAGCAGTTTGCCGGCGTTCGGCCGTTAGTTCAATGTTTGCTGGGTTACTAAGTATGTGCAGTTTTTTTTTTTTTTTTATATAGCAAGCTTCAATAAGATTTTAAAAATTGCGCTTATGGCTTCCATTGGTTGTTTTAGTAATAAGCTCCGCCCTTCTGATTTCGTGTATTTATAGGAATATAAATAGCAGTATAGCAGTAATATATTTAGGCACTAATATGATACAGACATTATAACACTTGACATAACATATATTTTATATATTTTATTTTTTTACTTGTATCCGTGGTATTATATATAAATTACTTGGTTGTAAGTCCAAGAGTATTCAATTTCAACAATTTCCACTGGTTATTAAATTTACGCTTTTAAAAACTAAATTCAATATTTGCCCAAATAAAACTAGAATTTTGAAAAAATAATTTAATCAAAATAAAAATGCAAAAAAAACAGAAAAAATGAAATTGCCTCGAGGCCGTATTCTAAGTATTCTAAGCATTACACCATCGAAGCGCTCTGTTTACTGTACTATATAATATCATTAAATATTTTACATGGTCAAGCAAAAAACGTGTGGGACAAAATTTTTTTGCACAATTTTGGCAAAAATCGCGTCAAAATAATTTATTTTGCAAAAATAAAATTTTGATCGTTAATCTACGTACTAAGGGCTTTCATTTGATACCCTACTCAGAATTTTAAAAAAATATTTTTGTTTTCGGTGAGCATATATTTGTTTATATTTTTAGGGGGATATGTTTTTTAGATGTTTTGGTATTTTTCCTATGTGCGGGTCAACGAGTTGTATAAGCATGCCAAATTTTAACTCTCTAGGTTTAGCCATTTGGCTACAATTTTTACCGAACAGACAGACGACAAAATGACGATACAAGGGTTTTTTGGTCATATCTACAAAACCCTAAAAAACGATTATTTTTCAGTATATATTTCAGTAGTGCTCGAAACATCTTTTTTGTATATTTTCTTCAAGTGTCGCGAGTCACAAGAATTGTGGCCCATAAGCCACTAATATTATAATATATTGCTACCTAAATTCAAATTGAAATCTCTCTCCTACTTAGACATGTTTAATTTAAAAATATTGATTTATATTTTGACGTTCTAAAAACAGTTGAATTGACTTAAGATCCTGAGACTAAAAATAGGTTGCTTGTTAGCTTCTCATCTGAAGTTCAGTTCTGACTTCCTAATCATTAGAGTTAACTTGTTATACGAGAGATTAGCAAGTTACCTTACATGTTGTAACTACTGAGAAATGAGTTGTCTAAAAAACGACCGAGAAATCCAGCAGCTGCGGCATTGACTACCGACATACCAACCCGGAAGCGACAGGAAATCTCTAAATAACAAATTATTCCAATCATATATAGCATTAAATACAAATAGATTTAATAACAAACTCAATATAACGGACAAAGAGAAAAAATTTAGTTATTTGATTTACAAGTAACAATAAAGATTATTTTTCTGGTGAAAACTGTATGGATTATAGTTTATTTTATTTATGATGTTGAAATATTACTACAATTCATTGAAATTGTAATGGTTGGTTTATATACGGAACAAGAATAAGGAATAGGAAATAAGAATAGTACACAAGATGTTAAAACATGGCTGCGCCGTATATCGGTTTATGTAGGAATGAAATTTAACTTAAACATAAGAAAAGTTGGTAACATTTAAAATTTTATTCTTATTCCAAGAATAAGAGACGATAAGCATGCGCACAATGGTCAAAATGTCGGCCGTAATAAAATTTGTCCAACAGATGTTTTCCTGCTGTGATCAGAAGGTTGGAAAAAACAATATAATGTGTGAAACACAAGCAAATAAATTTACAAAATCTTCTAAATCCATTTTACTGAAAAGGATTTTTTTTTAAAGGTTATATTAAACACAACCACCTGTCAAACGACAACCGTTAAACACAGGCCAACGCAAGTACGCAGGCATAGCGACGAAATGTTATGTCCGATATAAACGGTTTCATATTTTTTATTCTTGTATACTATTCTTATTTCCCATTCCATATTCTTGTTCCGTATATAAACCAACCATAACGGTAATAGTAATTGTAGATATGTTGTAAATTTTTAAAATTACTATTAAAAAACAAATAAAATTATTTTTAGAATGAAACATTTTTAAGAAAATGATTAGGGGATACATGCCCTAATTCTGCTACCAAAGTGTTCTAAGTTTTGAATAAGAAATGTAACAGTTTTTATTTTGTTTTATGTGTTTTTTGCAGTGGCAATTAATATTTTCTAACCTTGATTCATGTCGTGCCTAACGTAAAAATCTGATATATATATATATTATGAATGAAAATTTATAATTTTGATCTAAATAAAAATAGGAAAACTTAATAAAAACGTAACTTAATATGTATATTTAAGGGTTTGTTTTGACGCCCCTAAGAGCTGGCGCCCTGGGCCTGAGCCTCTTTCGCCCCTGCGTTTCACAGCCGCTGCTGTTATGTCGGGTTTACTTTAGGCTAGTAAACAGGATAACTATTAGACTTAGTAGCTATACCGTTCACTAGACTGCTCCATAACTAAGATAGTAAGTGTTTACACACAACACGTTATTAACTGTTTCGTCGTCTCAACTAGCCTAAAATCAAAACAAAAGGTGTATACACAGAAAGTGTATTCCGATATTCAATTGCTTAGGCTAATTTTCACGATTTTCTTTTTTCATAATTTTGCCCTGTTTGTATTAGGGGATGAAGCAAAAAAAAATACCTTCAGGTGTAGGGGCTACCCATCTAGAGATGTCTGACCACTTTTTTTCGTAATTTCCCTACTGCTTATGGGTGGTTTTAAGTTTTCTGAATAATTGCGATTTTTAAATTTTCGCGATGTTTTAGGGGGTGCAACGAGCAAAATCTAGTTCAGGGATAGAAGAAAGGCCGCCAAATGTTGCGGAATACTTTTTTTTCGATTTTTCCTATCGTTTTGGGGCTGTTTTGAATTTTCTGGTTTATGCGATTATTACCATATCACGATTTTTTAGGAGGGTATAAAATCTACCCTCAGGGATGGGGTTGGTTCTATCGAATGTGGATTGTTTTTCGAATTCTCCCAACCGCTTACGGGTAGTTCATTTTTTCTTGGATTTCGCGATTTTTCATACCCATGGATTTTCGTAAATCAAACCGTGTTTATAAAAGGCGTTTACGGGCTTCTTATTTCTTTTTTAATTGATGATAATACAAGTCAAAAGAAGGCGAAAAACCTTAAAACACGTTAGGAAAAGTTTTATAATAAAAGAGATTAATTTTTTAAGTTTTTATTTTTATGGGATCAAAAGAAAACGATACGCACTTTACCCTGCTGTTGTATGCAAAGTCTTGCTCGGCGTATCCATGAATCAGCGTATGCTTCAAGGTCCATGCATTACCGAATTTCCGCCTTTGCTGCTTCCACCCAGTTACGAAGATCCTCTAGGTCCTCACAAATGCCCTCACAAATAAAAGTATAATCCACATATTTTTAAATACATTGTTTAAGTATTGACGAACGAAACGGCTGAAATGCGCGGGTGTACCGACTTGAAGAAACCACATGTCTTGACGTACATTTAATAGAATGTCTTCTAAAAGTTACATTTTTGGGGGACGGGAAAGTTTTGTTTTCGCAATTTTCTTTCATAATAATTTTGCCCTGGTCGCAGAAGGGAATGAAATGAATAATTTAACCTCATGGGTAGGGAACGACTCGGCTGAAAGTAGCTGACCACCTTTTTCTTCAATGTTCCCGTCCGCATAGGGGAAGTTTTTAATTTTCTGAGAAACCACGATTTTAGATATTTTGCAATATTTTTAGGGATTTAAACGAGCAAAATGTACTCTCAGGGTTAGGGACGAGACCACAGAATGCAGACGAGCCCTTTTGAACATGATTTTCTGTATCTAGTGATTCGGCTATAAATTTTAATTGAGATAAATACATTGAATGTTATAAACAAGATAATCTGAAATTTTTGCTTTGCATGTATTTTTTTAAAAGGCAATTTACACTATCAATTGAATAAAATATATATAATAAACACTTTATTCCAATTCAACACACCTGACCTTTAACTAATAGTTAAAATAAATGACTCCAGAATACCCTTAATTGTATTTGTTTCCCTGTTTTTATTATTATTTCTTTTCTATTTTTCTAAGTAACTATTATTACAAACATTTCTTTTTATATCTTAATGTCTATAATGATTACAAAAAGTGTTTAGCCAGTGCAAAAGATTGTCACCATATGGCAGCAGTAAGTATTATAGCGGTAGTTCTTGTGAAGGTAAAAAAGAGCTTAATGCTGTTGTTAGACTTAATACTACGGTACCAACCTGACGCTACTGAAAAATCCGATGTGGTATACTTGATAACAAGGATCGTTCGATTTTTACAATCCCTGGCCACAGGAAAGCGTAAACGAAACGGGGGTGTAAGGGGTGCACCGCACCCGGGTGGTACAATCCAGGAGCGACAAAAAGTTCTAATACATAAACAGTTGTAAATTCAAAATACATTTGGTTTATATTTGAAAGTGAGCATGAATTTTAATGAAAATGCAGGTACTTACAGTTAAACTGGATCTTCCCAGCGAATCTGTGATTACCGTAAAATTCGGTTATTTGTAAGCTATTCGGTTATTTGTGTTATTCGAACATAATAAATATTTAGATTTTTTAAATGAGAGTTGTCCTTTGAAGTCTATGCATAGAGATAATAAAGTTAAGTACTGTTTAAATCTAGAAATATAATTATCCTATCTTACAAAAAAGAAAACTATATGAACTGTATATGACGATTTGCAACAATTTATGCGATGTAATCAAAAATCTTGCTCCATATGTTATGGAACCAAATATGAACGCATCAACTGTTCTCGATTTTCAAACGATCTTCTTTCTAATATTACTGAAGCATTAATAATATTTTTGACAATGCTCGTAACGTATATATATATATATATATATATATATATATATATATATATATATATATATATATATATATATATATATATATATATATATTATAGAAGACGTAGATTAAGGAACGAAAAGTTGTTTTTTAAAATTGGTTTCTTTTAAAACGATTTTGGCCAAAAATCTGAAAAAATTATAGGTAATGTACATTGATCTGAGCCGGGAACGTACGAGAAAAATAAAAATAAATTCATTATTTTTTTAATTGTGACGCAATGATAAATGTAATGCATTTCACTAATAAAGATTTATTATTATTAATTAATGGCTAAATTATGACTTATTATTTCAATTTAGTTTAAAAAAATTAAATTGAAGTTCTTAGTACTCAAATAACGAATAAAATTGTCCAAAAAATTTTTATCAAAAAAATATTTTTAGACATCAAGCATTCTGTTGGCTTTTTATACTTATTAAATACCTACAAAACCCTGAAATGTCTGAAAATTCACACTTCACATCAATTTTGCTGTACTAACTTTTCACTTTTATATATCAACGGGTAATAGGTAATTAGCGGAAAACGGGTAATTATCTGGTAGCGGGTAATTAATGGGTAATGGGTAATTAACGGGTAACGAGTAATTAACAGGTAATGGGTAATTAACGTTAGTGGTTAATATCCGGGTAATTGTTGCAGGTACCCGGTTCCAGAAATTTCTAATTCTCGTTATTCTTACAATAGACCATTGCGCAGCGTAAAATGGAGAAGACTCTGACACAGCCGGGCAAGTGTAAATGCTGCTGGTTACTTAAAACAAGCTGACTTTCAATGTGCTTCCAAACTGGCTTAAATCTCATGCCCAGGCAAGAAAGAAATAAATTTAAAAAATATTTTTTAGCTAAAGATTTTTCACAAAAAAAAACTATCTGATTGAGTAAAGAATGCAGTGCATCCCTTGTTTCCATGGACGTGGTGTCACTGCCTGATTTTATTTAAGATTTGTATTAAAAAAACTTGTGAAAACTGTGCGTTTCCCTTCCTTTAAACCTAAACTGAAATGAATTCTTAGTTTCAACATAGCATATCACTTCTAATTATTTAAAACAAATTGTTCGTGATTAATTGATGTTGGTTCTGATGTCTAGAATATAGAATTTGCTACGGTAAATTTGCAATTGTAGTAACCACTTGGTAGAGTACCATGGGTCGTGGGTGTGTCTGTGACAAAGGTGTCGGCAGCACACAGACTAACAAGCCCAGGCGGCGACGACCGACACACAAGACGTATTTCGCACGTGCGCTTATTAATTATCTCCGGTCTTAGTTCTCACTAATTTCTGACCACCCCCAACGGCATAATTACAACTGGAAATGGATATAAACCCACAGAATATTTTTTACCTACGATTTTTACCTTTTTATGATTTCGGCAAATTAACAATAATTGCTCATAGCGGTGTGAGTGAAAATTAAAAAAATAAGAGTTTCAAAGTTATTTTGAGAACATTCAATTTTATAGTTTTTAATTGAAAATTACCTGTTGAACTTTTTTAAAATAATAATTTTAATGTAAACTTAAGATTGTAACCCGAAAAACACGATTAACGCTACGTACAACCCCCAGAGATTATTAGTTTCTTATACAAAACTAACAATCTGAAAGAAAATTAGTGACAATCGATACATCAAATTTTGCACAGAATTTTTATCTATCTAATAGGATATTTTTGATTGTAGAAAAAATTATTGTAAAAATGTTATTGCTAAATAACTTAATAATAGGTATTACACAACAAAGTTCTGTAATTTTTAAATATATTTGTGGGTTTCAAATAATTTTTATATTTATATAGTTTGTGTAGAAATGTTCAAATAATACGTTAACATTTTTTTCGACATGATTGTTTATAGTTTAGAGCCTTCGTCGAAAAATATTATACTTGATGATAATGAAATGCCACTTGGTACAAGTATTCTTTACATAAAATGGAACATTTTTATCCGCCGCCCATATATTGAGAACCGCGGCAGATTCGAGGTGGCGGCAAAAGTAGATTACCAAGTACAATAACTATAAGTAATTTTCACAATAGAACAAATTATCTGCAAACATATTTGTAGAATGAAGCTTTAGCTATAATTTGCCGCATGGTACACAAATATGCGTCGAATGGTTTACAAGATGGCGTCAATAACGCAAGTTGTTTATTTACAATTACATGACAGTTCTTTTGACAATTAAAAATATCCTATTAGTTAGATAAAAATTCGCTGAAAATTTTGATGTATAGATTGTTACGAATTTTATTTCAGGTTGTTAGTCTTGTATAGGAAACTAACAACCTGAAATAAAATTAGTAACAATCTATACATCAAAATTTTCAGCGAATTTTTATCTAACTAATAGGATATTTTTAATTGTCAAAAGAACTGTCATGTAATTGTAAATAAACAGCTTGCGTTATTGACGCCATCTTGTAAACCATTCGACGCATAGGAAACTGTACGATTGTGCGCACCCTTAAGTAAATTATCTTAAAGGCCTATTTAGACATCCAAATTATGCTTCACCTAAAATTTTAGTATATTTAAAACACACAACAGCGTTCATATATGTTCGATTTACTAGTTAAATTAGTGCAAATTAAACAGAAATAACGTAGAATAAACGTAGTTTTGAAAAATAGTTTACACTCTCCATCTCCATTGTTTAAGTCTATTCGTAGATTATAAAATTATAGTCAAAGTTGTAAAGGCAACTATTCCGCACAAATATCTCTTTATAATCACAAAATATTTGAAACACTGTCAAAAGTATGGTTTTCTTCCAGACTCATGATTGGTTCAAATTAGTAGTTTTATCTAAAATATATGCGATATACTTAAAAATGTGAATCTTGAAAATGTTAAAACTGAGTTTAATACATTAAATACGCTTCTGCGGTTTTCCAGGACACGTATAAGTTACATTATATAAAATTAAAAAAATTAAACCGGTTTGAAACGGGATTGAAATCAAATAATTTAGTGTCGTCTTTTGCGGGATTTAAGTAAAACTAGTGGCTTGTTAAGACAATTTCCCCAATCAAGATCGAATAAGCTAATAATAGTATCTCTGTAAAGGTGCGTACTGACTTGAGCACAAGTACGCGCACGGATTATGTGCGCTAACGGATTTTCGTGCGGGTAAAAAAATATTGTGCACACAACTTTCTTGTATGTGCACGTAATATCGCTCTCCACGTTTTTCAGTTATATCCACGCACATATTTATTTAAAGTAAGTAGTATCAACGATGGCGGAAAGTAATGTTGTTGCCTTAACAAGTGCAGCGTACGTAGTAATACTTAGTAAAAAAAAAAGAAAAAATAAAAGAAACGGTGGTAGATGACACAACTATGTAGAAGCAGGGAAATATACAATGGTTTAAGTTTGCTAGCAGAGCTGCAAATGCAAGAAGTTAGTGGACAATTTCAAAATTTTGTTCGAATGTCAGCGGCAGATTTTGAACTACTCGATAATAAGGTTGGTCACAAAATTTGGAAGAAAAATACAAGATTTATAAAGTCTGTTCCCGTGAAACAACAATTAGCCATAACCTTACGTTTTCTAGCATGCACTACCTTTTTACTCCATTCCATGTTGAATATTTACTGGTGTTTACTTAAATTTACGCGCACAATTATATGACTGTATAAACCCGTACACACTAAGCGCACAAGTTCTTTGATCTTGTTGGTGGAACCGACAAGCTACGGATAGCATTCGTGCGCGTAAAAGTGTACGCGCACACAAATTATACCTCGTACTCACCTGAGCAATTTTACGCGCACAGCGTTCGTGTGCGCACAAATCTAGTCAGTACGCGCCTTAATACTATATTCTTAGTATAAGCGGGTGCAACAATTTGGCCTTGCTCATTCTTTGTCTTTTTTTACATCATAATATCTGAAGCAAATGCCACGTATGAATGCCACGTATGCTCGTGAGTGAATACTTGCTTCGGCAGGTAGACCCCTATTTTATCAAAAGATTGTCCTTAGTCATGACAAAGGCAACTCTCCGCAGAATTTGGATCCTGATCATTGAGATATACGGATCGGTAATTATTATTTTTATTTTTGGCGTGAAAACAATACTACCTTTTCCAAAATCCGTTATCACTTCTAGCTTTACACAATTTTCCATTTAGCTGCGTAGCACCATGCGAGCACCATTTACTAAGCCCAAATTCAAATATATTCCTGATAAGCATAAGAATATAGGTACCTTTCAATGTGAGTTTAGTAGAAGGTGTAGTAGAGTTAAGATACCTCAAAGGCATGTTCCCACTGGATCATCAGAAATGAATAATCATGTTCTGCAATTTAATTAACCACTTGTATATTCAGTCCCCAGCAGACTTCGTTCAACAGACAAGCTATAGATCTGGAAAAAAAAACTGCCAAATACGAATTGCCAAAAACAAGTTCAACAATTGAATTTACTTTGCACATATGTATATTTGCTGGGAATCTAAACAATGTTCCATTCTTATACTTGTGTGATACTTAGCCTTGAGTACAGTTCTCTTATATCTTTCGGATTCTCCATTTACCATTAAGCTGAATGAAATCAGATATTCGAAGTAATATTTTATTTTCTAAAACTTTGTGGTGTTGTTGATCACGCTTTATTAAGCTCCATGTTTCGGAGTCATACATGCGTATGGGATGCTTTATAGTTTGGAGTATTTAACATTGGAGTTTCTAGAGGTAGAGCTTCGTTTTGAGGAGCATTAGCAGCTAAAATTCTGTTCATTATTTCTTGCTATATCAAATTCATTTCATTTAACATAGTGCCCAGGTATCTGAAAGTATAAACTCTAACAAAGATATTACCATTAATTCGTAAGTTGGTTCTCATATCATCATCAACATCCTTTAGCCGTTCGAACCCACTGCTGGATATAGGTTTCCTTTAAAAAATTCCAATTTTCTCTGTCATGAACTTTTTGTAGCCAGTTCGCACATATACTCTTTAGGTCATCAATCCAGCGAGTTTTCGACCTTCTTCGGCTATGTTTACGATGGCCTAACCCATTTTCATTTCATTCCTGCTAGTGTTACAAGGATGCCGGTTGGTTTCGTCTATTGACGAATTTCATCATTTGGTATTTGTCCCTCAGCGTTATACCGATCAGCTCGTTCTATGGTCCTTTGGGTTACTTGAAGCTTTCTAGCAGAAGATTTAGTCAGTGTTAGGATTTCCGTGCCATAGGTTTAGACGGACATAACACATAGTTTGAAATAATTCTTTTTAAGGCACATTGTGCCTCTGATTGTCTCTGTCAATTCGTATTTCGTGTGCAAGATACTTGTAAGCATCAATCTGTTCAGTATTGGCGTCGTCGATTTTGTCATGCTCATGCTCATATACAGTATGTAATTTTTAAAACAAAATAAATAATATACCGAATACACAGATTTCTGTATATTCTTTGTTTATCAAACAAAAGTCTGAAAACCTTCTGTTTTTATTTCACGTTGTAATAAAAACAGAAGGTTTTTTTTTTATCCTGAACCATCCCTATTAGTAAAAAAAGATTCCATTCAATTTTAAATATCTCATGAATAATATAATCCTGTGTATTCGAGCTTTGGGTTCGTTAAATCCTCCTAGGAACTAAGAATTAACGTAAACAATAAAACATTTCTATATGTAGAGACAGAGAAACAAACAAACATCAAGACAATTACACTTCTTTATCACAGTCTCGTTTTTCCCCAATCCGTGACTAAAATTGTTAACATATACGCAATATTTTAGTGGCTTATTACGTGGCGTGATTCCATTATCCCTTGCCATTGAACGTCAGGACTCCGGATGGATAGCTTTACTTTAGTCTTATCACAACGCAATACAAATGGGAAACAGCAGGTATTTTGCATATAATTTATGGTGGTGACAAAATAAATCAAATGCAACTTTATTTCAACGGATAAACAACTATGAATATATTTTATGATATTTATAGGGAAATTTATGTTTTTCCTACAATGTAAAATTATGTCAGACGAGTTTAAGTGTAGCAGGAAGAATTATTTGATGTCATGTACTTTTTGAATTGGAACTAAAAACATTAAAGCAGCTACTCGGTGGTAGATAATGGTAACCAAAAAACATACTTGTGAAATTCTGTTAGTTAATGTTTTAAACATAAGATGCCACTGATATAGTTCACGAGATTTTACAAGCCGACTGATTGAAAGACAACCGCTAAACAAATATATAATGTCGTCAAGGATGAAATTTTTAGTGCAGAAACCCTTGCTGTAGATCAGCGATGACAAACCTTTCTTCCCAGACGGGTCAAAATTGAGTATATCAGGTCGTCAAAGATGAAATTTGTAGTTAATAATATTGCCAACTTTAACAGCTTATTATTTGAAATTGGCTTAATATCTTACCGTACTGTTTTTTTTTTTTTTTTTTTTTGTTGAAAAGTTATACATTTCGCATGTTTAAAGAAATCATTGTATGCTACAAAAAAATATCAAAAACTTTTTTAAAAATTAATTAATTTTGTTGAAAATGGAACGGTCGGAAATTCGCACTATTATGAATTATTAGTTCTTACGTGGAACTACGGCATCGCAGACCGCACAAAACATTAATAGTGTATTTGGCTCTATTGTTACTACGCAGCAGACAATATCAAATTGGTTCGCCAAATTTCGTGCAGGTAACTTAAAAACCAAACAAAACAAAAAAAAAAAAAAACTGGCTCATCGATCACAGCAGAAATATGCTGCAACCAACTGGACGAAATTATACAAAAAATTAAAGAAAAACAGATTAGATTGGTCAACAGATCGACTCCTATCTTATTGCACGATAACGCTGGACACACTACACAAATGACTGTGGCAAAACTACAAGAATTGGAGTTGAAACTTCTTCATCATCCTCCATACTCACCAGACCTAGCCCCTACTGACTACCACTTCTTCTATATTATAGTGTCTGCAGGATTTTAAATAAAAATGTCAATGTTATAATTTTTAAATGATTTTATTTTTGGAATGATCGAAAACGTTAACTGTTCGAAGAAATGTCGGTAACTGACTAAATGCTGCTACCCAGAGGGATCGTTTCTTGTCGTGGTCAGATGGTTTGTGACATCTTTGGGGTAAAAATAATTTCTTAAGTGAAGGAAAAGAACGTGACTAAATGTAAAATCTAATAATGGTAAATAAGGTAGTAAAATAAATGGCCAAGTTTTTACAAAAACTAAGAAAGAACAATTTTTTTTTTGAACAAACTGGTTTATTGCTTTTCATAATATTCGCCTTTAAGTTTTATATACTTTTGCATGCGTTCAAACCAATTCTTGAAACATTTTTTCCACTCTGAAGTTGGTATGTTAAAAACATGGTTTTCGAAGGATTCAACAGCTTCTTGAGGTGATGAAAATCGATGTTCACGCATTTTTTGTTAGACATTGGGAACAAACAAAAGTCGTTAGGGGATAAATCAGGTGAATATGGGCAATGAACATTAATTCGATGTTTTTCTCCTTCAAATAATTCCGGTTCATGTGAATAAAGCCAAGTTTTTTCATCTGTAACGATGTTGTATACGGATATTGCAGTGCCTAGGTCATTTTTTTTTTTTTTTAGCATTCCCTTACACCAATCAACACGATCCTTTTTTTGAACTTTGGTCAAATTATGCGGAATCCATCGAGAACAGGTATATTTCACAGTTAAATGTTCATACAAAATTGAATGTATTGCAGTCTGCGATATGCCAAAGCATGCCTCTATTTCACGGTAAGTCACAGGCCGATTTTTTTCAATAATTTCGCGCACAGCATCGATGTTTTTTTTTTTAATCATAACCGATTTTGGTCGACCTTCACGAGATTCATCACTGATGGATGCACGACCAGGACGAAATTCTACAAATCAATTGTAAGCAGCCTTTTCTGATGGTGCTTCATTATAAAAAGTTGAACGAAGCAAATCTATGCATAGATGTTGAGTTAGTTGTGTTTACTAAAATCCTAAAAAATCATCCAACGAATACCTTCACGAGTAATATCCATTTTTTCACAAACTTGTTTTTTTAACGCTCACTGTCACAATTACAAATGTCAAATTTTACGAATATAGTAATGATACATTTCAATATTGCCATCTAGTGGTCGTTTGTAGAAACATAAAAGGTAACCCTCGCACAAGGGGAGATTTGAAATATTAGGAAGATTTGAAATATTAGTGATTGTTTGAAATGTTAGGGAAGATATGAAATATTCCCTGGTATTTCAAATCTTCCCTTTTTTCAACGACTTGCAAATATTTGAAATATGCACTAATGAAATAATTGAAATATTAGAGAAATATTTGTAATACTAGGAATATGTTTGAAATGGTAGGGAAATATTTGAAATGCTAGGAAATATTTTAAATTTTTCTAAAGTATTTCAAATATTTACGTTTTCAGACAACAAATATATATAAATACCACGGAGAAAATATTTGCAAATCCAAATACCAAGACCGAATTATTTGAAATTCAATATTTCAAATACTAGAAAGTAATTGAAATACTTTTTAAATAATCCCAGCTCTGCTTTGTATTACAACATCCTCACAAACATATTATCAACAACAAACATATTAAAGAAATAATGCAACAATATCATAAATAATAAAGTTCGATAATGGTTTAAAAAAAAATTGCAAACTGATATTCTTTTCATAACTATGCCAATTGACAAAGAGATATTTAATTTCTTCATTACTGATATGAAGTCCAACTTAATGTTAAACAATAGAAACTTTCCCACAGAGCTTTTATTGACGAACAGGACAATGACTCCGTTTTGTGTCTTGTATACCAGTGCAGTTTTCAAATAACATAAACGAGTAAATGCCCCGTCATCTTTCCCCTTATTCTCAAAGACATTTCAGTGCCGTCTTTATTAATATTATATGATGTCGATTTGAAGAGAGTAAGGAATAGCTATTTCCTATTTTCGGTTTGGTTCTCTCCTCGACGCGGATTGCATTTGCATGTATATGGAATACGGAATATAAGGAAATATTCCCAAGCGTTGAGCAAAACTAGAGGTGTGCAGAGACAGGGGAAATGTACAGGTTGGCGTTAGCTTCGCCAACACTTCAGTGACGGATACTGCAGGAAAAATCAGGGGGGCCATATCCCTATAATTTACAGAAATTAAAAATTTGAGTAGGTTAATTAAACAAAGATATCTAAATTTTCATTGTAGAGCAGTTAGTTTTTATTGAACTTAATCCCATAATAAACTAATTGATTATTATAGGAACTACATAATAGGACTTCGAGCATTGGTGGCGCTAGCTTTTAAAATTTGGGAGGACCAGCGGGTATAGAATTTCCAAAATGAAATGGCCAGTCTGGTTAAGCAGCTTAACAATGTGGTAATGGATTTATGGCAGTAATCCTGAGACTTAATGCTGTAAAAAGAATATGAGAGGTATTAAGGGAATTTTAAATTTAAATAGAACAGATGTATTATTGGCCTATAACAGTTTCAAAACCATTAAGGATATTTCCCAAATTTATAATCCTATTGTTTCTAAAATTTAGGGGTTGTTATACTTGTTTGTTAGTAAATTTTCAACATTCATACCGTGCATACATTAAAAACATGACTCTTTGGCGACCATTTGATTTTGAAGAAATTCCTAATTTCTGTAGTGAAAACACGAAAAGCCGATATAATAATTTTTTTAGAAGAGGAAAACATATTTGTTGAAAATGTCAGTAAAAAAAAGCTAAAGCAGGGTTATTAAAAATTATCACGGTGAAACAGTTGAAAAAAATATGTGGTTGACGAAATAGCAAAAAAGGACGTTGCAGTATTTTAAGACTACCGCTATATTATTGTGTTTTAAACCCTGTAGAACTAATATGAAGCCAATTGAAAGGTAATGTGCGTCGAAAAAATACAACACAGACAGAAAGTGACATTATAGTACAATTAATTAAGGACGGAACAAGTGCAATAAGTAGTGATTTGTGGAATAAATGTGTAGAACATGTAAAGACAATTCAAACAAATTTTTTTATAAATCCACCAAATAAATCTTCAATAATTATTAATTTAAATGACAGTGGTAGTGACACACACTCTGATAGTGATATAAACAATGATAATAGTGATAATGATTAATATTTTAATAATTTTAAATTACCATAAATTGACAAGTTAAAAAAAAGAATGATTTTTGTTTGTGCAAATTTGAACTATTTAATATAGACTATAAAGACTTTAAAACAAAATGATTTTTAAACTTGCTTATATTTATAATTCAAATATAGCCAGTCCTAAGCCTGATAAAAATGTGAAGGAATGTCATGTGAGTATATGCAGTTCATTCTAAATAGCATATAAGAAAACACGTTTATTTTAAATAATTATTACGGTCCTGTCAACTACTATTAACAGATCCATAAACTCAGCAGGTATAATGGTTATACTGTCAGCCATTATTGGAATCAATAAGCTAGGGTGGCCATTTCATTTTGGAAATACTCTACTAGGAAATATTTAGTGGTGGTACACATTTTTTCAATATAGATATTTGTATTTTATTATTTTTCCAAGTATATCTGGGGGACCAGCTGGGGGCCATAACCATTATTTAGGGGGATCACCCCTTCCACGGACCCCACTGGTGCCGCCACTGACTTCAAGCTAGGAGGATTCCGAAGAAATGTGTTATAACTTTCACGCATCAGTATTCCAAATTTCACTACAGTAGTGAAAATATTTAAAACATGTACGACATTTCGCAGAAAACCTTATAATGTATATTTTCTTGACAAAATTTTAAAAATTCGTACGATTGCTTTACACTTTGTGCATCCAATTGTTTTTTTTTTTTTTTTATTACAATTATTTTGTTTCATATTACCTATATGCATATGGTGGCCATACGTCCTTCATTATAGAGGACAATCTTTTATTTTAGAGCGTTGTCCTTAAGATTTATTTATTTCTCAAAAATTCACATTAAAGTACTAATATTTAGGTAGAGAATCAGTGATACATCGTATTCGTAGAAGATAAGGAATTCGAATGGCTCCTACTGCCACAATTTTTTTTTTTTTCTTTTTATTTGTTGGCTTTAGCTGCTTTGGCTACATTTGAATATTGATGATGGTGAATTATTTAATAAAATTTGGTGTATTAAAAATTACATTACTAATGTAGAGCTTGTGCAATGACTACAAAATAATGAAATACTCTACCGTTATAAAGGTATTGAAATATTTTAATATTTTATGGATAAACATATCTTTTCAACGTATTTCAAATATCATTTAATTTGACCGAGCGAATATTTTCGATGATAAATAATAGGTGGACCAGCAAAAAAACGCCAAAGAATTGAAACAGTAGCAGAATGTACATATCTATACCGATTATATTTATGACGAATTGTGTACAACTTTCTTTGTTTTTAAAAAATTAACTCCATATTTAAAAAAAAAGTACATTCAAATGAAAAATATTCTTTAAATTTTACATCACATTCATATTAAAAAGTTGCTTTTATACTTTACATCAAATTTTATTTTAGTTATTTTTATAAGAAAATCATTTTAATATAAATTTATTCTTGGGCCTTTTTTATAAAATTAGATTTTTTTTCAAATATGTCCATTATTTTACTAAAAAAATTTGGTCACTATACTCATACACGTTGAAAAGTTTCTCATTTTGTTGATTTACTGATGTAAGGTGTAATTGTCTAGGACAGTAACCTTTTTTACGTTTGGGCTGCATTTATTAACAATATTTGGTCAAGTCGTGGGTCGCATCCCCATAAAAACACATTTTGGCGGGCTATACTGCCTACTGTTATTTCTATTTTTTACGATCTTAAGTGTTTGTTTGCAACGGATTATATGTATTTAATTCGGTATTAATACGCCTAGTGTGTAAAAAGCATAAACCAGTGTGGAAGTAATGTGGTGGTTACGCTGTATTATAAAAGTAAACATTATATTTTCTTATTGGTGGGCTGCATAAAATTCTTCGTCGGACCGTATTCGACCCATGGGGCGCCAGTTGCCAGCCCCTAGCTTAGGTCTACCAGTACCATAGTTTTTTATATTTTGGTCCGTCCTCTGCATCTGTCAGATTTTCTGTTGATATTTCATCTGTTGGTATTTCGATGTGTTGTTATGTCAGACTGCCAATCTCTTGACTTCTTGGTCTATCGGTATCTCAGTTATCTTGTTAGTCGTTCTGCCAATTAGTCGATTTGTTGATCTATTGGTGTATATCTCCTTTAGACTTTCAGTCTCTTTGGTTACCAATCTCCCAGTCTCATTCTTTTTCATCTGCCATTTGTCAGAACAAATTCTATGCAGAACTCCCCAGTTCATCGGTTGGTATCTACATCCAATAATTTTTATATTGATTTGGATTTAGATATTTTTCACGATTCTCTCAAAACATTCAAGATCAATTACTAACCATTATTTAAATGCAATTACACCTCATTAACCTTACACATAAAGAAAAAAAAAAACTAATAAATTTGTAAAATTGTAACTTGTCTAGCAATTTAAGCCACTACAGTGTACTTGAATAAGTTTAATGTATTTTTGTCACTATTGCTATATATATTATAATTATTAAGTATAAATTATATATGTATATGTTATGCACTTATATAAAATGTTTGTAGTAGTTTCTGGGCTCGTCCTGTTTACGATTCAAATCAAATAAATAAAATAAAATGTTGGTGTGATGGTCTATCGATGTATTACTCTCTCGAATTATTGGTCTTTAAGTCCCTCAGTTCCTGTCTTTTAGCCCGGAAGTCTTCGGGTTTTCAGTTTGTTGGTGTTGGTTTCGTAAACTCTTACCCTGTCGACCTAACGGTTATTTTGTTTGTTACCGATAAGTTGACTTTTTGGTGTATTGTGTTGTTGGTTCGACGGTTTAAATTTCACTCTCTACGTTCGCATATATTCCACCTCTTTTGATTTGCCGAAGTATGTATTTCTTGGTTTGTTAGTTTGTCAATATGATTGCGCTCTCTGTTCTGCCTCTTGGTCTGTTTTTCTGATGATTTTTCAGTCTATCAGTCATTTTATCAAATTTTCAACTTGTTCGTCTGACAATAGTTATCTATGGAGCTAATGGCTGAACTGCATTTGATATTTATGACATATTATTTTTAAGTTAACGTTATTTTTTTATATTTTTAATTTCCAATAAAGTTAACCTTTTGCGGGTAAAAACAAGAATATTTTCTATACACCACTTTTATTGTTCTAGTCGTAAATTTGAATATACCTAGCAGGTTCACCGATGCTTTATATTTCATGAAATATATTATATACTCTTTCCATATGCCCAAACAATTCAAATACCTGTGCTTGAGGGGCTTTCGACTGCAAAGTGTTACATTTATATTTTATTTTAACCTTATACTGATTACCTAAGTAGCATGAAATTAAGATTTTTTGCTTACCTACAGTCTATAATAAAACTATTAGCAATAACTTTTTGCGTACTGTCCACCCAATAAAATGACCGACGATCCGCCACTGCCTCAGCTCAGTCGTTGGCTACGGTCTCTGCTCATCACTACATCATGAGATGAGACACGCGCTTCGACACTTCCATCTCACTGGATACAATTGTTATCGAATATGCAAATTTAACACGGTTATTGTATTCGGAAAGAATGATAAAAATATACGTCTCAATTCATTATCAGAGAAATACGTTATGAGAAATTTATATGAAGCACACTTTTGTATTACAGACGAGATGGAAATTTGAAGTGTTCTAGATAGTGAAATATTGGTATATTAAGACAGTTTTGTTTTATAAAAATGGATGGTAATCTATTGCATTATATCTGAATATAAGGTGAATAAAACTAAGGTAATACGAAAGAATGGCGGGGCAAAATTCTATTGACAGTGTTTCCCAAACGGTATTCTGTCACAAGTCAAAGGGGTTTGACCAACGTTGGTGCAGACTTGCATATGCATGTCGCTACCATGCACATAGCGCACACATACTTATCATATCAGTCAAAAGTGTTGTGCTCAAAAGTAAGGTTATAAATTTTTTGCTTAACTATGAAGCTTACTTAAAGTAAAAAAGAATTTCTTATACTTTTAATCTAAATTAAATATCAAAAGCAAGCTGCGATCATAACCTCACTTTCACTATCACACGCCATTTTCCTAATGTTGGCCCATGTTCGCTATTTTTGAAATTAGCAAACGCTGACGCTTAATCTACACATCGTTTGTATGCTACGCACACATTAATACAAATGTCCACTAATGCTAAATGTTACATCCAACTTTGGTACCAGAGTTGGCCAATTATAGACACATCGTATGCAATGTTGTAATAGATACATTTAAAAAGTTTCTAGATACAGATACATGCCAAAAATGTTTGTACCTAGATACTTTTGTAAAAAACACTGAAAATGAAAATACCATATTTTTTACCAAAAAACACTGCATGTTTATTAGTATTATACAGGCTGGTCAAAAATGACCGTGACGTCACAAAAAGCTCACTAAATTCAAGGTAAAACATTATTCTACGGAATAATTTTGTACTAAATAACGTATGTATTACGTTAATTATATGTGCTAACGTATAAGACCAATGTTAGTCTTATAGATACGCAGCTATGTTCTAGTTAAGGGGATGTTCCTTTCAATCAAATTTTAGCCCTAATTCTAGTGTAATTCGTGTAATGTCACGATCATTTTTGATCGCTAATAAAAAATTACTGATAAGAAATATGTTTTATAAGTATATTTTTTTTTTTTTTTCTCATTCAATACAAATTTAATTTATAAACAAAATTTCAGTTGACATTCTGATGCTTACAAATTAAATTTATATGAACATTTAATAATTTATTTAATTTTACGTCCTTTAGGAAACAGACCTACTTATCTTTCTGATTTAAATTAGGAAATAAACTTAATATCCACATTAACATGGCGGGCCCTTGGGTTAGGCGGTCTAGAGCCAGGCCTCAAGTGATGAAATGCCTCAAAAAAATTATCAAAGTGTATTTTCAATCACTGGATACTTTTGAAGGGCCTGAATTTGTCTTGCTCAACGCCTCACAAAACTATGGTTCACTCTCAAACCACTTGTGTGGATATATTTTTCATATGTTTTTAGTAAATCGGTCATCTAAATAGCAACAATATTTATTCAAAAACTTGGTGTTCATTAAGAATGACCCATTTTCCTTAAATGTTGCATAAAATACCTACTATTTTTACGGCCGTTCAGAAGCTACGAATAAACTAGTGAGAATAACATTTTTTTTTGACATTCCATATAAATTTAATTTGTAGACGTCAGAATTTTTAATTGTTTTCTGAATTTTGTTTATAGCAAAAATAAAATATTCAAAATGGCAATTTATAATTAAACTAATATATCAGCTCGGTATCACGATATAAAAAATAATAATAATAATAACGAGCAAAGTATCTGAAATACAGAAACAAGATACTTAAATTTAAATATCTAGATACAGATACAGATACATATCTCAAACAGTATCTAATTTGTATCTAGATACTTGAAAAAGTATCCAGTTACTGTATCTAGATACTTGTAACTAGATACATTACAACACTGATCGTATGTAGGCACCTTCAGACGATCTTGTTCTGCCCAACCTATATACTTTCGTTTTATCTATGGTGACAAACTCTACTCGTTTGGGCAGGGCAGTCCTCTTTTAGATGATATTGTTCTTTAGAAATATTTATCTTTCTTGTCCTGTATTGTTTTGTTAAATAATATTTATTTTTGATTTTGCCTTCCGATGTTAATGTTATCCTGTAGCATTATTGTAAGAAAGATTAAGATGTGCAAGCTTCTAGTATTATTAATTTTGTGAATGTTCTGAATTTGTTCTATTATGAATGCCAAGGTAGAGCTATTTTGGATACCGGGACATGTTGGTATTAAAGTTAATGAAGCGGCTGGTGTTGCTGAAAATGCCGCCTCCCACAGAGCTGTGATTGATGTGTGTTTCATATTTCCAGATGACGCAGAGTCATCTGTATCATCTTTTGTTAGCCAAATGGCAATATAAATGGAATAACATACAAAATGTGAAGTTGAGACAGATTAGGAAGTGACATAGGGTTCTTCTTGCAGGATTAAACAACGAAGAAACCGCCATCACACGTCTCCGTATAGGCCACTGTTGTGTCTATGGGTGCATCATGGATGTCTCCTTTGAAGTGAAGAACCTCCTATTAGTGAGACGTGTAACACAGATTTGTCTGTGTTACACATTTTAACTCATTGTGTACAGTTCGAAGATGTCAGGGAGATGTAAGGCCTGTGCTATGACCTGACAGTTGCTGTAGGTAACGACAGGGTACTCATGGACAGGCTGATACTCTTTCTGAGGAAATCGAACTTACTGTTTTATGTTTGAAGTCTTGCACTTTATTTTAGTGTGTTTTATTATTTTCAGTGATCTTCGATGCTGATTGGGCTCTTTACAGCCCGTTACCATCACCCTGCGTCTGCTCAATTATTCATTCAAACTTTCATCTTATTTATTTGCGTTCGTCCGTACAAGGTTTCTTTTACTGAGTATGTGTATCAGATGTAATTTATTTATGTATTTATTTAAACAGCCAACTTGCTGTGTGCCAAAATTTTTACCTAACTATCTATATTTGCAAGGTTTTTCTACGGCTGACGCCTTCTTCCCTCTCTCAGCCAAATTCTCCAGTTATTTTTATCTTCCCATTCTTTATCTTTCAGGTGTCTCTTTTCCATGGCCTTTTCATCTACTTCATCGCGCCACGATTTTCTTGGTCTACCTCTCTTTCTTCCCCCTATTGGGCTCCAGTCTGTCACTCTATGTATCTATCTTCCTTCATTTGCTCTCCTAATATGGCCGTACCAGATGAGTAATACATAGAAGAAAAGAATGTATGTTAAAATGTTCTTTTCTACATCCATTCTCCTTATTATTTCTTCATTTCTGATCCTATCCATTCTTGTGACCCTACAACATCTTCTCCAGTATTCCATTTCTATAGCTGTGATTTTATTTCGAATCTATTTATTCATAACCCAGTTCTCAGCTCCGTATGTCGTAATACTTTGGACTATAGTTTTGTGTATCGTTGTTGTTGTCTTTTTTGTAAGTTTTCTGTTTCAGAGAACTGGATTTAGTTGTTTAATGCATGTTCTTGTTTGTCCCAGTCGGTTATTTATTTCTTGTTCCGTTGATGCATTTTTTGAGATTGTTCATCCAAGATATTTGAATCTATCACATTTATTTACAGATCATCCTGGATTTCCAGGTCACGAATTTCTCTTTCATCAGTTGATAGATAATCCATTTAGTTTATTTACTAACTAACTAACTATTTTTCTAACAGGTCACAATTTGTCTCGTTTAACGACATTTATCATCAACGAGAAATGTTGATTGCGGAGTTTGTCAGGGCGGACTATCAGGACCTCCCTTCTTCAACGTTTTTATTAACGACCTTCCGAATATCTTTTTCGATAACTCCGCGGTTGTAATGCTTTATGCGGACGATACCACAATATTAACAAGTCATACCTCAGCAAAAGAGTTACTCGACATTTCTGAAACTGGCCTAGGGAAAGTACATACTGGTTTACTACAAAGAAATTGGCTCTTAATGTCAGCAAGACCCAGCAAATTATCTTTTCCCTAAACCGCAACACCGACGAAGTCTTTGAGTATGGCGATCCTATTAAATTCCTAGGATTATGAATAGACGTCAATTCACTTGGCACCACCACATTAGCAATTTGGCCATTTCCCTGAAAAAAACTATCTACGCTTTTGTCAGGCTCAAAACTTTGGTTACTTTTGAAACATTACGTATTTTTTATTTTGCCGCGTTCTAGTCTGGTTTGTCTTACGGTGTAGTCCATTGGGGAATAAGCTCACCGATCACCCGCATTTTCATAATCCAAAAAAGAGCCCTTAGAATTATGTCCCACTGCCGGGAACTTTTTAAAAAATGTAGAATTATGTCAGTGTATAGCCTATTTGTATATATCTGCTAGGTGCATGTTAAAGAAAACACAGCCCAGTTTGTCACCGTTTCTTCAAGTCATTCTTATAATGTTCGCTCAAAAGACAATATTCCTCTCCCTAAAATAAGACTTGAGAAGTCAAAAAACGGTCTTTACTCGGCTGCATGTTTCTTCAATTATAATTATTTGCTTTCTGCTGTCAGAAATGTTAATAACAGGACCTTCAGAAAAAAAACTAAGAGATGTCCTTCTTGAAAACTGCATTGATTTCAGCAAATACTAAAAATTTTCCTTCTCTTTTTAAGTGTTAATTTCTAATAATTATGTATGATGATCATTGACTGTTGTAAACGTGTAAAACTTGTTTAAGCACTAAATACAATTATTATTATTATTACTAAAAAAAAAAAAAACTTTATTTTACTCTGCTTTGAAAATACTTGTCTTTAGTTATACGATTATCGTTAGTAATATCCAGTAACTTATTTTATAACTTATTATTTCTAGTAGCATTATTGTAAGTAAGGTTAAGTTGCCCGAGCATCTGATGAGTTTCTGTCTAAGTCTATATGTTTTTATTTCTCCAGTCTAGTACTAACTAGAACGTTTGCATGTGTTGTTTTCATAACTTTATAATATAGAACATTACATTTTTCATGGAATTGCTTTTTAACGTTGGCATGACTGCGTGCAATAAAAACTTTACTGCACGCTGTCATGTCAACTTTAAATAACAAAAGCCATGAAATAAATACGTACTTCTAATCCGTGTAACCTTACTTTTTTGACAGTTGTAGAAAATAATACTTTTCTTATGTTTTATATATTATGAATCAGTTGTAGAAAAAATATTGTGTGCACGTCGTACCCAAATTACATTTAATACTCTCGTGTGCTAAACTGGTACATCGCGTACTTGATGTACAAATTACTAACTGAGACCAATTTGGTGAGTTCAACATTATAATTATTGCAGGTAGATTATTCGAATGTATATATTTGTATAGAGTCTTCATATTTTTGTAGAATATATAATGCATTAGCATTATTTCCGGATTTGCCAGGAGCGATAGTTTACCTAAAGCCTGTGAGGATCGTAAATTCGTTCTGTATGACGTGTAATTTATTTAGAAACGGTCTCGTGTGATTAATGTGTTGTACTGGATACGTCGAGTTTAATGTTTTTCGCTAAAAGGACTGTAATACCAGATAAAAACTGTTACAATTAATCTCAACGTTTTTTTTCCTGAAAATATGTCATAGTTTAATTACTTTACCTATAAATATTTGCATAGTTGTTGTTTAGTTTTCGAAATATAATTGTGTTTGATTTATTTTGTCGCATCTATAAATTATATGCAAAATACCTGCTGTTTTCCCATTTATATTTCATGACGATGTGTTTAAAGCACGTTTGGACAGCCCTTGCTGGACATATATTTTATCACACAATACTAGAGCGTTAGAAGGATAAAATGCACAGTTTAGATTGTCTCTATAAATTACCTACTGAAATTTTTTACCCCTTGTCCTGTAAGTGAGGGAAATATTGTAATTACGATTTGTATTTCACTATATTTGTTATTCATCTGCTTATTTTGGTTTTTAGTATTTGTTAAACTCTTTTTTAATTTTAACTCGTTTAACTCTGTGCATTTGCTTTTGAAATCATACGACCAATTTTAGGATTTCGTGTATATTACACAGCAAAAAATTCATAAGTGTAAGATTTCATTAAAAATTTCATTAAAAAAAAGTAATATGTTCACTATTTCTAACCAAATCATCGTGTAAATCGTCATTTTTTTCAAATAATGTTATTTTCATGAAATATTACTTTTTCAGTGTTAAAATTAATACTACTTTAATACTATTTATTTTCTAACACTATAATTTAACCAGTATGTAAGTGTAAACTTAATCAAAATTTAATCAAAAGGAAGTGTAAATAGAGAAGCTTTCAACAAATATATATATATATATATATACTCTTTACCTCCAATAACATCAACTTGGAGCTTAAAAAGCAACTGGTGAAAACATTCGTTTGAAGTGTAATGCTTGACGGCAGTGAGACCTGGAACTCGGAGTAACGGAAAGAAAGAAAATGGAGTCGTTTAAGTTGTGGTGTTACCGTAGTATGCTCGGGATTCCCTGGGTACACAGAATCACAAATGAAGAGGTGCTTCGGAGGATTGGAGAGAGACCGTGTCTGAATAATGAAGAAGAAACTCTTGGATCGGACACATTATCATACACACAGGACTAATCAATACCATACTGGAGGGCTCTGTAGATGGAACAAATTGTAGGGGTAGACCTAGACTGGACTACATTGGACAGTTGAAGGAGGAGTTAGGCTACCTCTCCTACGTCCAACTAAAAAGACGCCCCAGGATCGAGACGCGTGGAGAGCTGCTGCCAACCAATCCTTAGATAGAAACCGCAGAAAAAGATACTCCTATTTGTGAGACATGCAACTCATGTATCACTGTTAATCACATTCTAATCAAATGCTGCAAATATACAGCAGAGCTCTGGCCCACAATAAAGACCTGGAAACAAATGTGATAAAATTTCTAAAAGACATAAATATATTTATTTATTTATTTAATAATACAGCACGAAGCCAATATAAACAATAATACAAACAAGAAGAATAAAAAATCAAAAACAAATAGGAACAAATATCACAGAGTTAGAAATATACATTATAATATCGTTTGTACAAATCCGACCGTCGTTGCCCAAGACCTACAGACCAATTCTGTAACTCAGTTACTATGATCATTGTAACTAAATTTGTCTCTATGAGCAAGGTCAGTTACTATCATGAATGAAAGTCATTATACTTTTTATAATATTTTATCTTGTAGTAACGTTACTACACAGTAAATTTTTACAGAATTGATCTGCTAGTATATACCATCTAACATAGACCTAACTAATTACTAAATCTCTTCAGCCATATAGATACTTATTATTATATTATATCTTATTACATTATGTTATATTGTTATTATTATACTAAGTATTGTATCTATTATTTGTTAACTTAACGTGTCGGGGTTCTAATAATCTGAGTTGTTGAAGCTCCCGTAAAAAAAATTGTGTTTCATTTCAAGTTGTGCTAGATTTCTTTCTCTATCAGGCGGGTGCCCAGGGAGGGGCTAAAGCCTTAAAAAAAAATGGGTGCGCCCATGTCCTCTATATTTGACTCCAGATACATACGATTCAAAATGAAGTCATTGCCTCTTACACAATTGTTAGAACACGCTAATTTATCAAATAAATGCAAATGAATACTGTTGGCTTTGGTAGAATGGTGGCAGAACAGAACGAGAGATAGGCTACACTCGGGACTGACTGTGGAGATAAGTAAGGTAAAAGTAATGTTCCCGGTGATATTACTATCAAGACACGACATGAAAGAGCAAGGCAGTTGGGGAGTGCCTCCCTTGTGTGCGGTTTAAACAATGCACAGTGATGCGACACATCGATTCCAAACACAATAATAACACCGAGTAAAATTTTAATGTATGCAAATAGGTACATATATTATGGTCTGTCTGTATTTTATATATATATATATCCTTGGGACCCGTAAGTAATTATTACTACAAGTAGTTGCCGTCAAACAGATTCATAAATACAGGATAATTCTGTAAATAAAGGAATTCTACATATCGAACGGAATAGAATTTTTAAATTATGGTTTACTGGTTTCGAATGTAACTACTGTCTCCAGGATAAGGTTTTCTTCCGCTATCATTGAATATTTAATGACAGGTTTTCACATACTCATGTAAGACTTTTAAACGTAGAATTTAAGTGCTGTTTACACCAGCTAGTTTTTGAAGTTATAGCAGACTACTAAACATCATAGAAAATGATAGAAAAAAAATAGAAAATAAAGAATAAGAGAACTTTTCTACTCATGGCATTAGATTTAAAGTTCCACCAGTAAATATTTTCAGTATTATTATAACGTGCCGAAACTTAGGCATATTCTCGGCGTTTGAGAGTAAAGCTCTTTTGAATAGCGGGCCATGTTGATATTAAAGGTAATGAAGCTGTCTCAAAGGACACTTCATGTCAACCATAATGTAAGTTTCGTCATGTAAGTTTCACTCATCATGCGATGGAATACAAAATTTTAAGTTGCGACAGGTTAAAGAATATATTAAACCGTGAGCTTCTTTATTATTATCTGGGGTTTCTTGGGTCTTAACAACCGCCCACTAATCGCAAACTTCAGCAACTTTTTGAGCCGCGTCATACTAGAGATTAGTGGAGCTACATACACACGGCTGCATCCCAAACTTTGGCGATATGCAGACACGGATATTAAGCCAGATCCAGTGCCCGCACAATGCGGGGTGACCCGACCAGCACTGTATTGTACGTAACCATTTCAGAGTATATTTAGAATAAACCATTCTAGTAGTACAATTAGCAGCCGTTGTACATTTACGGTTGTACGTGCCTCAGGATGAAAGAAAGTTTACACCATTGGACGAATAAAGCCGCTCGGCGTCTGTAAAAATATTAAACAGCTTTTTATTCTCATATACAAGTTATGCTCGATTTACGCGCATTTGGTTTGGGACAATTATATGTCTATAATACGTAGTTGGTATGCCGCCATGTTGTCACGTGACAAGGCGTCAATAGGCAGATAGGTTCAGTTATTATCGAAGTGAATGTATTTACACGCGTCTGGAGTGAAAAATAAAAATATTCTTTGTTTCTTCGTCGTTTTAGTCAATGAAAAGGTATGTTCAAACTTTTTATATGTATATTACCATCAATTATTCTAGTTTTAGACTGTGATGGTGTTTTTTTCATAATGTATTTTGCTTTTGTTATAACAAATTGTTTATTTTAACAAATACCTGTAAGGAGACTTGCGCCACTTGCTGTCGGGAGAGTTGACCAGTGGTTCAAGTCTCCTCTTATTGAATGTTTCTTATTATAATATTAATTTTACTTTATCAATTAACAGCTCAGGATGCCATTCCGCTACAAATGTAAGGAGGGCAGTACACGAAGGATAGCTTTTACTATAGAAAGTATTAAAAATGCATTAAAAGAGATACAAGATGGAAAATCTACTAGAGCTACTGCATTAAAATACGACATAGATAGAACTACTTTACGTAGGTATTTACGAAATAAAAGCAAACTGGACAAAATTGAAACTAAGGGGAGCCAGTATAAGGACTCACAGATTTTTACTATAGAAGAAGAAAAAATTCTAGTCAATTATCTGTTGATTTGTAGCAAAATGAACTACGGTTTGACCAGAAAAGCCGCGTTAACTCTCGCATATGAATATGCGAAATCCAATACAAAAAAGACACCTGAAAACTGGACAAAACAAAGTTCTGCTGGCAATGCCTGGTTCCGCGGATTTTGTATGAGAAATCCTGAGATAAGTTTAAGAACACCTGAGGCTACGAGCTTATCCAGAGCTACAAGTTTTAATAAAAAAAACGTCGACGACTTCTTTGAAAATTTGAAAACAGTAAGAGAAAAATTTCATTTTGAAGCACAAAATATTTACAATTGCGACGAAACAGGGTGCACGACTGTACAGAAATGTCCCAAGGTAGTAGCAAGTAAAAAAGATCGTCAGGTTGGACAAGTAACATCGGCAGAACGAGGCACACTTGTAACAGTTTGTTTCGCAATTAATGCGATTGGTAATGCCTTGCCTCCATTTTTTATATTTCCTAGAGTCAAATACAATGATATTTTTGTATCTGGTGCTCCAGAAGGTTCCGATGGAAGTGCATATCCAAGTGGTTGGATGACTGCGTAGAGTTTCTTGAAATATTTACAACACTTTGTAAAGTTTACTCGAACTTCTAAAGAAAATCGTACACTTTTAATTTTGGATAACCATGAAAGTCATGTGTCTATTGACGCTATAGACTTTGCTAAAGAAAATGGAATAACACTGTTAACTCCCCACTGCAGTAACAAAATGCAACCATTAGATGTGGCAGTGTTTTCATCTTTCAAAACGCGATATAATTTTGTTTTGAACAATTGGATGTTGTCCAACCCTGGTAAAACTGTAACAATTTACAATATTCCATCCTTCGTTAAAGACGCTATGCCTCTGGCTTTTAACCAAGCTAATATTATGAGTGGTTTCCAAAAATCAGGTATTCATCCATACAACTCGGAAATTTTTACTGAAGACGAGTTCATGTGCTCTGCAGTGACAGATCGGGAACTCTCAGATATTGCACAAACTAATATTGAAAACATATTAAATCAGGAAAATCAAGATTTGTCTCCTTTGTTATCAATACTTCCACTTCTACACAAGATGTGCCAATGGAGAGACAAAATTTGCTTGCAACTTCACCAGTTCCATCGTCTTCCAAAGCAGACGGACCAGCTACTACAATTATCACTCCAGAAATGATAAAACCCTATCCCAAAGCTGCGCCGCGAAAAAAAGGAAGAGGTCGTCAGCCAGGAAAAACCAAAATATTAACCCAAACACCGGAAAAAAACAATGAACAAATGAATGTGCTTGAACCAATCCAGGGATCAACCTAACCTCAGAATAAGAAACAGAAATTGCAGGGCGGAAAAAGCATTAAAATGAGTAAAGAAAAAGTAAAGATGAAAGAGATAAAGCTCAATGCTAAGAGAAAAATTTTACAATCTAGTGACAGCGATACTGAAAATGAAATTGTTTATAATGATAGCTCAGATAGTCCATGGGAAGAGGAAACAGTGCCGGACGAAAGCTGGTTTTGTTTTATATGCGGTACGGATGAAATTCTGGATATGCGTCTATGTATCTCTTGCAAGAGATATGTTCACGAAATGTGCGTTGACAAAAAAAGACAATGAGAGTTTCATTTGCCCTGAGTGTAATTAATGCAACAATATAAAAATACTTTATTAATTATTGATCTCAGTACTAAATTAATAATGAATGCTTTTTAAGCTTGTGTTCAATGTTTAAATCTACCTAATTTATTTTTTTTACTATTGTAATATACTAAAAAGTGTATTGTAATAATTTATATTTCTATAATAAAGTATCAAATGTTAAAAAACAATGTTTTGTTAATTTATTTCTATAATAATTAAATATGGTCATATCTCCTCATTTAGAGGATCATATCTCCCGACTGTGTGGGAGACTTGAGCCAAATTCCATTTTCTGAAAAAGTTATTCTGGACGTGAAACTATCCAATTTATTTAAATGGTATTACTTCTTAATTGTACTCAGTTAACATGAGTATTAAATGATGTCATTAGTTTTCAGTTGCATTCAATACAAGAATTTTTATACAGCTTTGAGTAAAAAGCGGTTCAACTCTCCCGTACTCCCCCAACGTGCTTTCGGTTTAACGCGATTTATATATGTATTTCGGCAGTGACGCCATCGACAGGAGTTCAAATTGAAAACTAAACTTATTTTTAATAAATACAGTCTGTGGGAACAAATGTCAATGGTAGGGAATACAAGTATAAACATAATTATCGAATAAGGGAAAAAAATACCAATTTATTAGGGGTTTTACATTAACTATGTTTCACAACCCTAATAAGTCGGAAACATTTTCCCTTTTCTGCTAATTATGTTTATTTCTGCTCTGTATGTGTTTCTTAAAAATAAGTTTAATTTGTAAAACTCCTGTCGATGGCGTCACTGCTGAAATACGTATGGAGTAACATTTAACTTATATTTGTGAAACTAATCGAGTGCTTTATTTATTTATTAATTTTATATTAACTATGTTTCATCGAAAATACACGGATTCCTCTGTCAATTATATTATATTTATTATTTTTTCTAATGTAGTTTTACCAGAAGGAGACGAAGAACCTATCAAAACACAAGTAAAAGCAGACCGTGGGTTGATAATGTCCTTGTAAATGCCCAAGGAGAAACAGAAAGTGAGATAGAAAGAATATTCATGAATAAATCAATTGCAATTTTTACGTACAAATCATATAAATTTAATATTCTCACCAGATTTTATCTTCGCAAAGAACATATCTCTAATAAAATAGGTAATCCATTTTATTTTTTCTCTTCTGTAGCTCCCTCTTTCTTTCAGCTCTCTTTCAATCACATTAATCCATTTACTGTTCGTCACGGTTACGCCCTTTGCCAGTTTCATCTCAACAAATATATACCTTTAAATAACAACATGGAAATTCATAAAAAATATTCAAGTTGTTTACTTAATTCAATTTGTCATGCTCGAACTCTGTTTAATAAAGTACGCAATTTATAAAATAAAAAGCCTATGTCTAACCAACAGACAGACATCCTCTACTTCGCGTACGTTCAATATTTTTTAACTTAAAGCATACTCATGTTCCAATTTAAGAAAGACGTGACTGAAATGAAAAGACTGCGCCAATAAATAGACTATACAGTGCACCCCTATGCAGCGACCGCTTTTTTAAGTGCTATGACCTCTGTCTGCCAAATTGTTATTGATTAATGTATCCTAATAATATATTCATAAAAATGTTAACCAATAGACTAATATCCAAATTTGACAAGTATGTCACAAAAGCAGGCTGACTTTAGAAATAGATATGGAACAAAGGACCACCTGCTGTGAACTATGAATTTCATCATCGAAAAATCCAATGAATACGGTTTTCCTTTATGCTTGGCGTTTGTTGATTATGAAAAAGCCTTCGACAGCATAGAATTATGGACAGTCAATAAAGCTCTGTCAAACTGTAGATTAGACTACAAATATACCAAGTTAATAACAGAGTTCTCTGACAATGGCATATCAACATATGCACTACACGATCGTATAAACCCAGTACCAATTAAAAGAGGTGTAAGGCAATGGGACTGTAATTCATGCAAATTGTTTATACTAGCTCTAATAGAAGTTTTTAAGAGAATAGTTTCAAATAAAAAAGGACCTAATTTCAATGGAATCCGTATTACTAATTAACAGTACGCCGATGACATAATTTTATTTTCAGAAAACTTTAAGATAAGGAAGGTCATGTATTCCGAAGACACAATAAAAGTCGTTGTGGGAAGCGACGAAGTAGAACGTATTAATGAGTGCATCTACCTGGGACAGCGTATAGAATTGGAAAGATCAAATAACCCGTAAGTATATAATAACTGGCAGATCTAGCCGTTTCTTTGCTATCGGAAAAAACCGTGGTAGCCGATTTAGACCTGGCCATATTCTTCGTTAATAAATTCTCTTGTCATTTAAGTTATTTTCCTTCGTATATCTTTAGGAGTTACAATATTCAATAGCAAACTGAACGTTGTAATTTACATCGAAAATGAAAAGCTATAAACGTTTATTGTGAGTTATCTATTGATCTAGGATATATGCTCGCTCGTACTTTTTTGTACGAATACTTTTTCGTTATATCTTTTACAGTATTTTACACGCAAGATATTTTCCGACTTATTCCAAAAGATTTCTTAATTGTCCAGAATTCTGATATACCGTGATTATATATAGTGAAACCACTATCTATTGTTTTAGAAAAGATACTTCGAATAAAACGATAAATACGGAAAAGAAAACCATGGATGCTGGTATACGAAAAAATATGTACATGCCTACATGTTTATTATCTCAATTTATTTTTTCAATGTAAAACAAATTACTACTATAATGCTCTTTTGAACAGAATTTTAAACGCATACAACAAATATTTTTCAAATGTAGATATATTTAATATAAATGAGAGGCAACTAAGAATGAAATTATTAAACTTAGCAAATTAAAACTTATTGTATTAGACTATTAAGCAAGTATTGTAAATCTATGTAAATAACTATATATCACTATGTTCTGTGTATATTAGCTGTAAACAGTGGGAACCTATACTGGCTTTTATGCTGTTGGTTCTCCTTAAATAAAATAAAATAAAAAATAAAAAATTAAAATAAAATCTCAAAAAAAAAGATCATGTACATAAGATGGATTTCCTTAAATTTTAAGCATTCTTTAAATCGCAAAAATTTGTATAAAATTTATGTAACTGGGTATTAAATTAGTATTTTATCATTTTTTGTTTTTTACAGGTTTAGATCCTAATGTAAACAGTATTTTTCTGTTTCGAAAATTGTGTTAATTTCGGCATCAATTATTGTATGTGTATATCATTTTTTTTTACTTTTTCAAAAAGAATGCTTGCTAACGAAAATGAAGGTACAAGCAGTGGATCTTCTTCAACACCATCTTCAACTTCGCATATTTATGTTTTACTATACAATATGGTTTTCTTATTTTGAAAAAACGTTCAAATCAGTAAAATAGTAAAAAAGTTGCTATAACACAATGGATAGGGGAACAATCTCCGTTTTATTATTTATGTGGAATTTATTTCGGACTGTATGAAATAAACGATAAATACGGGATTTTTCATATTCCAGAAACAATCGATCGAAATTCCGCTGTATAGCATAAAAATAATTCCAAACTAATTTCCAATATGCTGGAGAAAACAGCATGAAAAATGGTTCAGCCTCGATTTTCAAGGTTACTTATAGATAGATGAACAGACGTTCCTTTTATTATATCTATTATATAAAGGCGGCACCAAACATTCGGAATTCGGCGAGTCCCGAGTAAGTGTTCGCCGAATCTCGAGTAGTGTGGATGGGTTGCTTGTGTTATGTTGAGTGTCTCTTTACCATGCTCGCCATTTCCCGTATCTTGTCAGTCTTGTATGTTACATCAAAGGAAGCGATTACTCGTCGAGTTGTGTTTTGAACGTGCATCGACACATTTGTCCTTTCGCGAGCATAAAATCTAGATAAGTAACTACTGATAATTACTTTAAAACAAAATTCATATCATAATCAACCTAATCATGCGTTATTATTATACAACTAACTGATTCATTAAATTTATTTTCATTTGTATTACACTCATTGTTAACTAAATACATAAATAAATAATATTATTTATAAATTATTATTTTTTTTTATATATAAAGTAAAGTTGTAATAGATGGAGTAAACGATTCATTTTATTAATTCCAAACCCCAAAATTTATGCATTGAAAAGGTAAAATTAAGTTAAAGAATAAAGTTTAAAAGAGAAAAGTACTTTTAACAAAGTAATACCCACATTTTTCTGCTTTGATTAAGTGACACCACCCACCATCTTCTTCTCGGCTTTTTCTTTTTTTTTTTATTTAATAACTTATTGTCACAAAACATGACCATAAAAGCAGCCGAACTAATAACGATTTCCTAGTCGCTATCCATTGAGTGGCGAGCAAATATTCGGCAAAGTGCGCATATCTGATTCGAGGTGCTCGACATATGACGAGTACTAGCCGAACACCCCGCCTAGCATCTCGGCTATTCGGTATTTGGCGAATCAAGAATGTCTGGCGCCTTAAGAGAAGATATATAGCCATTTTCAATGTCGCTTAATTATTTCGAAATAAAATAGACTGATATAATATTATTGTTTTCCTGCGTTACTTAAATAAAAATCTGATTATCCTTTCTTTAACTAGACAAATTCGCGCAGTTTTGGAAGGTCCCAGCCATCTCCCTAAACTACAACGTCTCTGGGGTGCCACACGCTATGGACGTCGAGAGCTGATGTCTTGCCCAGGAAATTCTAACTGGATATCCAGAATTTTTTTTTACGATTAACAAAAAAGTAGCAAGTCTCTACAGGAGTCCCTTTCCAGTTGAGGGCCAACATCCGCTTAATCCGTAACTGGTACTCATGTATTTATAAAAGCACTCTGAATATTATAAAACATCATAATAAAAAGTCACTTGATGATAAACAACCCCATCTATATATTTCATACACGGAAATATTTCCGGAAATGAATAAGAGTTTCGTGTTTCCGTTTTTGGGGAGCGTTATACAAATATAATAACGATCTAGGGATAGCTCCATATTTTTTAATTTAATCCTAATTTTTGTGTCATTTAAATTGTCTGTTTAAATTACCTGAAAATGACAGTAGTAAAAAATGAACATAGTCACGAACTAGGTTCACTGCCGAATGTAAAAATAACAAATAATAAATAATAGATAAATAAAATCCACAAGAAAACCAAAATTCATTTTTTTTTAGTTTTGGCTTGAAGTTTTAATATCATCATCATTATGGATTAGGCATGATTGTTAGATAAAAATGCAAAATTGTTAAAAAAATATTTGCATTTTCGGATCTTTCAAAATATTATCGCTTCAATGGAATAATGTAGGTGAAGAATGGAACAGCAAAACAACAATCACTTTTACATAATCGGTTAAAAAAAATTCTTTATTTAAACCATATTTGCTATTCAATGTGCTTCATCTTTGCACAGTAATTCACCGAAACGCAGTCAGGTCACAACTGATTAGCTGAGAATCGAGTTCACTTGTGTAAGAAACCTATAGGCCTATTGTTATACGCTCTGATTAAACCTATTATTTGAATTAGTTTAGTTTTTTGTTTATCAGGTATCAAACAAGAAAAGATAATTTTTAACATTTAAATACTTATAAATCAAATAACACAATTTTAATAATGAAAAATATGTTTTTGAAATTGAAAAAAATTAGTCCACTCTGGCGTAGATACGAAGCAAATGCAGAAAAAATCGCTGGTATTTTTTAATATAAATTTTATTGTGATGAAATTTTAGCAAATTATATAAATTTAGTTTAAAAAAATTAAATGGAAGCTCTTAGCACTCAAGTAACGAATAAAAATAATTATCATAAAACTTTTTATTTAAAAATGTTCTTTAACATTCATTCTTCTTACTTTTATTAAACACTTACAAAACCCTGAAATGTGTGAAAATGCACACTTCATATCAATTGTTGAGTATGATTTACATAAGACCGAGTCTTTCCATGATTTGATTAGCAAAGTATCGGAAGATGAAAAAGTGACGCGGGAAAGGAACTTACAGTCCTGTACTTCCTAGGCAACCATCTCACAATGATGCCACGGAAGCATTTATTTAATTGAGTTTTAAATTATTCGAAAAATAAATAATCTATTTATATGACTTCTTTTCATTTTTAACCATAATGAATGGTGCATGTTGAATACGACAAAAAACATATAGTTTATTCTATATTGTTTGTACAAACATCCAGTATAAAACCTAAAATAAATATAAATCCATTTAACATGTAACCTGCCATATACAAATACCAAAATCTATGTCCCTACTTCCAAATATAAATCCAGCAACACATAAAAACTGCATATGTCACTGATGGAAATGAATCCCGAAAGCATTGCTCGTTGTGAAAATTAAAACATTACCATACGAATAAGCAAATTAACATAAATAAAAGAGTCAAAGCACTATACGCAAATATGCAAACTACAAAGGGACGGTGACTCACAAAAGCACTCGTTTAATATATTTATCAGAAGAGCGAATAACAATATCGAAAATGAAAAGAACCGCAACGTAGTGGGATCGTCATATCCTTTTCGGTTTTGTATGTCAAAAGGAGTCCCTCGTAAGACTGTTTTGCATCCCATATATTGCAGTGAAGTTTGCGTCGAGACGCTATTCTCATGAGAGCGTCGTTGCGAAAGGGGATGAAGCTGCCAGGCCAGTATTATCGCGAAAGCTGGGCATTTGTTATCAAGGGGCCTGCTGTTATCGGCATTTTAAACATTTCAGCACCGCACACCGACAATTCAATATCTTCGTTATAAAGAAAACGAATATATTTCTGCAGTAAAAACTTTATTTTATAGCGTTTACAGACTACGTCACAGTAACACGCCGGGATAAAAACCGTATAAAGACAAAAAGAGGGTTGTAATAAACTGAAATATATTCGTTTTGAAGAAGGAAGGAGTTGGTTTTACCATGAGAATAAATAAATGGAAAATGACAAATAAAACATTGATTTTCACAAAAACTTACAAAACTTATTCGTAACAATGTACTCAATTTAAATAACATAACAATTTTATTTAACGCATCCAATGAATTATAGATTTTATTTTTCTTATAAAGCGTTATATACATATATAAAACATTTATTGTTGTGAATAGTAAATAAAATAAAGCGTATACAAATTAAATAGGAATATACTGTTTTCACTTTTGTAAGGACGCACTAGATTTGGATATTTTGATTAATTTTATATTGTATTACTGACTTTAAATGTCATTTACAAAATCCATTACATTGTAAAATGACTTCCAGAATTCTAGGTTATGTTATATTATGTTATCTAAGATTATGAACATTATAATTTTAAGTTACTTTTCAACATGACTTATGTCAAATAATCTGGCATATTAATAATGTGATTTTTAATTATTTTTGTAATACCAAGGTGACATACGAGTTCAAATGTACAAATAGACCATATTAGTGTGACGTTACATACATGTGCTGCCATCTGGCAACGGTTTCCTTTGGAATTTGTTGGGAGATTTAAAATACCTATGTCATTACTTTTGTTACCTTAATTTAATGAATATTTTTAATTTTTGAGCAAAAAATCTTTGATAAGTATAATAATATATACAGTTCAGATACTTTATGTTATAGAATAATGTTTTTATAAACATATAAATAAGAATTCGAAGATATATTTATAGGTTACATTTTTAAATTATATATTACGTATTATTTTGCTCCAAACTAGATCCATTACAGTCACATTCTTAATTACAAATTTTTTCGTTTTTTGACAGATAAAATGAAAATCTATAATAGATAAAATAAGAACAATATATTGTTCTTTCAAACTATTTAGAAATGGCAAACAAACTTATTACTATGCTACTTGCCATAATAACAATTATTAACGTAAATTTTTCAAAATTAACCTGCAAAATAAAATTGTTCTGCAAAAATGCATATTAAATTATAATGTATAAAATAAGAGTTTAAATTAATAAATATTGACTTGCAGTTTTGATTTGAAGCATTTTATTACTTTGAAAACTTAATTTATACTTCCAAAATACAATAAAAAAAAAAAAAACAACATGCTAAATTCAGATAAAAGCAAACCAATCGAGAGGCGGCAGGATTCAGTGCTGCGGCCTCGCGGCATGTGACCTAGTGTGACGTTATGCAACGTAGTTACTAATATGGTCTATTGTTTAAATCAAAATTTCCTCTTTGTTTGTTTTTACGTGTTTTAAGTGTTAACAGTATACTGTTTTTACTTTTGTAACACCAGAACTGGTTATTTTGGTTACTTTTTTTTTATTGGCGCAAATAGCCTTTGTTGCTGTGCGCCAAAAATTTTAACTAACTAACTTACTTTTTTTATTTACATTATTTGTATTTTAAATGTCATTTAGAAACTTCGTTTAACTGTAAAACGAACTTCAAATTTTTTGGCCATGATCATTATAATAAAGATATCATTTTTCAGAAACGCATCAAACGTTTTGACATGTTAACAATGTGCTATTTTGAATTATTTTTACAATACCAAATACATAGAATTCGACATCTAATCACATTTTTAATTCTGGAATAGAAAGATCTTTTGTTTTAACATATTTTAATTTCGCACTTGGTACCTCTTCTACATTGAAAATTAAGGTATTCATATACTCTGGCAATGAATTATAAGTAAAAATGAGGTATTTGTAAGACTAGTTGGACAAAAGCACACTGGCGATACTATTGCTTACGTCACTTTGGATGTCGTCTATTAGTTCTTTTATAGGCTATTCCAAACGTTTAAACGGAACTAACTGGAATTTTCATTTTTGTAAGATATCAAGAAGTCTCTTTCAAGATTTGAAGTGGGCTTTTGCTTAGCAAAATGATCAAACTTTTCCTTGGATTACCAATCTTTCAACAGAATATCATGACATGAGCCTATTTATAGGTACTAATCTACGAGGTGTGTAAATTAAGTACCCGGACTGGCAACATAGCGTTTGATCTGGAAACATTTGGGACAAGAGACTTGGAGGGGCGGCAGGTGAACAAGTGATACGCCTTCATTGCGAGTTTGAACTCGCTAGAATAATTTTGTTGTCTGCAGGGTTTTTTTTTTTTTTTTCGTGAAACAGTTTTTTCTAGTGTGTTCTAAAAATGAGTGACATTCATTTTTACTTCAGACTTGGGAACAGTACACCGGAAACTTTTACAAAATTTTAGCAGGCCTACGGAGACAGTTTTTTGACAAGGACCCAGGTTTTTTGGTTGTTTAAGGCATTTTCAGAAGGAGGAGAGTTGATTGAAGATGAATCCGCAGCGGAAGGCCTTCATCTTCAAGAACCGATGAAAATGTCGTCAGAATACGGAATCTTGTGCGTTCAGATCGTCGGTTGATAGTCAGAATGATCGGGAAAGAGTTGAATTTGACTCACACTACCGATCATAAGATTTTGACCAATGCATTGGGGATGAGAAAAATCTACGACAATGCGCCTTGTCACACTGCAATTTCAATAAACGTGTTTTTGACCAGTAAAAATATTCTTGTGGCTCCTCATCCCCCTTATTCGCCTGACTTGAGTCCTTGTGATTTTTTCCTTTTCCCAAGATTGAATAATTACCTTAACGGACGTCATTTTGGGACACTCGAAAACATTCGAGCATCCGTAACCAAGCAGCTGAAAGCTATTCCAGTATCCGAGTTCCAGCACTGCTATGAGGATTTGAAGAACCGTCTTCCGCGCTCTGTGGCATCTCAAGGAAGTAATTTTGAGAGAGAGGGGTAACTCTATTCGAATAAAAAAAAAAAAATAATAATTAAAAAAATCAGTCCGGTTACTTAATTTACACACCTCGTACATTTAGTTCCATTGCGTTTATTCTCCTCCTGTCTCATTGTTTTATTTATTGCTGTAATTATATAATCTAGTAATTTAGATGGGCTGTGTCATACGCAAATAGCCATTATTACTGTGCGCCGAAATTTTTAACTAACTAATTAACTCTCCTGCTACCTCCAAACGTCCACGTTTCGGCAGCGTACATGAAAATATGAAAATCAAGTGCGCTAACCAATTAAAATTTATTTAAATTGGTTACATTCCTATTGTGCCATACAAATCAGGACTTTCTGTATTAGGTTAGGCATTATTACTGCGCGCCGAAATTTTTAACTAACTAATTAACTCTTCTGCTATCTGCAACGTCCACGTTTCAGCAGCGTACATGAAAACATGAAATGCAAGTGCGCTAACCAATTAAAATTTATTTAGATTGGTTAAATTTCTATCGTGCCATACAAATCAGGACTATCTGTATTAGGTCTGTACAGTACCCAGTGTATATTAAAAATCACTTTTCATATTATATTGTATTTTATGTGTCATATATTTAATTTTCGATGTTTTATAGAAATAAAGGCTTTGGTTATTAAATTTCACTTAAAATAACGTGGTAGCATTGATCGAGCTTTAAAAATATCTTTCATTTAGCTGCACGTTTGGCATTTTAATGACTTAACATTAACAAAAATACAATCCAAACAAAAAATACAATCATAAAAAGGTATTCAGTAAAAGGCAAATAGAAGTATCAACAACAGGGCTACATTTCCCATTTTTAAAATTCGGCACACAAAAAAAGCAATTTTCGCTGTGCATTTAAAATGTTTCGTGAAAGGGTACATTAATCATTTTGTGGTATTATACTTGAACCAGAAAGGTATTGTTTCTCAAATAGAAGAATACATGCATTAACCTATTTTTACTCAACATGCATTATGTTACATAATATAATATTTTTGTCCTTGAAGGATAAATACCCAAATAAAATGTAAATAATAATAGAGATTTACAAAACAATAATGTAGTAACTGTGAAAGGTGCATGCTTCATATTTATCATGTAAGTGTTATTAAATATTAATGAATAACATTTTTACAATAATATCATAGAGATGTCGCATAGGTCAGGATCATATAAATACAGACACTGTATTGTAACAGACAGTGTTGTAATATATACATTTAAAAAAATATCTAGATACAGGTACAAGCCAAAAATGTTTGTAACTAGATACAGATAGATTCTTTTGTAAAGACACTGAAAAGTGACAATAGCATATAAAAACATGTTTAAGAAATTAATTTTTATTGACATACATATAATAGCTAACAATTAACAATGAATTATAATTAAACAAACAGTGCGTGTTAATCGGTATTATACAGGCTGTTCACAAATGACTGTGACGTCGCAAAAAGTTCACTAAATTCAAGATAAAACACTATTCTACGGCATAATTTTGTACTAACTAACGTGTGTATTATGTTAGTCATTAATTTTAGTCTTATAGCTATGTTCTTGTTAAGAGAATGTTCCTTTCACTCAAATTTTAGCCCTAATTGTAGTGGAATTTTTGCAGTTTGAAAATTGGTCATCAAAAGAGCAACAATATTTATTCAAATGCTTAGTTTTCATATAATATCTACTATTTTTACGGCCGTTCAAAATCTACGAAAAACGAGTGATAATGTCACCAATACTAGCAAAAATAAAATATTCGAAATGACAATTTATAATTAAACAATTATATCAGCTCGGTATCACGGTATAAAAATAAGGTAACGAGCAAAGTATCTGAAATATAGATATAAGATACTTAAATTTAAATATCTAGATTGAGATACATATTTCAAAAAGAATCTAATTTGTATCTAGATACTTGTAACTAGATACATTACAACACTGATAACAGGCTAGCCAATTCTGACATCACCGGCGTTAAGATGGAAAAATGAGATAATCTTTGCAAAAAGAGAAAATTATTGGGAAAAGTTTCACATGAATTTACTGTTTTTGCAAAGATTATCTTATCTTTGTATTTGAATTCCTAATATTTCCAATATTTATTTGAACTCCTAATGGCGGCGCTGTCATCATTTGACAGACTAGTAGTATACAGTGTTTGTAGGCCAGGACTGCAACACCAAAACATTCTGACATACAGATGTTTGATTAAAAAAATATTTATCAGCATCTAAACAAATATAATTTGCTTACGTAATGCACATGCTGCATTTTCATAATTAGGTAATGTCTGTAATGATGACTGAATAGCGGAACTTGTTAAAACGGAGGTATAAGTAAATGGATGTCGTACGAAAGCCACGCATAGGAACCTAACCAACTCCTCTACGACGTTCTTCACATGTATCCTGGTTAATCGCCATAGTTGCTAAGCCTAAATAAATAAATTGTAAAAAAATATTCCTACATCTTTTAGAATTATTAAATAAATTATAATACGACAATTTATTTTATTAAATTTATGCAATAAAACGATTTTTATTTAAAAAACAAATTCATTATGAATTTTTACACTTTCGTACTAAACGAAATCAGCTGTGGCCACCATAGGACCGATCGCCATCACAAAGTAATTGTATAAAATACATTCTATCAGCAGAGTAGTTATTATTGTAAAAGACAATAACGTATTATATATATATAATTTACGATAACCTTGACGAAACGTACATGCATACATACAAAAAATTTAAAAAATAGGTTGTTAAGCTAAGTTATTACTTTTATAAGTCATAACTTAACAATATAATAAAAGCAATACCTTAACTTGTTAAGGTAGCAACTTTTGTTAAATAAACTTTTTCGAAATATTTCTCTATTGTGAAATATTCGCAAAAATCTTAAAACCGACACGAGTAAACTCCCATTTCTAGTTAACCGATTTTTATCAAAAGTAGATGCACCTCGTGCCCTTGATGTTTAAAGCTTAAATATGAAGTTTCATAAAAATCCTTTTAGCCGAATTTGCTCTGCACGTGTACACAGACCGACGGACAGACAGACAGACAGACAGACCGACAGAAATCATGCTAAAAATAGTCAAAACGTTATGTAGGGACCTCAATTCGTGGAGAACCATCGAAATTTCGAAATGTCAAAATCAGTATGATCACAGTACCTCCCTTATATATGTTGGTGGTCGGTAAAAACTGGAAATCGATTGATTTCAAGATGATACCATAACGGAGTTTATAAGTTAATATGGGGAGCTGCAATCGCAAAAAATGTAGATTTGAATGATATTCACATGTTCCGGGATAAAAGACTCCCAGTATATTAATAAAACCAACAATTATAATTTTATTTATCTAGAATTTTGACTAGTTTTAACTACTACTAAGTAAAAATTAAGAGTTTTATTTTACTTCTATTGGTAGTATTACCAACTGCGTGGTTTACAAGTGATTTAGCATTCAGCCATATTTGTCAGATTGACTTGTCCTATTCTTTATTCTTAAAGGTTTGAATTCTGGGTTTATAACCAAACTATTAACACTGCGTATCAAACCTAAATACATACTTGATATTGTAATAATATTAAGTAGTTGGCAGTGTACTGTATTTTTTCAAAAAATAAACTTTCGCATGTAACTGTACTAAAAAGTGACGTCAGAGTTTCATACCGTAAATCCTCTCATATTGTGGAAGACAGACAGAAAAATACGCGGTGTGGAATGCAGTTTGGGACATAGACTTTTAGTATGTAAAAATTGTTAATTGCAAATATTGATTCCCCTAATTATTTAAGGGTAACACCGTAAATATATTCTACAGAATTAAAAACTGCATTTAACACATACACTAGTTATAAAATTAGAATCACCGTTGTTGTGAAAAAAGTTTTCTAAAGTCAAGCCTTATTGTTATAGCTGGTGCCATGAAACTAACAGAAAAATAATTGCAGACCCTGGGATAAGAAGTCTAAAGGCCACAGTGTTTTCAAGATGGATTTTTATGCGAAGACAAAGAGCCTTTAAAATTTTGCCATGTCCGTTGTTTTAAATTTTATACCAATTATCCAAATAGAATGTTTGTAAAATATGTGTGAACATGTGTGAACATAGCGAAAAGGGGGCGACCAATTTGTTATAATTTAAAAGAATTGAAACCAAAGTACTATGGCACAATTTTGTAAATTATAAAAAAAAAATAATAAAGATATAAAGAAACTACCATACATACCCCCCCCCATACATCATGGCTTCTATACCAGTGTAAGCGGTTTTAATAATGAAGTTGACGAAAATAATGACGATTTTCCGGAAAATAAAGGACTAGAGTAGCTAAATTTGATATGTCACCTGTTATTATTAGATTATAACCAAACATTCATTCGTCAGTTAAATATTTAATTTTGAACAATACAGGTTTTTTTAGAGGGTCAGTTTTCTTGTTATTGATTGTAACATTAATATTGTTTTGCAATTAAATAATTAATTATTATTGTTTGAATAAAAAGAATATAAACCATAAAAAGTATGATATATGTGTATTTTAATATAAAAAGGGTTCATGCCTCATTTTTTAAACAAAAATACTTATTATTATTATTAACATATAAACATTATTTACACTATTTCCTTCTTAACATATATTTTTGAATCTATTAAAAATGTTGCGTATTTTTGTAATTGTGAAATATTCTAAATGAAATAATTCAAAAACTCAGTTTTGCGGCTTAAATCCTTCTTATCCCAGGATCTTCAATTAAAGGAGCCAATATTCTCAATTAATAATTTTAAAATACTAAACGCGGACGTCCCAAATTTCTTTCAACACTGTATATATGTCTATACCAGTGGTCACTAAACTTTTTTGATTATTACCACAAAATATATTATTTGTGACAATTCAGATAAAACGGAATTCAAAGAAACTAGAAAAATAACGCTTGTTCTAATATAATATTAATAATAATATAAATTTTAAAATATATTTAAATACTACAGTTCCAAGTTACTGAAATGCTAGGGTTATTTATGATGGGTTATTGGTGTTGCCTTTTCTGATGACCCCTAGACATACGTGTTATAAATGAACTCTGCAATCGTGTGCAACGAGCCAGTGGAGGAATGGGCCTTCGGGAAATCGGAAAATTCCCAAAAGTGCAAGAGCTGTTGAAGAAGGTATTCAGGAACTATAATATATGTTATACAAACGTACAACTAGAAGGTCTTATTAACCTTAAAAAAATACATTTGGCTACTAAAGGTATTTTGTTGTTTTTGCAGCGAAATTTCTGAGTTAACAAAACGGAACTATAGCAAACAACATTGAATTGAGTAGAAGTAACTGGTTTAAAATAATATTAGGTAGAGTAGAGTTAGACAAATTATAACTCATTACTGATTCAAATATTTCATAGTACAGGAAGAAAAAAAAACTGTTTAAAACGGTCAGTAATCAATAAAAAAAAAATTAAAATGAGAAAAAAAAACACATTTTTTTTGAATTTTATTTACTGAACATATATATCCTTCATAAAAGCCATTTCGGGCCCAAAATGGGATTGAAAGTTGATATTATGGTGCATAGTGTGGGTCGAGAAATAAAAAAGAAATCATAAAAAAATATTCATTTTTATTCATCATAATTATGCCTTATTAATGAAAAGAATTAATTAAAAAATAACAATATAAAAATAGTACATTCGGAAGTGATCTTTTCTGCAAGTAAAGCTTGCCCGAGTTATCTCGGGTGTGGGAATTTTCGCTCATAATAGCCGCCCGAACATACTCGGGCGTAGTCCATAAGCGGTTAAAGTAAACAAATGTCACATGTAGTCAAACTAATCGTATGTTGTAGTTGCTAAAATATACGTATTAAGAGTACTCAGTCACCACATAATGCTATGCGAGTTCAAGCATAAGAAAAATACTGCAAAGACTGCTTAAAAATATGTACTGTGTATGATGAAGGCACGACAGCTATATTGAGCTAGATACGCCATTGAAGGAATAACATTATCTTCTTTAATTTTTCCTGTTACTTTCAGTTGAATATCTGTTCATTGAATGTATAGGACGATGGCATTAGGCTGTAAAGGATTCCTTAATAAATGACAAGAAACGATGTAATAATTGCAAGGCATAGCAAATAATGGTTAATGTGTAACAGCATAAGATACAATAATTGTCGATGTTTTATTAAGAAAATAAGAAATAATACTTATTTATGACGACCAGAGGCCGTGAAAAGCAGAGGCGACAGGGGCGACAGGGGCACAGGCCCAGGGCGCCAGCTCTTAGGGGCGCAATTGTATGCTAATTGTATGCTAATGTCCCAATTCCTTGAGCGGCATTTAGGCCGTGTAGGTCGCGGTTGCTGACTTGCGGTTTTGGGAATTAAAGAATGTGCAGAGTGTTGCGTGTTTGTCAACATAAGTTTTGAACTACTCTCTAATGTGTTGATAAACATTATTCAATTGTGCCGACTATGGTCTTTAATTGCTGCCAACAATTACACAAATGAATAATGTTTCCAAAACAATTGAGGTAGGACTTGACGTCATAGTGTCCTGGTTAACAGTTATAAAATGGTCTTAGGGAATAGAGTCGTTGGTCAGTTATTCATTGAGAGTCAGTGATTCATTGAGTCAGTCATTGAAGAAGTTAGTTATGCATTCGATCATTTTTGTGAGCATGCTACCCGAGGACCAGCCCAGCTGTTCAAGTCACCAACCCGAGATGTGAGTGCCGTCTACAGGGCTTCTCCACGTGTCCGCCTCGTGCGGATACATGGGGTGGTTCGACCGATCCTGGAGAAGCCGGGGCAAGAACGGGACTGACATCAGCTACTAACAGTCAACACGAGCAGCCATTCTGACAATTAATTCTATTGTGTTGTAGAATTATTATAATATAATAAATTTTGTAGAAAAGCTGTCCGTTCTTGAATCCACCCCCTGACAATATATATACTCTAAGTTTTTATTAAATTTGTCTATTTTTATTTAGATCAAAATTATAATTTTTTATTTCTATATCAATCTCGTACATATTAAAAAAATTAAAGTTGTACACATTTATTGATTATATAATAATATTCAGTCTTCTTTTGGACTGTATATAAATAACAAAGAAGTCCATTTTTCAATTTTCTGACTTATTTATTTTTTATTTATTTATTTATTGGACTGGAACACACACAGGACAAGCCCAGTAAAGTGTTCTCTGTATAATAGACGTTATATGTTTAAATAATTAAAACAAATATAAAATGTTATAGTTACATATAAGTAATAAAATATGCAATTTATTGGACAACATAAAGTTTATCTTAGAATTTCAATGCACTTTCGGTGGAACAGAAGTTTGGCAGAATTAAAAATATCAATGGTCCGAAAGTTCATATTATAAGTAGATGCCAATCTGATGGGGGGTGAATTACGGAAGGAATTGTTATTAAAATTTGTTACGTAAAATAATGTTTGGTTGCGGGTCTGATATGAGGGAACATGAACACCAAAAAGTTGTAGCAGGTCACTGCTTTCAGTGATGCTATTAACAATCTTATAAAGAGAGAGCATGTCCGCTAGCACACGAAGATTTTTTAATGTTAAAATATTAAAAGTAGTACAGGCAGATTCTTAATTTTCATAAGGGGTATCTGTTTTACAGCAAAGGTATTTTAAAGCTTTAATCTGAATTCTTTCAATTTTATTTATATACTTATCATACTGGGGGTTCCAAATAACGGATGCAAAATTTAGCAGACTATAAACATAGGCAAAGTAGAGATTTTTAATAGGAATTACCGATTTAAATTTTTTTGTGCTACGAATAATAAAACCCAGCATTCTCCAGGCTTTAGAAACTATATTGATTATATGAGCTTCAAATGATAATTTTGTGTCAATATACACCCCAAGATCCTTCACAACTTCAGTCCTATTTAATAAATTCCCATTTAACTTGTAATCAAATGTAAACTTATTAGTATTTCTAGAAAATGAGATAATTTGGCATTTACCATAATTGAAGAAAAGTTTATTTCTATCGCAATATTTATGGAAATTGTCAAGGTCATTTTGAAGCAATATTGGGTCAGAAATTGAAGTAATTTTAAAGAACATTTTCATGGCATCAGCAAATAATAGAAAATTAACATTTGAAATATAGCTAGTGATGTCGTTTATGAAAAGCAGAAAAAGTAATGGCCCTAAATGAGACCCCTGTGGGACACCAGATGTAATTTTTACAAACCTTGACGTAAATTGATTGATTTTCACAGTTTGACTTCGGTTCTTAATATAAGAGATAAACCAATTAAGTAAATCCCCATGAATACCCATTTTTAAGAGCTTATTTATTAGAAGATTATGGTTGATTTTGTCAAAGGCTTTACTGAAGTCTGTGTATACAGACTCCACTTGAATTTGTTTATCTAAATGTTTTAGCAAATAGTCGGTATATAAAAACAAATTTGTATCAACCAATCTTTATCGAACAAATCCGTGTTGCTGGGGATTTAGGTATGTAATTCTTGACGGAATTGTATATATTATTAAAAATTAATGATTCAAACATTTTTCCAAAAATACATAGTTTGGAAACTGGCCGATATATTTTTATTAAATTTCGATTACCTGATTTAAAAATTGGGCTGATATAGGCTCTTTTCCAAATGCTGGGAAATATGTCTTCAGAAATGGATTTATTATAGATAATAAGCAGAGGAGCTAATAATTGATCAGATAAAGATTTAATGAAATATGACGGAATATTATCAGGACCAGCTCCTTTGTTAGGATCGAGATCATTAAGATTATATATAATTATCGAGAATATGCAGTGAACTAATGGATAAAGGAGAGGTAGATAAGTGCAAATTATCACTATTAATTATAATCGGTGAATATGGTTCAAAAAGCAGAAAAAAAAGTCGTTAAATGAGATTGTAAACCGATTCCCCATCAGAAATCTAAGTTATCGAGTTTTAGGAATACACCCGGTATTGACGAAAATTGTCTTTTATTTGAAATGAAATTCCAAAAATTTTTAGGATTTGATATAATATTACTTTCAGTGATTTTAATATAGTTTGCATAATCATTAGAGATTAAAAATTTAGATCTACGCCTAAGTGCATTAAGACTTACAAGATCCGCCCTGTTATTGAATTTTTTCCACCTTTTGTGATATTTTAATTTTTCTTTTACACATTTAATTATTGGTACAGATATTAACTGTTTTAGATGGCACAAATTTCTTGATGATATTATTAATAATTGTATAAAATTTGACAACAGACTCCTCGGTGTTGCTAACACTGAGAACAGATACCCAGTCAACAGAATTCAATTCAGCTACAATTGAGTTAATATCCATTGATTTAAAATAATATTTTATATAATTTTTAAAACCTAAAAATTTGCAATTAAGATCAACAATAAATTCTAAACTGGAGTGGAACTTGTCCTCAGGCTAGTACCGGAAATTCAGACCTCCTAACATCTTTGATACTAATTCTATTACATAAGATTAAACCAAATACATTACCAGAAGTATTGCGAAAATTAGAAAATTGATATAAAGAACAGAAATTGAAAAATTCCATAAACAAATCCAATTTATTACTGCTTACTGTTGAAGTTGGAATAAAAACACTGTCTTTTTGAATCCAATTTATTGAGGAGAGATTAAAGTCCCCCAAAACAATAAACAATTCATTTAGATGAGTATTAATAAGAGTTATCACGTTATTTATAAACACATCAAATGCTTTCAAATCATAATCCGGAAGGTATACACAACACATATTACACTTCTGCCCTTGTGAACTCACTACACTTAACCATATATCTTCAGCCGTAGTTGCCCACTCAGGTTTGGGGAAATGTACAATAGATAAGCGGACTGTTATTAGTACACCGCCACCATCCTTTTTTAAAGAGGCAGTGTCACTACGATCGCGTCGAAAAACTACATAATTGTTATCAAATAATTCAGAACTGTTAACTGAATCGATTAGAAACGTTCTTAAGCCACGAACATTTTGGTAAAAAATATCCATAAATTTAATAGGGAAAAAATATATCACAAAAATACAAATTGAATTTAATCCAGCCGTTCCAAATCTTTTTCAGTTTTAACAATCCTTATTTTAGAAGAATCAGATTAACGTATAAAAAGTTTTCCGTTTCGGAACCATACATATTTATAATTGAATTTTTTTGCGAAAATTCGAGTAGAATTAAACAATTGTTTATAATAGGGAGACAAATGTTCATTTATAAAAATATTTGAAGAAAAACCTGATATTTGTAAACCTGGGGTCACAGCCTGAGTAGATGTTGGGGATTTCCGTTGTAGACGTTTAGTTTCAATATGGGCCGCGATAACATCATTCAGTTTCTTTCTTGAGAAGAAGCGAACGACAACACTCATGGGCGCGTTGGACGTATTAAGAGTCTGGACGCGATGGATAACCTCAACATCTTCTTCCTTGATTTGATACTCGATGGTGTTTCCGATTTTGTCCAAAATATCCAAAAGGTTTCCATTTTTATTCTCGGGAATGCCATATATCTCGACATTATTGCGTCTGGAATATTGCTCCAATTCATTAAGCCGCTCAGTTAAATTTTCACGTTCTTCTGATAGCTTAAAGTGGTCACATTGTAATTTATCAATTTGGTTGATTTTCTTCGAGAGGCTATCCAGGGTGACTTGAAATTCAGTTACTTTATCTGAGCAAAAATTTATCGAGTGAAGCAAAGTATCGTATTTGGTATTCAAAGAAGATAGCTGGTTTTTAATTGAATGTAGCTCGTGCAAAATAACACTGGAACCGTTATTACATTCTTCTTCTCCTCCAGAAGGAACGTCGTCCTCGACACGACACTTTGGACAGATCCATTTGACTCCAGATTTGCGAAGAATACTGAACGTTCCAGGTTTAATTTTCCCACACTTCTCATGGAATAGATTCTTACACGGGCCTCGGCACAGAAGACCTGATGTTCTGCCTACGTATTGGTTGCATACGCCACAATTTTTAGACATCGTGGAATAATAAATTACAACTGTTGAGGGTCACTGATAATAGTTCGTAGCACACACTTTGTTGGAATAAATCCGCAGAAACGCGCACAAATTTGTCCAGTATGCATAAACGGCAAAAAATACTTATTTTATGAGTTTAAAGCTTTAACACCAAGTTGATCCAAAATATAATCACACAACAACAATAATCATTATTTTACGTATACAATGATATATAACACCACTAAATAAACACTTTGATAATTTTAAATTTAAAAAAAAATTCAAGAGCACAAATAAACGTGTATAAATCGAGAGAATATACATTAAGACTTGTTGAAGACTGATTCCGAGAATTGTTAAATTATTTGACGTAGAAATTGATCTGCAGCAACACGTTGTTTACTGGTAACGTTAATAATATTTTTACCAGCTTTTAAAGAAATATATTTGAAAAGTTTTCTTACACATCTGGAAACATCTATAACTGATTTTTGTGGCACATTTAGACGTACACTTTGACTTACAAACTTAATTTGTTCCTGACTGCGGTTCATATCTTAAAAAGTATGTACCTAGAAACACAATTTTCCCGGATTAAAAAATCATAAAAAAATCCAAAAACTTTAAAAAAAAAAATCTATTCTCAACTAAATAAAGAAAATGCAAAGAAATTTTTCACTATAAATGTGCATTTTGTATACCTTACATATTAATTTTTAATTATAAAATTTTCTATTTTACATGTTTAGTATGAAAATCATCTACCATTAAATTGTAAAAAAAATGGACAATTTTCTTGAGTCTGGTTTTGTGGTTCAGGAGTTTTCGATTTGTTGCCTGTGGTAGTAGTCTGTTAGTAGCCTATATCTAGAAGTAGGGAAAAACGTAAAAAAAAAATAATGTAAAACAGGCTTTAATTCATTTGAAAAGAAAAACATCACGGTTCGTATCTAGAGGTCAAAATAGGATATGAAAATAGTTTATGCGTCGAAAAGTTCGTATGTCGAGAGGTTTGTAAGTTGAGGTACCGCTTTATACTGTATTTGCATATTTACTTAGTCATAACTAGTATTCGGTTAAAATGTTAAAATATTTAAATTGCAACAATCTAAATGAAAAGAATATGTTTGAAATAAGATTGCGAGCACCTAAACTCCCCTCTTCAGTACGCCGCTGCATATTCTAACAAAAGAGCGCAGTTTGACGGATTTGCCCCGGGAGCCAAAAGAGCTAGCGCCGGCTCTGATGACGACGTAATATTTTAAAATTTATATTGTAATTTTGGGCTGCATAACTCATGTTCTTTACTTGCGTCTAAACTGAATTGTTCATTCATCTCAAATTTATGATAATCGACTCCAAATAATACCAAAGTTATTTTAATTAATCATTACACAATACATAATTTATTCAACAATTCCCGTGTGTTTTTGCGTTGTCATGTTGATGTGACTGTTGGCAAAGCATGGGCGAGCCATCACATTTGATTATGGCATTCTTGTGAACCGCATAGTTTAGTAAACGCCCTTTCTCCCAGTACACTAGGGAAATTTTCTCTCGTGTTTCTTAGCTTAGGGGAGGACTGTATTCTCGTATTTTGTACCGTTTTCCTTACAAAATATTTTTGTCGTCACAGACAGTTTAAGTCGGCGCGACGTTGTAAATTTCTTTACACGTTTTTCGTGTGTTTTTTCGTTTTATTTTATTCCGTTCTGCCACGACGCGCTTATATGATCTTGTAAAAATATTTTGCTATTTATTTTAACGTATTTTTGAGTGTTGTTGTCGTTTTATATCGTCCTCTTATTTTATTTTACAGACACGTACATTCCACGAAATAAATTTATTTTGGTGTTAATGTGTTAGTACTTCAAAAATAAATTCGCCCTCGTTTCTTAGACATGGCTATGCCAAACTTTTAACCCTACTAACATAAAACATTCATTTGATTGATGCTTAACTTGTTTCCCAGTTTCTGTACAGGTACCATTTTATTCTCTTCCTCACCATGTTTCATGCTCATTGGCTTATATATTGTAATCGTTTGCCTTTCATTTTCTGTAATATTCGTCTATGAGTACAGTGCTCATGTATGTATACCAGATGAGTACCCGTGTTTTGCTACAGTATAATGACGGTCCGCCATCATTCTACAATTATTAAAAGTCATGGTTCTTTGTCGATCACATTGGTGAATCCCCCCCTCAGGTGCTATGATCACCAGGCTGCTGGATGCGATCACTCTGGTGAAGTAGATCTGCCCATGTGAGAAGCAGTCCTCCCTCAAATCTGTCCCAAACCCTGAACCTAGATTCGCCCCGTCAGCGGTTGATAAGTGTAAAATCCTCAGTTATGTTTCTAAACATGTATATGGGTAAACTTTTCAAGCAAAATACTAGTCGATATCTCATCTGTCCTTAGAGATATTGAGGAATTTGTAAAACAACATTTTCACCTTAGTGGTCGAACTTGGGAACATCGACTTACTTTAATTACCCTTTTTAGTGAGTTCTTACGTTATACGGAAGAATGTACTCCCCGTATTTCTTATTTCTAAGAAAAAATACTCACTTTGCCCTTAAGGGGTGAAATAAAAAAATTAAAAAAACTGTATAACAGTTTCGAAAGATTTAAAAAAGACATATATGCCAGGATGGACTGTTATAATTTAAGAAACACAGGAGATGCGAAGGGTTTCTATAATTTACTCTAAAACTAGATTTTCCGCTTTAGGGGTTAATTAGGGCAAAATCTCATCGGATCTGAAAGATATTGAAGAATCCGGGAAGAAGCATTTTACCATTTTTTCATCTTCTTAGCGATCAAATTTCGAAAAATTCCTTCTTAGTGGGTGCTTAAGTTATGGAAGGACTATACTCCCGGAATTCCATGTTTCTAATAAAAATATACCAATTGACCCCTTATGGGGTAAAATTTAAAAAAAGGTATCAAAGGGCATTCTAAGGATTAAAAAAATCTCTACAAACAAAAAAGATACTAAGGATTCTATGATTTGCCCTGAATTAAGTAGATTCACCCCTTTGATTGTAGATTGCAGCAAAATCATGAATTACATTTTTATTCATGCGTACGGGTAACCTTTACAAGTCATTTTCTCATCGAGCCTAAGAGGTATTGAGACTTTCACCCCCTTAGGGGTTGAATTTCGAGAAATCTCGTCTACGTGGGTCTTTACGTCATGGAAGAAGTATACTCCTCGAATTTCAATTGTCTACTAAAATATACCAATGTACCAATGCAATTTAGGGAAATGTAAATATCAATCGAATTAAGGGATGAGTTTTTTTCTTAAGCAGCATGCTCTAGAGAGGAGATCTCATCATCATCATCACTTGCGCGACAGCCCGAGGTGAGCATAGGCCTCCTGTTTTCAGGTTTCATGACCATGTTTTCAATCTATATGCATTCAGAAGTAATATGGTCAGTATTACGTCCATTTTTTAGCGTACTCAGAATGGCACTTACAGTTTATAGTCGGTTGCGAACTGTTAAGCAGAACCTGTAATTTGTATAAATATTCAACACAAAAATGATTTGACATAAGCAGGAATTGAACTAACGTCTGTGCCCTTGCTCAGCGGACCAATAGCAGATACAAGCGATTGAACGCTTGCAGCTACAGGCTTTCTTAAGCTGTATGCTCCAGAGAGGAGATCTAGGAACCATTATATTAGGAGACAGACTCACAGTAAAACGCAAATGTTTTTTCATATTTGTTTGAATAAATGGTCGTAAGAAAAAATAAATTGTTTGAGTTTGTTTTCAAAGAGTCACATATTTAATTTTGACAAAATTTTGCTTACAACAATATCAAATCAATGTCAATGGCATTACCATAAAAGTACTAAAACGCTTAACACAAACAAATTAGTTGTTGAACACATAAAAAAACATGTGTATAAAAGACCGCATGAGTGGTTTAAAATGACGAACTGTTTTTAAATTAAAACTGACAGTGTCAATCACTTGACAAATTGCGTAATTACATAAATGTCGCTTGTTCTTGAATCTTCTACACAGATTTATTTTGCTTTTTACATCCAATTTTTCAAGCACAAAATATCTCCATAGATAGTGCGAATACATATTTAAACATGCAATTAAATCAGTATAACTTGAAATAATATACATAATTTACAAAAATAAAACATAAAATAGACAGGTATTTATCATATCTTGTCAATCCGGTAGTGTAAACATACCTTTACCAATTTTTAATATGCATCATAAACCAGTAGCTAATCTCCATACGTGCAACTAGATGTATCAGACCACTTTAAAATTTTATGAAATGTAATACGCACGTCAAATAAATTAAAATAATAAATAATTCAAGAAGTCACTTTTTATTGAGACGGCAACATTGTAAACATTTGACGTTTAATATATTAACAAGTTGTTTTGATGAGAGATATGATAATTATGCATATATATCATTGTTTAATAGAGGCATATCTCTGACCACGTGATATTTTCATTTTTTTAATTTTATTAATTATTACACAATAAATGCTGCATCATTAGTAGAATAAATGATGTATATGTACTCTGTGTACACCCACGGGACACATTTTGTTCTATCATGTTGGTATGACTGAATCAAGTGTATTAGTTGTAATATGAATTAGTTATTTTGAAATTATTTTATATTATGTACCTATATAATTGGAGGAAGTTAATAAAATTAATAGGTGGTTTCCAATATAAACAAAATACTTTGCTTATTTTTGAATTTCTCAGGTATCACTACTAGTGTAGGGCTGCCATAATTGTCAGATTACCGACCGGGACCCCCCCCCAAAAACAACTCAAAAAAACTTTTATTCACAATAATACCTTTATTATAAAAAATTGCACAATATTTAAAAAAAATAAAAATATTTAAAGATAAAAAAAAATAATTAAAGTAGAGATTGATAACAGGTATTCCAAGAGCAAAACGTTGGGATCAATGATGAATCATTTTGGAACACTCAGTTCGACTGGAAAAATTTGATGTTTTTTTTGTGGATGCGTCTTTATCAAATCTAAAGTAATATAATATAAATTAATGGGTGATTCAATTTAATAAAACCAAATAGAACCTTACATTCCATTCTTCTCTTGCGTTTACTCTCTCCCTTCCCCGACTTCGGTGGCTTCTTTATCATCGCTCTTCTTTGCCCAATCATACTTCTCCGATGTTTTCGTTTTTTGGAGCAGTTCTTTTTCCCCTTTTATATAATTATAGAATTCAATGCATGACATTGTATAATTTAAATCACATTGAATTATGCTTTTCACGGTGTCAATAGGAAGCGATTAGACACTAGCTGACTGGTACTCGACATTACTCCGGAACATTTCGGACCTCGAATCTGTTATATAATTTATATATAGTATGTATATATGTATATGTACAATATTATCGAAAAATAATTTTTTAATATGCATAAATTTTAAATCGACCGGGACAAATGACTCTTGGACCGGGACACTGCGACAAAACCTCAAAACCGGGACATGTCCCGGTGTACCGGGACGTATGGCAGCCCTATACTAGTGGTGTACCGGATTTCCGTAACCGGGGATGATCCGTATAAACAAACCCGTACCTGCAACCACATACGATTTTCCAAGGCGGATTTTAAACTAATCACATAAATAAATTCGAATTAGTATTCATATCCTTATATGATGCTAGTCAAGACTACGGCTTAAGGCGTTTTCAGACTAAAACCATTTCTTCGCGGATGGTTAGAGAACTGGTCGTAAGCAGTTCGCGAGCTTATCATCCTCACCACTTTTCAAGTTTACCGCCTGCAAAATGATAAGCGAGAGATGTTTACACTGGCAGAGTTAGGTTAAGTTTAATTTATTTCTATAAATACGATCTGAATTATGAAATGTATGTACCGATAAAGTGAGGCTTTGGATCATTTTGTGTAAGAAAAGCCCAAACCATAAATGAAACTTCCAGTTAGTTCCACCTAAACGTTTGGAATAGTTTGTAGTTACGATGTACATTGTTCCTTTAAATAAATAAAACTTGTAACTATCCGCTTTTTTCCGCCGAATATTGCCTTCTGAGACCTACATTTACTGATAGATAGATAATAGTTTATTCATGCCTTTCGGCCTTGAATTAATACATTAATTTTCCCAAAATACTGTTTGTGTGATATCACATTCAATAATATAATAATAATAATAATATAAATAATAATAAATTTCTAACAAAATAACAATGATTATTCAAAATTAAACAAAAATTCTAATATTCAAAACAAATACGTGTTCTGGCTCATTGGGCTGCGCTTCCTAGTATTTTCTTGTTTTTCTCTTTTAATACTTCTCTTCTTTGGATAACCTCCTTCATCCACAGATAGCCACTACCTGCCTCGTCCAACACTTCTCTCTACTTCTTCATATTCTTTCCAGCCCCATATCTCTGCTCCGTATAATAAAATACTCCGTATTAAGGCGTCAAATAGAAATATTCTTCTTTGAAAATCTTTTCCGAATTTCTTTTCCCCCAAATTCCATACCTGGCCTAGTATACATCTGGCTTTCTTCACTTTCTCCATTGCTTTTCTGGAAGATGTAACCTAGATACCTGATTTCCTTGACTTGTTCTATTTCTTGATCTTTCCATTTCCAACTTTCTTTCTTCTCTCTCCCGCCTCCCTTCCTGAATTCTATGATTTTAGATTTTTCTGTGCTCAGTATCATTTTCTTTTGATCTAAATATCTTGTAAATCTTAAAATCATGTCTTTCAGTTCGTCCGGCTTTCTAGCGATTAAGACTATGTCATCTGCGTAAGATAGTGTCCATATTTTTTTGTTTCCTATTTTGATTCCGCCAGACTGCCATTTTTCCATATTTTCTTCTAGGTCAGCCATGTATATCGAGAACAGGATGGGGCTCAATGGGCAACCCTGCCTTAATCCTTTTCTTGTCCAAAAGGATGCGCTCGTTTGGTCTTCTACTCTAACGACGTTCTCCGTTTCTCTATAAATCTCTTTTATTCTTGTTATTAAATAACTGTCTATTCTTTTCTTGTACATTGTGCTCCATAACTGTTCTCGGTCTACCAGGTCGAATGCGGCTTTGAGGTCTGTGAAGAACACATATAACTTCCCTTTTTCTTTGGCTATTTCTCTATCTATTACATGTTTTAATATGTATATGTTGTCTATTGTGCTTCTTCCTCTCCTGAACCCTGCCTGATTGTCCGGTAATATTTCTTTTTCTTCTATTTCTTTTTGGAGCTTCTCGACTAGAATGGACGTGTATATCTTGTAACTACTGTCCATTAACGTAATTCCTCTGTAGTTTATTGGGTTACTGCAATCTTCTCTCTTGTAAATTGGGATTATGACTCCTTTTCTCCAACTCTTCGGAAATCCGTCACCTTGCCATATCCTATTTAAAATTTTTGTCAGTCTTTCTTTTATCCTCGTATTGCTATTTTTCCATACCTCATTTCTAATTTTGTCTTCTCCGGGACTTTTTTTGATTTTTAGGCGTTTTATCTGTAACTCTACTTCTGTTTCTGATATTTCTTGTTCCCCGGGTCCTTCTTCCTCGTTTGTTGTTTCCGATATTTCTCCTCTATGTTCTTCACCACCGTATAATTCTATAAAGTGTTCTTTCCATTTGTTTATTTCTATTTGTGCTGTGATTTTTGTTTGCTGCTTTCTGTCTTTGTTTATATAGTCCCATATTTCTTTTTCGTTCTTTATATTTAAAATTTCGGCCTTGTCCTTCTCCTCTTGTTTTTCTTTTTTCTCTTTCAGGAGATTTTTATATTTTTTGTGTTTGTCCTTGTATGCTTCCTCTGTTATTTCTCTCTTTTTCATCCTTTTTAGCGCTTTCCTTGTTTCTAATTTTTTCATTCTGCATTCTTTGTCCCACCAGTTGTTTCTGATTTGTTTGCCTGACTTTTTGATCTTCTTTCTCGTAATGGAAGTGTTTATCTTTTCTTTTAGCTCTTCAAGCATTTTTTCTGCATCTTCCGTCTCGTTGTAGATTATTTCTTCTATTCTATTTTTAAACATTTCTGTTCCTTCCTCTGTCCAGTCTTCCACATAAGTCCATTTGTCCTCGGATGTAGCGCTATTTCTTTTTAGTTGAACTGTAATCGGTTGGTGTTCTGTTTCCATTCTGCTTTCTACTTTCACCTTTTTTACTTCGTCTAGTGTCCTTCTGTTTGTTATTATATAATCTATGACAGAGTTGCCTCTTGGTCCCAGGTACGTGTATTCTCCGGCTTCGTCCCCCCACATGTTGCCGTTTAGAATGTTCCAGCCGTGTTCTTCTATTAATTCGATCAGTTTAATACCTTCTTTGTTTATTGTTTTATCTTTTGAATTTTTATCCATTTGTTCTCCATTAGGTCCCACTATTTTTCCTTTTTCTCCTGTCCTTGCATTGAAGTCTCCTCCGAGAATAAGATAATGCTGTTCGTTATCATTTATTGCCTCCTCTAACGCCTCTTTTATATTGTCCATTTCGTTATTGCTGTATATAGTGAATATTCTCCATTTTTCTCCTTCTAGAAAGATTCGTCTTTCTTGTATATTGTTTTTTGTGTTTTTGATACTTTCCTCTTTTAGAGTAGTTTTTATTCCTGTAATTATACCTCCTTTTGCTCTCCCATTTACTGTTTAATTTTTTTTTTTTATTATTTATTGGTCTTATTTACACTGACTATTAACCAGTGAAATATACAAATAAATAATATAACAATACAAATATAAGTTACAATAAATTTACAATAAGTTAGAACAAACAATAATATACAAAAATAAGTTATTAATAAATATTTATACTTTGCGTTTACAATAATATCAATGTTACACCGAAAACAGTTTGACAATAGAAGCGACTGTCACTCTGTTTTTGGCAACCCTCCACTTTGGTGTTGTTAATTACTTAAATTATAACATAAAAATTAATTACTCTTAACATTTGTATGAGTTTGCACAAATAAAACAACATTCCAAAGTGACGTCAATGACGTCAAAATTAACATTGACGTCACATATTACTATATATTTTTTAGCAATAATTATCGATAAGAATCAGTGATATTTATATTAATATTTTGTATATATACTGTAAATTTTTAGAAGTAAAGTGAATATCAACCAAAGTGTGGTATTGCTCCCACAAATACTCTAGGTACCCTTGAGCCTAGTCTTAGGGTACGTTGAGTGTACCGTACTGATTATGTGGAACTCCATCTACAGTGGTACCCTATACTGCATCAACAATGTAAGTACGCTGTACTAATAATTGCCAGTAGGTCATTTCGCCACCCAGGTGTTAATAACTACCTGGCTCATCACCAGGTATCCGGCACACGGATATCAACCATTAGGGTACGCGCATAGTGAAATCAGGTTGCTGGTTGCTGGTAGCTTGTTACTCATGCTGGTTCGTGCTGGAAGCTATCGCTGGGAAACCAGCACCAGTCTCTACTATGCGTGGTATCATTGATAACACATAGGATATTCGCAGGCTGACCTTCGTCAGTGCTGGCAGTCAACTACCAGCAACCAGCTTTCACTATTCGCGTACCCTTACGTCGGATACGAGGATACCGTCAACTAAACGGTTCCGCAGCCCCTCAGGCGCTTCAAGCCCAGAATCATCCGCCACTAAGGTATCTTCAAATACAGGCCAGCCGCAGCCTAAAGTGGGAAACAGAATGCACCGAGTTCAACGACGCGTTGACGCCGTACGTACGGCGCTATCTGTCAGGAGAAAGTTAAACCCAAGCTGTCGTACGCAAGTGCACAGAATGAACAACGTCCTCCGGCGTTCGACCGCCGTTGATACTGAATGTTCGTCAACTTCCAACTTTTGACGCCGTTGAACGTTGACGCAGAACACCTAACCTCAGTTTTTACTGAATGGTTAAGTGTTTGTATGTATAAATAACTTGCATACAACATAAATAACATCACACACAAGTCTTCATCATCCATTATACTTTTAATAAAAGAAAGCGCACGTATAAACACAGATATAGGTTGTCAAGTGACACTTGACGGCGTTAAAAATGATTGCATTCTGTGCAGGCGAAAATCTCAACGGCGTTGACGCAACGCTGTCGCAAATGACGCCGCGCTGACGGCGTAGCGCGCTGTGCATTCTGTTCCAGGCTTAAGTGCTGCCGACGTACGCCTAGCCGTTTCGTCCAGTCCAGATTGCACCAACTTTAGGCCCATTCGCCTTTGAACTATCATCGCCACCAAGATCATACCAACGCCAAGCTTTGCTGCTCCCATCGACAAATATCTCTAACTCTACAGCGGCATCTACACAGAATCATAGTATTTTGTTCATTTACAGTTTATCATTTTGTTGGTGTTTGCAATTATTCTAGTCTTTCAATCAAAAAATCAATTTAGTTGTTGAAATGCACAAGTAAGCTTAGGAATAGGCTATTATCTTTTATAAAAGATGGCCTGTTACACTGTCATATTTTTCAACAATTATGTTTTATAAAATATCTTCTACAAGGATAGTGTAATGCCTGCCTAATTCAACTTCTAAATATTATGTGAAATGTTCTTAAAAGAGCTCTTGTGTAACAAGACGAGGGTTTGTATTACCCGAAATTAGGTGCTTTCCAGTTGGGTGTGAAACACTCCGAACTACTCTGAACTGTTCTGAAATTATTACGCTTGGAACACCGTCTAGTCCAGACAGGTGCGATGTGAATGTAACCGTTTACCTCCATTCTAATTGATCTCGACGTTCTGAAATTTAGGTAGGTACTTCATGGGAACAGGGAAGGTAGTTCTAGCGTAGCTTGGGAGCATGTGTGAGTAATACAACATCCATCTTTTCGTTTTATATTTGACGTATTTTCTTGAAATTATTAGGGGCAACCATAATTGGTAGCACTTACTTATTTAATCGTTGTGCCCTTTTCCATCTCTGGTGTCGGGCTTTGTGAGAGTTTGAATGTTATTTGTATTTGTCTTCTTCTTTCACGGGGGAACGTCTCCACAGTTTTTTTCATTCCTTCCTATTTTGAGTTCTACTTCTTGCTTTACTCCAAGGGGTAGCATTTCTCTCTACAGATTTTCTTATTTCATCCTTTGTATTTGACCAAACCATCTCAACTGGCCTTCTTCTATCATTTCTTCTACTGGTTTTGTTCCCAGTTCTTCTCTATACTCTATGTTTCTTATTCAGTTCAGTTTTGTCTTCTCCTTGATATTTCGCAGAAACTTCATTTCGCTGCTTCTTATTCTGCTTTTGGTTGCACTACAGGCGAAAAGGTGGAAACTCTTAAAATCTCAATGATTCCTAAAATTTTCCTAATTCCTGCAAGAGTTTGCTTTGCGATGACCATTGCTAAATCGCAGGGTCAAACCCTGAAAACAGCTGGCATTGATTTTGCTGGAGTCGATGTTTCTCGCATGAGCAATTTTATGTGATGTGTTCGCGTGCCAATCTGGCAAAAAGCATTACCTACTAGCGTCTAACAATAAAATAGAAATATCGTTTATAAAGAAGCTCTTAGATAAGCAAACCTGTTCAGTTTAATACTGGCCTTTAACATGTTTATAGTATTGTCTTTTGTCTGGTCACTCCATTAAGAGTAGGTATGTTACAAGTTTCATAAATGTGTAGAACAATAATAGCGAATCATCCCCGAGCGTAGCCGACCTGGGCATTTAGTATGTATATAAAAATTATTACTGTTTTGTACTTAATGCAGGAATTAATGGAAATGAAAATTGTAAAGTTAATTTTGACCAACCTGTACTACGCAAATTGAAATTTATTAGAAAATTCTTTTAGAAACGTTCTTTCGTGTGGTCAATCTGTTAACGAATTATTTAACAATAATTAAAACTTCATACATATTCAGTTGTTATCTTTTTCAGATTTAATTGATATTTAATTGTAACAATTAAAAGTTACCGAGAGTCATGAAAACAACAGATAACTGCTTAAATTGCATAACTTTAATTGTTGGTTTTAGTTCAGTTTCATCACTATTAAAAATTATAATTAACTGCTGTTATCACTTGTTAATTTATTTTATTACCATTATATTTATACCATTTATTATTCAGCTCCTGAATGAGAACTCATATATTTACATTTGTTTACATTTCGTTAGGGAATTTATGTACTAGGTCTGTTTGAGAATCAATGAAATTTAAAGAACTTTTGAAGATAAAAATCAAATGTTTTAAATAAAAATAGACTAAAATATACAGTTACAGAAATATCAGTAATCAACATGAAATACTTCCTGAAAGCTCTTTTATAATTTATCGGAAATTTATTGTTTTCTTTATAAGGATGCTTACGATCGACTCTATTGTGGAAGCATTGAATGATTCCAAGCACTTCGGTAGGGTTTCACTGAATGGCTCGAAGTTTTGGTCTCACCGAATGACATATTTCTATTGTTCAAATATTTCCCGATGCTCAAACAAAACTAAATGTGCAACAATTCGAAATAATACTGGGCCAGACATCAACACCTAGAAAAAAAACGAAATAGCAATCATTGCCAACAGTGACCAAACAGTTTCATTGAGCCCAACAGAAATTAGTCGATTGTGTTAAATATTTTTGAAGGAAGCACAACGCTTCTAACTAATTTCTTATACAAAACTAACAATTTGAAGTAAAATTAGTAAGAATCTATGTGTACATCCAAATTTTCAGTGAATTTTATCAATCTAATAGGATAGTTTCAGTTTAAAAAAAATTGTTATGTAATTCAAAAATAAACAAATTGCAGTATAAACCGTTCGAAGCATATTTGCATACGATGGAGCAAAATGTAGCTAAAAGCTTCATTCTACAATTATTTTATACCATTGTGAAATTTACTTAGTTATTGTACTTGGTGTTCTATTTGCCTCTATCATGAATTTATCGTAGTTCTCAATATAGGTGCTGCGGGTAAAAATTATTTAAATTTTACAAAGAATAAGTGCAGAAAATTACATTCTATTATCATCAATTATAGATTTTTTTAGCAAAAATGTTATACTATTAACAATAATGTCGAACAAAATGTTGACGTATTATTTGAACATTTATACACAAATCTATATAAATATAAAAGTTATTAAGCCAAGTGCAAGTGTTTTTATTGTTTCTAAGTATAAAAGTTATTTGAAACTAACAAATTTTATTTAAAAATTACAGAAAATCTATCATTAAGTTATTGGGTGATAACATTCGTATAACCATTTCTTCTACAGTTAAAAATATCGTATGAGATCCATAAAAATTCGTTGCAAATTTTGATGTATAGATTTTCACTAATTTTATTTCAGATTGTTAGTGTTGTATAAGAAACTTATCTGTGGAGGTTATACGTATCGATAAATATAAGTATTTGTTGAGAAAATTTGTACATAAAAGAATTAGTAAACGTTACATTATTTATCTACGTGGTTTACACTAGAGATGGGTCGTTCATGAACGAACCGGCTCACTGAGCCGACTCAGTACACTAACCGAAGTGACACGGTTCACCAAATTGAAATGAGCCGGCTCACGGCTCATTGTATAGTTTCAAGTTTCAAGGATACGATTGGTCGGGCGATTGTGAGCAGTGACCGGAGTGATCCGGATCTGGATGTCATGTTGAACTTCGCGAGAACTCGGCGTGTAATGTATTATCATAAAGTGTATTATTTATTGTCATCAATTTGTAGGGCAGTTTATTTGAAACTAATAGGCTTAGTCTGTATTTTCTTACAACCATACTATATAAAAATATTTAAAATATTGCCCAAATCCCAGATGTCCGATTTATAAGGGCAATAAACATCGCCATAAACTTAACACATCTGGTTTAAAATACAGTAGCTACATAAAGTGAATTGTTTGTTTCAAAAATGTTAGATAAGAACCGGGGCTAAGCGACGTTCTACCTACGAGTGAACGACCGACAACTGACCGGGTTAAGCGACGTTCTACCTACGAACGAACGACCGACAACTGACCGGGTCTAAGAAAGAGCTGGCTCTAAGCTACGTCTACCTACAAGCGAACGACCGACAACTCACCGGCTCTAAGCGACGTTCTACCTACGAACTAACGACCGACCTGTGTCTCGAAAACATGTTTACTTAACCGGATCACTGAGCCGGATCAATGAACCGGCTCAACAAACTGAACGACCTCCACTGATCCGGTTTCGCAAACTGAGCCGAAATTCCCATCTCTAGTTTACACATGGTTATGGAGACAAAACATTAGTGAATTCTTCTTCTCTGCCAGTGCGTGGCAAAGTTTTTTAGGCCCCTAGGCCTGAAATTCTTGCAGGGCCCTCCCTCTTTTTTTATAATTACAATCTGGTATTAAGCTAGATTAAAAAAAAAACAAAGTACTGCAACTAATTTTATTTCAATTAAATCTTGTACCCAACTCTTTTCATTTTTCTTTTTGTCCATTTTGACGTAGAAACCATCTTATCCGAAGATGGTTGGAGGTCGTTCCCTAAAATCAAGCGTAACGCAATTAGGATAGATTTCAAATGCTTATTACTACGCGTACAATGGTCGGAGGCATATGGCAATAGTATCAGGTATAGAATCTTATTTATTTACTTTATTTAGTTATTTATATATTTATATTATTTTTATTTATTTATTAATCACTGTTTTAGAATCTTATTTATTTATCTTCTTTAATTCTTTGAAGCAAGACAGTGAGGTAGATAGAGAGAGAGAGACTAAGTTTGTCAACAAACCATAAATTACTTCCAGAATTCATAAAATGCAAGTGCAGGCAGTAGGAGACCTATCACGTACATGATCGTGTTGAAGAATAGGTGGGAGAACTGACTGACGTTTTAAAGAGCTAATTCTCTGGGACCCATTTACTGAACCAGTTCAGTAAATGATAGCCAGCGGGTTCCGCGAACTGAGCTGAATGTGTCCATCTCTACTATTCACCAGGTTAGGCACATAAGCTTTCCCTATTCTCACCTTATAGTAGCTACGCCAGTATTTTTTGCCCTCTCCAGATGAGTTACATACTATTAATTTTATTATAGATCCGAGTAACTTTGTAATAATTTATTTATAATTTAAAAAATGTGATCATGTACCATTTATCGTTTGTACGAAATTGCTTTGTGAATTTTACAAAAGCATAATTTTTCATTAATATCTATTCTAAAAGTCATGATAAAAAATACAATCCACTCAATACCCAATTTGAATACATTTGATTTCTTTATCATAAATCATTTTTTGCATGCTCATTGTTTCGGGCATATTTCAATATCATCACAGATGACTTGTCTCTACCCCCGACAATACCGCATTATACCATCAAATCTACCCCTTTCTACACTCTAATCATCATTAACTCTCGTCATATACGCTCCATTCTTGTTACTTCACAATATTGTCTTTTATCACGCCCTACTCTTACGCGAAGAATAGCTAATCATTGCGGCGCAGTGGCGTACACCCTACAATAAAAGAAAATTCTTCTTTTATTGCAACAATATAGGTAAAAGATTAAAAATTGGACAAGATATACGCATACTCAATAAAAGAAATCTTGCACAAACAAACACAAATAAATAAGATATAAAGTCTGCTCGAAAATTTGAACAGTCTCAGGATGATGGTAAGAGGCTGTAAAAGGGCCAATTACCATCGAATATCACAGTTTAGAAACATAACACAGTAAAATAAGATGCAAGACTTCACAAATAAAACAGTACGATCGATTCTCTCAGGAAGAGTATCAGTCTGTCCATGAGTACTCTGTCGTCACCTAAAGCAATTGGCAGATCATAGCACAGGCCTAACCTCTTCCTGATATCCTCGAACTGTACACATTCAGTTAAAAAGTGTAACACAGACAAATCTGTGTTGCACGTCTCATAGATAGGGAACTCTTCACCTCGAAGGAGGTGTCCATGGGTCCACCAATAATGGCCTATACGGAGGCGTTTCCTCCCTGCGGTTAACGTATCCCTTAATCTGTCTTAATTTAACGTTCTGTATGCTGCTCCAATCATGTTGCCACATGGCTAAAACAAGATGTTTCATTAGAGTCTTTGCGTCATCTGGCTCAATATGAAACTCACATGAATCATAGGTCTGTGAGAGGCGGATTTTGCAGCTACATCAGCCGCTTCGTTGCCTTTAATACCAACATGTCCCGGTATCCAAAACAGTTCTACCCTCACATCCTGAGCATTCAGATTGTGGAGTAAAAACCGGATCTTTAGTACAAGAGGGTGCACTAGATCTGGATCTTGGATACTGTTCAGACTGACTGACTTTGCTTTGACGAAACAAAACACAGGGCCTTGGAAATAGCGTACAGCTCACAGTGTACACACTCGTTATGGAGTACAGACGGTACTGAAACTGTTGGCGTGGATTCAAAACAGCGAACGCACACCCAACCCTGGTTCCGGATTTTGATCCGTCAGTAGAGATCTTGTTTCTCTGTTATTTATTTCAAATATTAAACCTTGAGGACGTAGAAATTTCAGATGGGGAATTCCTTGTAAATGTATTTAATGACTTTTTTTCTCTGTCTTATTCCTGTATATAATTTTTTATAATAAATTACCAGGTTAGTCAAAAGTGTTGGGGACCAGCCCCTGTGACCCCTAAGAACGAGGCGCTTCTGTTTATATTATATTGGTGTAGCTAAATACCTAAGATATTAGAGGCTCTGCCGTCATTCTAATTTCTGGCCCTGCAGCCCTTAATGAGACGGCCTCCTTCAAAAGCTCTGTAAAAGAATAGATCTCTGAAAGATATTTAAAGCAGTTTGTGCAAACGAGAGCAGAAGTATGAAAATATTCAGGATATACAGCTTTGAATTGTACAGTATTTAGAAAATTATAAGTAAAAAATAGGTATTGTTGAAACGATTGAAACTCGTACATAAAGATGGGCGACGCACGTTACTTTGTCTAATGATAAAAATGATTAACATTCAACTTATTGACAGAAGAGAACAGATTAGCTAAAATTACTCGTGGTGGATAGTTGATAAAAATGTAAAGGGAAATAATGCCTCCATCTGGAGGACACAAGCTGGGTAAGAAGAGAAGCAAATAACAAAAGAAACTGTGAAAGTCGATGCCATCCTAGGCTGCAGTACCAGAAATTAAAAGAGTGGAGGTGAGAAAAGATGTAAATGGTAGGATCAAAATTTTTCAGTATTAAAATATTCAGACCTTCTCAGATCATATCGACTCGCACATAAACATTCGACCAATTTCGGAAGTAAAACGAAAATAAACTACATATATTTCTGACATTTTCACCGGAAATTGACGAATACATTAATAATTATAGGTTAGGTAACAAAAATATAAGAATAATAGACAACTTGTACTGGACCCAAATAGCCAGGGTAAATATAGAATTGTTGTCGTCATTTCGTCAATGTAGTACTTACATATACACCTCATCTCATCTCATCTGAGCCTAGGGTACCTGAGCTGTTTACCCTCAACTCGTGTCTTGAGTATTCCAACATAAGAAGTTGGAATATTACGAGTGACCTGTACTGCAGATCTAGGGTACCGGTCAACTGTGGCTGATCATAAATATGATATCAGTTCACAGTCGAGCGAATCAAACTTTGAAATTAGGAGTTTTTCAACTGTCTGTCAAGAAATATTGCGGATTGCGATATTTCCAGATGTTGGCCGGATCGTAGTCGACGTATGATGTTATAGTAGGGTTGGAGTGCTCTTGAGCAAACTGAAAGAACTTCTCCGCGCTAACGCGAATGAAATCTTTTACACTCGGCACTCCCAAATCGTGATTGATGTCGACGTTGCGTACAAACCAACCAACGCCTACGGCTTGACGTAAGCATTTGTTCTGGAACACCTGCAACCGCTTGTTGTGAGTGGTACTGGAGTAAGCCCAGACACTAGATGCATATGTCGGGATGGGCTGGATCACCGTGGTGTAAATCCTGGTTTTATTAGAGATGGTTATGCAGCTCTTTCTATGAAGAATAGACGAGAGCATGCCCATGGACTTCTTTGCTCCGGATATGGAGTCAAATACATGCTCCTTCCAGACCAGTTTGGGGTCAAAAGTGAGCCCAATATATTTGATCTTTTTACTATCTGGTGAAGAACATTGCCTTGGATTTGGCCCCATTGACAGCGACATGCCAGCGAGTGCACCATTTCTCAAAATTCGAGCAGACTAGCTGAAGTCTTTGAGAGATTAGTGCAGGGCTCCAAGAGCGAGTTAGATTCGCTGTATCATCAGCGTACTGGCACTTTATAGTTCCTTCCGTGGTTGGCATGTCGTTCGTATAAAGAGCGAACAACAGTGGCGAAAACAGAGAGCCTTGGGGTACATCAGCCTCAACTGGTCTCCACGAGGAGCGAATTTTATCTATCTTGATTATCAATACTTTATTGGTCAGATAAGAGGCGATCATCTCGAAGAGAGACGGAGGAAAATCTGCACAGTGCAGCTTGTAGACAAGGCCGTGCCAAATACGATCAAAGGCACATATACACCTTTCTCCTTAATACGAATTCGAAAACCGTTTATAACCCAATTGTTACCCATTTTGCACTATATGTAAAATTTTCAATGTAACAAAAATAACGGAACGAGACGATTTAGAATTGGGAAATTAGCCATGGTTGTTTTTGTGTGAATCGTGCCATCACTCAGCAAACTGGGTAGTTAACGCTTCCTACCGTTTTCGAAATACGAAATTACACTGAAAAACGATGCAAAGGGAATTTTATTTTAATTAAAAGTCATATACCCTTTCGCGTATTCTGGTTAACAAGTAAATATTTTAGTACAATCATTTATTTTAGTTTATATTATTTATTTTTAATTTTTTTTTTAAGTATTGGATAAATGCTGTTTCTCCTAGGACTCTTTCGAAACGCGTCTATATAGAACCAAAATGGGGATATCATGTGAAATACGGGACGATTCTTAGTAAAAAACTTATTTGATGAGATTATGTACAACCGTTCTTAAAAAATTAAGTCTTTTTACATATTTGATTTTTGTTATTGTTTAACAGGTGTTTTATAGAGTTTTATGCTTATTATTATTTCTTCTATTTTTCGTGGAGTAAAATTATTTCTCATGGTTTGCTTTTCATTGTCATTGCGGGCAACTAAAACAGCAACTCCGTTTTCAGAATGAATATTTGAGTTACAAAGAAACACCAGAATTAAAGTACATTGTAAAATCTTCATATGATTCAAGCCACAAAATATGTTCAGCAAAAATGACACAAAAGCTAAAAATATCAGATAATGAAATTAACCCCATTTCTTTTGAAAAAAGCCACGTCTGCCGCTGGTGTTAACTTGGGTGTTGTACGCGTTTTACCACAGAATTCTGCAGAGCTGATAGCCCGAACACGCGCTACAGGTTCGTGCTTCCGTAATAGAATTTCCTTGTCTGATCTGAAATAATCAGATAAAATCGTACGATACGTGTGCGTGTGTAGGTAGCAGTACGCATGTCACTGAAATGCTGATTAGGTTTAGTTCTGTTCGAATATATGTTTCATAATCGACTGAATGTGTATATTCCAGACCAACATGTGTTAGTTTTATGGCTGAATTATTGATTTTGTATCGGGAGTTATTCAGAGTATTGTTAACATTATTACATGCATATATTATGTAGATGTCATTAGGTACCTACATTATGAACTTAATTATTATGTCATGGTATAAAAGTTATTTTTTGTAATTGTATTTTCCAAGTTAATAACGTTATTTATTATTTAAGGGTGAATGTTAGTTGATTTCAATAACTATTATCGTTTAGGTTGGGAAGTTATTATTTTACCATATGTTCTTTGATTAATTGGAAAAATAATAGTTCATCAATTGTTGGAATGTCGATATTAAAAACGCGGGATCTACAATATGTATATAATCGGAATCAGTTTTGTAATGTATCTAGATACAGTAACTAGATACTTTTTCAAGTATCTAGATACAAATTAGATACTTTTTGAAATATGTATCTGTATCTGTATCTAGATATTTAAATTTAAATATCTTGTATCTGTATTTCAGATACTTTACTCGTTACTTTATTTTTATACCGTGATACCGAGCTGATATAATAGTTTAATTATAAATTGTCATTTTGAATATTTTATTTTTTCTATAAACAAAATGTAGAAAGTAATTGAAATTCTGACGTTTACATGGAATTTATATGGAATGTCAACAAAAAAATTTTATTCTCAACTTTTCGTTTTTCGTAGCTTTTGAACGGCCATAAAATACGGAGTGATTATTTAATGGCGAGATGACGTCACTGGAAGTTTTAATAATTTGCCGTTTCATACATATCGTAGCAGGCGATAATGCGCGCATGCGCATAATCTTTTTTTCTTCATAATCAAATTTTCTTCAAGGTTATTATAGTAGTATTCTGCTAGGAGGAACGGAAAATTCGGTGACGTCGTCTCGCCATTAAATAATCACTCTGTAGTAGGTTTTATAAGCAATACTTAAGGAAGATAGGTCATTATTAATGAAAACTAAGTTTTTGAATAAATATTGTTGCTATTTTGATGACCAATTTACTAAAAACATATGAAAAATTATATCCACAGAAGTCGTTTGAGAGTGGACCGTGGTTTTGTGAAGCCTTGGGCAACACAAACTAAGGCCCTTCAAAAGTATCCAGTGATTTAAAGTACACTTTGATAAATTTTTTGAGGTATTTCATCACTTAAGGGCCTGCCATGCTAGTGTGGCTATTAAGTTCATTGCCTAATTGAAATTAGTAAGATGTGTTTCCTAAAAGTAGGTGTTTTAAGTAGGTGTATTTCCTAAAAGACGTAGAAAAAAATTTAATTTGTGAGCGTCATAATGTCAACTGAAATTTTGTCTATAAATAAAACTTGCATGGAAAGTCGAAAAAAAAAACATATTTGTTATTTGTAATTTTTTATTCATGATCAAAAGTTAGGGCTAAAATTTGATTTAAAGGAAAATCCCCTCAACAAGTACATAGCTGCGTATCTGTAAGACGTTAGTCTTCTACGTTAGTACATATGACTAGCATAATATAAAATACATACGTTATTAGTACAAAATTATTCCGGAGCCGTAGAATAGTGATTTACTTTGAAGTAAGTGAGCTCTTTGTGACATTTGTTTGCTTAATTATAATGCATTGTTAATTGTTAGCTTACTGTGTATTTTAGTAAAAATGAGTTTCTTAAACATGTTTTATATGGTATTTTAATTTTTCAGTGTTTTTCAAAAATATTTAACTGTAGTTATCTAGATACAAAAACGTTGGCATGTATCTGTATCTAAATATTTTTCATAATTCTGTATCTGTATCTGTATCTAGATATTTTTCTAAATGTATCTATTACAACACTGATCGGAATACAAGATCTTAATCTAGAAATTGGACTACCTATTCAATACTGCTGAGCAGAGGTCGGCAACCTTTTTGACATGAAGAGCGCTATTGAAAGATCCAACGGCAAGACATGTTTGACATCTTTCATCCACCAATTTTTATCTGCATGCTTACGATTACCAAAGTAGTCAGAAAATTTACTTTTTTGATCTTAGGAGAACTAAAATTTTTACATTAATTTCGATTTAGAGCATGGAGTAACCCTGCAAAACAGCGCCCCGAGAATTGTTTTCATGGGATAGTTAAAAGTACTACATAGGTTTTTATGAAAAACCTTCATGATTTTATTTGAAAATTGCATAAAAATAAATTGTATGTTAAAGTGAATTGTAACATGGAAACAGTAGAAACTCAGGGCGCTATTGTGCAGGATTACCAAACATAGTTTTTAATTTGCAACTCTGTAAAAGCAATTTTAGTTCTTTGAAATTTCAAAATATTTCTATTTTAAACTTTGCAATGTTTTCGGAAAATTTCTTTGCACCTTGTAGTGTTTTTCTAGCTCTCGTTATTACCCTTAACGCTACGTACCCTAGTTTCTTATACAAAATTAACAATCTGAAATAAAATTACTGACAATGTATACATCAAATTTTGCACAGAATTTTTATCTATCTAATAGGAAATTTTTGATTGTAGAAATTTAATAGAACAAAATATCATAGAATATATTTTTAGAATGAAGCTCTAGCTATAATTTGCCTTATGGTAAACAAGTATGCGTGGAATGGTTTTCAAGATGGCGTCTATAAAGCAATTTGTTTATTTACAATTACATGACAGTTCTTTTTACAATTAAAAATATCCTATTAGATAGATAAAAATTTGCTGAAAATTTTGATGTATAGATTGTTACTAACTTTGTTTCAGATTATTAGTCTTGTACAAGAAACTATACGATTATGCGCACTCTTAACGGTATTTTATCCAAATTCATTCTGATACTTTTCAATTTCTATGCATAATTGCCGGGCACCATATCATACACTTTTGCAATAAATTGTAGAGATTTTAATATTATTTAAAACTCTTGTGAGCCGATATTGACATTTCAACTTCATAAAATTTATTTTATTTTGATAACAGAAAATCTTTCTGTTATTTCATCTTTTAGTCATTTTTTTAAAATATGTTATGTATAGAACAACAAAAACTGGTTAAAATTAGTTACGGATCCCACTTCTGATGTAAACGTAATTTAGGGTTTGTATTAATTTTAATTAAAACACACAAATTCAAGCATAAATGAACATTTATTGCAAGGTTTTTAAACAATCTGTCACACATATGTCATCACATTATAACTGCTATTACAACGAGCGTCCTGATCCTGCCATATATATCAGGGTTTTCTACGGCTACCGCCGTTTTGTCTCTCTCAGCCAGAGTCTCCAGTTATTTTTATTTTCCCATTCTCTATCTTTCAGGCCTCTCTTCTCCATGCCCATCTGCTTCATCTTGCCACGATTATCATGGTAAAACTTTCTTTCTTCGTCCTATTGTGCTTCAGTCTGCCACACTATTTATCCATGTTTCTTTATTTGCTCACCCAATATTGGCCGTATCACATGAGTCTATTTTCTTCTATGTGTGTTAAAATGTTCTTTTCTACATCCATTCTCCTTTTCATTTGTTCATTTTTGCTCCTATCCATTCTTGTAACATTACAAAATATTCTTCAGTATTCTATTTTCGTAGCCTTGATTTTAGTTCGAATCCTCATTATGCTTATGCTTTCTTTGCAAAATTCCTATTAATTTGATTAGTTTTTTTTTTTTTACAACATTTCTAATAATTTTGCAAAGAAAGGGATTTTTCAAAGTTCCTGCGACATATATACATCATATTATTTTGAGCCTAAAAGGCTCATCGATCAGCTGTGAGACTTGGTCGATATTTTGATATCAACTATTTTATGAAAATAAGGACTCTCAAGTAAATGTCCATAATAAGGTGAAATTTTTAATGAATATTTTCTCAAAACAGGATACTTATTTTCTTCGACATCGACAATATAAATTCCAAAACATTTTACCATTTAAGATGCCTGTATAACAGTAAATTTTTCACTTAGAAGGTACCTGAATCTGGCAAGCCTACTGTCGCTCACGATTTTACTGAAGTATCGAATGATTTTTTAAATATATTGTTAATATTTTCAAATTTCGCCTAAGTCGGCAATTTTTGTGCTCACTAAACGCGCCGTTTAGTGAGCGCAACTGTTGAATATATTGCCTTACAGATCGCAATATTACGCTTGTTGTTTGTTTAGCAAACTGGTAACAGCTTGGTAACAAAGTAAGCAGGTTGAGTGATTCTCAGTAGTTGCGTTCGTTAAACGCGTCCATTGTCAACCCAATTGTAAATTTCGAAGATTTAGTATTTTCAGCCATTATTTATATTACGGAGCAACAAAACCAAGGTGCCTGAGTTAGACGAACTACATTTTGGCATTTAGATGCCATAAAAATAAATTATGACCTTCTTAAATGTACCTTTCGGCTAAAAATTGATTAGTAGGGTTTAGTTTAAATTATTAAGGGTGCCAATACGGGCGACATTTTCAATATATATAACAGAATATTCAATAATGACACGTAGAGTAATATGCGTCTTACGCCAATCGATAAACAAATAATGTTAAGAAAATTTAAATGATAGGACACCCTACAAAGAAATCATATAATACCATCACCAAACCACACACATGGTGCGCCCTTCAAGCAACACAAAAAAGAAGAAGACGTGCAATAATTTGGTTCAGATACATTTTCTGAAATGGGAACATGAAAAAATATTAAAATAAGAAGACGCTTGATAAGATTTCAGCCAGATAAGCAAGCTTCTGAAAGGCCCATTATTTCACCCAGGAATCAAAGAAAACATTATAAGGACACATCCTTGAAGGAAAGGAAGTGTTGAAATAATCGTCAGCGAGGCGTACGAAGAAATAGTACAATATTATAAACATTAGTTCATAAATTTAGCAACATATTTCTCTATTATAAACTTATGATTAAAAATATAGTTAAAAAAACATATAAAGAAAAACATGTCAAAATTTTAAATCATAAAATATATAATTATTTACGTTATTATTTAAAAATAATTCTAGAGATCAAAGGTGACATTATTTCCTATTTTCCTCGTTTGTAGATTGTATACATATACTGTCTTGTTGGTTTATTATGATGTGTCACGTTGCTCGCATATTTGTATATTGTTACAGTGAAAGAAGTTCCAGGCGATACCGCCGCATCCCAAACTAGGATAAGCCGTCAGAAATGTCGTAAATAGCATGTGCTCGTAATATATGAGATACGCCATGTTATATATTTGAATGTAACATATTTATATGAAAATTTATTAAAACATCAAAATAGTTTCAAAAGAATATGTTCCAAATAGAATATAACAAGATGTTTTGAAACTATTTTCCGCTTACTAGAGCATCTGATATGGAATTTTTGTCAGAAAATCCTGTACTGTTATTAAAGTGCATACGGGTTAAAACTAGAAATGTGACAATAGTAATTTTGCCCAATAGCTAAATATCTTCTTTCTTATATTTGCAAATATTTATTATTCGGCATAAAATTCTGCCGATTAATTACTATTCGGTCGAATAGCCATGGGGATGAGAGAGTGGTACTCTCTTATGCTGAGCCGTAAGTAGGATTTTAAACGCCAATGGCCAAGAATGAAAATTGCACCTTTTTAATTTTCGTTATTTAAAAAATAATGATATTCTGATAAAAATGCTACTCTAAAAAAAAGAAATATATATACAGCTTTGGAAAAATGTACGGAGCACCCTACGTTTTATTTAATTTTAGGAATATTACAGGAAAACTGGTAATCAAAATAATACATACAGCTTTTAATAACAACTTTAATCAAAATTATTAATATTTTTTGGTACCTTCTCGTGCTTTAATTGCCGCACGTACCCTTTTAGGCATACTGTCTACAAGTTTTTTGCGTACATCGGATTGTACATTGAACCATTCGTCCACAATAATTTTCTTCAATTCTTCTTTTGATTTGCATTTGTAAAGAGACACCTTATTTATCAGAATCAACCATAAATTTTCAATTTGTGATAAATCTGGTGACTGGGTGCCATGCAAAAAGTGGCACATTGTTTTTGGAAAACCATTCATTTGTTGCTTTGGCTTTGTGACAGGGGGTATTATTTTGCTGAAAAACATATTCTGGATTGTCTTCATCAAATAATCTTAATATTGATGGCTCCAAAACTTCATTAAGCATGGTAATATAACGGGCAGAATAATGCATCCCTCGCACAAAAAGATTTCGTTTAAGCCACTGGCGGACATGCACCCCCAGATCATGTTGCTATCACCACCAAATTTGACCGTAGGGATGATGCTGTCTGGATGAAAAGCTTCACCCGTCCTACATCTTACAAAGATGGCTCCAGGTTGTCCAATAAGCTGATCCACAAAAGAAAAAAACAAACCTTAATTTCATAAATTTATAATAAATTAAATTTTATATTGTTAGTGCAATAATTGCTTAGAAAATTATTTTTCTGTTAAATTCGTTAGTACATCAACTCATTACAATTCTTGCTTTTATATTGGACTCATCAGATCAAATTATTTTCGCTCATTCATCAGGCGTCCAATTTAAATGTCTTTTGGCCCACTCAAGGCGAAGTTTTTGTGTTGCTCGGTCAGCAGTTGTTTTCGAAGAGCTCTTCTTCTAATTCTTCTAATTGTTCTAGAAGAAACTTTAACTCCTCTATGCTCACACTGATCACCAGCCAGCTCTTTTCACGGTATTGAGCGTTTACGAAGAACACTTCTCTTTATAAAACGATCATCTTTGGAAGTGGTTGTACGTTTTTTTTTTATTGTTTTTGGTCTGTTTTCATAAGTATCAGTCTCTTGGACCCTTTTGATGGTAGTTTGCACGGATTTTCTTGAACACTCCATTTTTTTTGAAATTTTCACCAGCTGCTTTGTGAATGGAGCAATACAATTTTACTCCTTTTTGCCACAGTGAGTTCACGTTTTTTAGCCATAATATAATTAAAAATATTCAATTGAACTCAATAAAACATGAAAAAGACAGTGTTCACTTCAAACCCATGTGTAATAATGATCCAAGCCCTAGTTAAACTTCCAAGCTTAGTAAAACGTAATAGATCTGAGCCTATATTAATTTGTATTTCAAGATTTATCATAACTCTGTTTACATTTTGGTTACCTGATTAGACGAACGTCTTTTAGAATGTGTCAATGATATTTTAAAAACATTTTGTCAAATATATACAAGTTACAATGTACATAAATGTAGATGTTATATTATAACTGAAAGGGTGCTCCATACATTTGTCCAAGGCTGTATATGTTTTAGTTATTTGTGTGACGAGCAGTCCATGAACTACGCAGAACTCTCCTTCAATACTTTCGAATGCTTCTATAACTCTGGGGGCTTGTTAAGACATATCTCCGAAGAGTAAAAGAAACTCAATAAAAAGAAGAAATTTTACGATACTTTTCTTTGTATTCAAGGTTATGCTGATCTCTTCATGTCGGTCTTAATCAGGCAATTGCGGCTCTAACAATTTCGATACGTTGTCAGTTGTCGTTGTCTTTGCTGCAGCCACAATGATTAGATTTTAGAGCACTGATACAGATGAATATCTAAAATCCAAAAGTAAAAAGATATCTAGGTATACACAGAAAGAGGTCGAATTGAAGACTGAATAGTTTATTATCCTAATCCGTGAACTGAAGAAGAAGCAAAACAGACCAAATAATGGCAGCTGTTATGCATTATGGCTGTAGTAACAATCTAATTTAAAAACTCCATAAACATTTTGCCATATATAAATTCCCATTCTGAAATATATCTATTCGTAGCGGTTATGTAATACTTTTATCAAACAAAAAAGCCACAATGTTTCTGTGATAGATATGCGCTCCGTGGACACATGTGTTCATATAGTATTAAGCGCGTGTGTGTATGTACTGAACTAAGAACATAAACTGTCTTGCATATTTATCGACATACCACAATTTACTAGTTTATATGCAGGAGACAAGTAAAGTAGTTTTCCATAAAAATAACAGATGACGTATTTTAGTTCGTATACAAAGCTATAAACGGTTCAATTAAGCGCGTCGTATGGCTTAATGACTATAGCTTCCAGGATGACTGTCAAGGATTATGCTTTTATTATTTTGCCATGGAATATTTATGAAAGGAAGATATATTAAAAAACTATCATCACATGATATTTTTATCGATTACTTAAAAAGTAAGGTGATAATTGTAACTGCGGTAAAATTTCAATGAATAGGTTTGATAGTTCTTCGCATTTTGTGTTTTGAAGAAATTAAACTATTTTTCTGCGTTGCTAAATATGTGTACGCTGAATTTATGTATTATTTCCATTATATCAGAATTCAGACTTCTAATTCATCTTATTTCGCACTTGATGCTATCTTTAGGATGGTGCGTCAAGAAGTGCCACGTAACCTGTGTTGATCTTGATCGATAGTGACCACAATCGATCAAGATGGCGACTGTTTTAACTTTTCAAAGAAATAAACAGATGTTTTCTGAATTGTATGAGTATCTTTTTCTGCAGACATACAAGAGTTTAACAATAGGCGTTTACATTTATTGAATCCACAAGATTGCTCAGATTGATCTGGTGAAGGCACAAGATTAGTCGGATTGCTCGGATTTTGTTAACATTTTCGTAAGCAATATTTGTCTGAAGTTAAGTAGTGACGCCTGGTGACGGTGGCGCTAACTGCCACTGTCAAATTTCTGTCGTTGATTACAACTGCTACCGGATTTTGTTTTATGAATACGAGTTTATTATTAATAATAGAATTCTATCACAAGCGGCACTTATTTCGTATATTTTGTTAAGTTATGTTTTCAATGCATTCCAAGTGGCTGAAAGATTCAATTTACCCGCGTTAAACCCCACCATCAGCAATCCATTAATCCCAGTAATCTTGCTAGATCATCGGATAAGCAATCCGATGGAAACGCTCAGATTGCTAAAAATTAAATTATTACGTACTGCAGTATCAATCTTTTCCTCAGACGAAACTTTCTGGTCCGTAATTTTTTTAAGCCCATAAAATAGTTAAAAGTCGCACAATGCCATAGTGAGTATGGAGGCTCTTCTGTCAATTTTTTATATTTCTTTTTCTGCAAAAAACTGAAGAGTTGAAGCTGCCCTATGGGAAGACGCATGATAGTGATGTAACATAAATCATATCTCCGGAACTCTTCTGAGCACTTCAGGCAAACGTTTTTCAAGGTACGATTTAGATGTAATTGCCTTCTGTGTATACAATAGGGGATACGCATAAAATTTGTATTTCCTTAAAACTACATTATTTTGATATGTTAATGTTAGTTATGTCACCTAACAAAACAAAAATCACATTTTAATTAACATTATAGCCAAATTTTTTAATTAAAATATTGTAAATTTGAAATATTCCGAGCACGGGGCGAAGGTTGCCGAGTAGAAACGACTGAGTATGACGTCAAACGATAGGGTTTTCACATCACAGATACAGACAGCTACAACATAATCTTCACACGTGTGTGTATTGTATTGTTCGAGAGTTTTGTATTTGTTTTTAAACAATTTTTCACGTATTTACTATTAAAATGGCAGATACAGATTTTGTTGTTTTTCGCCATTAGGTAATGATATAAATAGTTTTTTTGGATTTCTAGTTGAACTAATTGTGCACATCGGTACTGAACAATATTTTCGATAAAGTTTCGAAGTACTGGGGCCCTGGATCTTCCATATTTTAATATAAAATTTAATTCGGTAAACATGTATAAATTGTTTTTATAGAATTAAACTTTATTTTAATTAAAATCACTCTCCTTTACTATAAAAGTTACACAAACAAATAATTCACAACAGACTATGTTCGCTGCATAAACAACCGTTCGCTGGATTGGCTAGTAGTCTCAGGCGTCAGTTAGAAAGGATTATGACGTCACACGTCGTTTTCGCGCGCTACATACATTTTTGATTTTTTAAAGCCTTCAAATTAAAAAAAAAAAAAATTAAAAACTGTTTTTTATGTTTATATACAACAAGAGGAATATAATAAAAAAATTTAAAAAAATCATGCCTATCCCCTATTTAATTTCCTTTACCAAGTTCGTACTTCTTAAGAATAATGCATACCCTGTTATTTGCATGGCCAGTTGCATCTTGGTTATTATTGGAGTTTCCTCTAGAAATTTTCTGTCAAACTAGCGTAGAGTTTCCTCAGCTTTGGCTACCTGTCATCAAAAGTAACCTTTCTAATTATAAAGTCACTAATTCTATACAACACATTATCAGATAAACATGTGACAAACAACCGTAATCTAGTCATTGAGCCTGAAACCAGGTTCATGACCCAGTCCCGTGGTCTATTACCCGACTTTAATCAACCGATCAGCAGTATAGTGTTTCCAAAATGAAATAGCCACTCTTGTTAAGAAGCTTAACAATGCCCTAATGGGTTTATGGCAGTAATCTTAGGATTTGTTGATATAAAAAGAATATAGAAGGTATTAAGGGAATTATAAATTTAAATTGAATAAATGTAACAGTAGTTAAATTGAAGTTTCTTAAAAACCATTAAGTATATTTTCCAAATTTATAATCCTATTGTTTCTAAATATTAGGGGTTGTTTTACTTGTTTGTTGGTTAATTTTCAACGTTCATAGCGTTCATACATGTTTGTTGATATAAAAAGAACATAGAAGGTATTAAGGGAATTATAAATTTAAATTGAATAAATGTAACAGTAGTTAAATTGAAGTTTCTTAAAAACCATTAAGTATATTTTCCAAATTTATAATCCTATTGTTTCTAAATATTAGGGGTTGTTCTACTTGTTTGTTGGTTAATTTTCAAAGTTCATAGCGTTCATACATGTGAGTATATTCAGTTCATTCTAAATAGCATATAAGAAAACACGTTTGTGTTATAAAATTATTACGGTCCTGGCAACTTCTATTAACAGAACCATAAGCTCAGCCGGTATAATGGTTATACTGTCAGCCATTATTGGAATCAATAAGTGAGGGCGGTCATTTAATTTTGGAAATACTATAGCATAACTACCACATCATCTCATCCCTATAACACCCGGTATAAAAAGTCTAAGTAGCTGCAAACGTTTATCACTCTTGTGATTGCTGAAGAGAGGTTGTTGAGCAGTTTTTGAAACGTCCGAATTTTATATTTTATGAAGTAATATCTTTCTTTGATAATATTACTCGATATATTGTACTGTTCTAGCTAGTACTTTCAGACAGTGTTGTAATAGATACATTTAAAAAAATATCTAGATACAGCTAGATACATTTGAAAAAACACTGAAAATACCACAAAAAAACATGTTAAAGAAATTCATTTTTGAAATTCGGTTAAAGATGTTGCGAGACGTTAGTGATAAGCAAGTGAATTGTATCCTATCAAATATACAGGTAATTAAAAACAAAATTACTCAAAACTTACCTTCCTAATAATAATTATTCATTTATTTCATCCATATATCTGTATTTATAATCCAGTGCATATATCATCAAATAATATCATACTTCAAAATTAACCTATAACTTCTATAACTGCCATTTCACTATATATTACATAATTTTGTAATAAATAAAGTGACAACTAGCGACATCTAGTGGCCTCCGTAGATAAGTTCACCAGTTAACACCTAACCGGCAGGTCGGATTAGCCGGAAAACTAGCTAGTCGGATAATCCTACCGGACAGAACAACAAATAGCAAACGTTAAATATAAAACGCGCGCTATTTAAAGTTAAATATGACAACTTTTAGTGACGGGAGGCAAAATACAACAGAAATGACTACCAATAATTTAACAAAAACTTTTGCAAATGCTACAAAAACCAACTCTAACTACCCCAACAAAACGCAAGCAATTATCATACCAACAACCCCCGATATCCCAACTGAAGAATATGTATACACAATTGGAGATTTAGTACAGTCAAAAAACATAATATATGTCTCAAAACTTTATAATCATAGACTTTGCATCTTCCTAAACGACAAAAAATTAGTTGATAAAATTATCACAGAACACCCGATAATAAAAGTACAAGATCAGTCCGTTGTTATAAGAAGATACGTTAATCCGGCTCTACGTATCATAATATCAAATGTCTGCCCCTCAATTCCGAACACACTAATAGAGAAAGAATTAATTGCACGCGGTATCAAAACTATCTCTCCGATCAGCCCCCTCAGAGCTGGACTGAAACGCGAAGGATATGAACATATCCTAAGCTTCCGACGCCAGGTATATATCGCAATAAACGAAGACGACCTTGCAACTACAGAAATACCCGAAAGTCTACTAATACAGCACGAAAACCTAGAATATAAAATATACATTAATACAGACATAACCTGTTTCTCTTGTAAACAAAAGGGTCATGTGGCCATGAAGTGTCCAAATAAACAATTGAACAACCCAACGAATACAAGTGATACAGCATCACCCAGCAAAAACCCTACAGTAACAGAAAACACACAGGGATGTAGCAAAGAACCAGATAACGCGGCTGAACTAATGATAGCTAAACCAACTAACAAAGAGGAAGCCATTGTAGTACAGGAAACCAACGAAGCAACCAGTAATGGTAAACGTACAGCTCTCTCAATTAGCAGTCTAGACGAAGAATTTGATGAATCCTCAGATGAAACCAACAGCCAATCAACCGAAAAAATAAACAACACATCATCAAATAAAAATAAAAAAGAACGGAAAAGAAGAAGATCGTACAGCCCAGGAAGCGAAGTGTTAAAACTGAGCACAATAAAGAAAACATTGCAACCATTCAAACTTGAAATGGATGCAAATCCTAAAATTTATAACATAACCTATGAAAATATATGCAGATTCATCGAACAAGCTCAAACTTCTCCCACCCCATTAGAAATAGCAAGAAAATTTACAGAAGATATTTATCAATTAATAGTCCTACTTAAAGATATACACTCGAATTCATCAACCGACCGCCCCACAAAACATAGGCTAACCAAACTAATAAATAAAATTAGAGAAGATATGAACAAAGAAGCAAATAATGCATAAAAAAAAAAAAAAAATACACACATATACAAAACCTGTCATGGCTCTTTTACAGTGGAATATGAATGGATTATATGCACACTTACCGGAACTTCAACAAATCATGGCGCAATCAAAAACACATTACATATGTATTCAAGAAACCCGCTTACATAGTCACCAAACCATCAAGTTGAAGAACTACACAGACTTCCGAAAAGATAGAACAACTGCATCCATAGCTAGTGGAGGAGTCGCCATACTAGTGGATAACTCCGTTTACGCAGAGCAAATAAACCTAACGTCAAGTTTAGAAGCAGTTGCAATATCCACAATAGTGCCTAACCTATTCAGAATCACAATCTGTAATTTATATCTACCACCGAACTTTAATTTTACTCAACAGCAAATCGAGGCATTAATACAAGAATTACCCCGGCCATTTCTGCTCGTAGGAGACTTTAATAGTCACAACGTAATGTGGGGCTCAACCTATTCTGATCATCGAGGTCGAAAAGTAGAAAAAATCATAACCGACAGCCGTATACTTTTAAATGATGGCACACCCACACATTTCTGCGCTAATACTGGGAACTTCTCATCGATAGACCTATCTATTTCTGAAGCATCCCTAGCGCCTGACTTAAACTGGGAAGTTTTACCTCTCCTATGGGGTAGCCACCACTTCCCAATAAAAATCTCGTTTACAAGTACTACTCCCATGCGTACAGTAAGGAAAAGATGGAAGCTAAAGAATGCTAAATGGGAAGATTTTCAAGAATTAGCAAGAATAAGGACACCGTTAAATGCTGATAATATCTGTATCAATAAATTAGTCGAAGATTTTACAAGGCATATATTAAGCGCCGCTGAAACAACAATAGGCTACAAAAAACAAAACCCGCAAAATAGGTGCACTCCATGGTGGAATCAAGAATGCCGACTAGCCGTGAAACATTTAAAACAAGCCCTTAATCGCTACAGAAGACACAAAACAGAAATGAACCTGATAGAGCTCAAAAAATGCCGCGCTACATCAAGACGTATAATTCTAGCAAGCAAAAGACAGTCTTGGGAAAACTATGTTTCTTCAATAAATCCTTCCACAGCACCAGCAGAAATCTGGGGCAAAATAAAGAAAATCAAGGGTTCAAAAAATTCAACCCTGACTACAACATTAGTCAGAAATAATATTGTAATTACTGACAAACAAAACATAGTAGAAACCCTTGCAGATACATTTGAATACAATTCTAGCAGTCAGAATTACACTAATGAATTTAAAGCTCATAAAATATTAGAAGAACATAAGGACTTTTCCATAGACCATTCAGAACATGAAATTAACCATCTTTTCACAATGACAGAACTAAAAGCAGCGATTGAAAGCCTCAAAGACAAGAAATGCCCCGGCCCTGATAACATAGTAACTGAAATAATAAAGAAGCTACCAACTGATACACTGTCTTACCTATTAGAACTATATAATCATATCTGGATAACAAACGAGTTTCCCGAGCAGTGGTTGGAAGTGACAACCTTTCCCATCTTAAAGCCACAGAAAAACAAAACTGATCCGGATAGCTATCGTCCAATCTCCGCTTCGAACAACTTTAGCAAAATATTACAGATAATGGTAAATCGCAGACTAGTATGGTTTTTAGAATCTAATGACATTTTGACACCCAAACAGGCAGGCTTCCGTCAAGGGCATGCAACCACGGACCACATCTTGTACTTAACAACAGAAATACAAAAGACATTTAAAAATCGAGACGATCTGATAGCAATATCTTTTGATTTAAAAAAAGCGTACGATATGACGTGGAGAAGGTATATATTAAATTCTATGAAAGAATGTGGTCTTAATGGACACATTTTACAATATGTAAGTAATTTCCTAAAAAATCGTAGATTCCATGTAACTGCAAATGGATATGTTTCGACACAAAGATTGCAAGAAAACGGCGTACCTCAAGGGGAAATTATCAGTGTAACGCTATTCCTGTTAGCTATTAACACTATAACAAAGAATTTACCAAATAAAGTCGACTCCTGTCTTTTTGCAGACGATCTGATTATTTTTTGTTCCGGGAAAAATGTATTCACCATCAAGACAGAACTACAAAAAGCTGTCAACGACTTAGTAGAATGGACAAATGAAACTGGGTTCCAGTTCTCCTCCACCAAGACAAAAGCAATCCATTTCAACAGAAAACATTACAACCAGATAAATCCAAAATTAAAATTAGGAAACAATAATATTGAATATGTTGAAGAAATAAAATTTCTAGGAGTAACTTTTGATAGAAAACTACGTTGGAAAAATCACTACGAAAACCTAAAACGCGATAGCATTCAAAGAATAAATATTCTAAAATCAGTGGGACATCAAAAATGGGGAGCAAACAGAGAAAATATTCTACGCTTATACGAAGCATTAGTCCGCTCAAAATTAGAATATGGATGCATAGTTTTCAGAAATGCAAAGCAAACATATCGGAAAATATTAGAACCTATCCAAAACACTGCAGTCAGAATAGCTACTGGAGCAATGCGTACAAGCCCAACTAGCAGCCTCCAATGTGAAGCCGGACAAATTCCGATCGAATATCGCTTCACACAACTCTCGCTATGCTACCTTACGAACCTAGCTAGTATGCAAAAGTCGCCCATTCATCAACAGACATTTCACAACCACAATAACAAACCTTCCCTCAAAAATATATGCCCTCTGCACGAACTATTATCAAAAAACCTAGAAGAACTTAACATTGAATTTCCATCCATTTCTCAACAATATTTCTCAAAACATCCGCCTTGGTCCATAAAAAAACCTGTATTGAATCTCTCACTAACTAAATACGACAAATCCACAACACACCCTAACACCTTTAAAACTTCATTCCTTCAAAATACTGCGAAATACCAACAATTCATTGCTATCTATACGGACGGATCAAAAATTAATAACGAAATCGGTGCAGGACTCGTATACAATCAAGAACACTATAAATTCCATCTACCGAAATATACGAGTATTTACACCGCCGAAGCATTTTGTATCCAGAAAGCAACAGAACTAATCAAGGCAGACACTAGAACCGAAAAGAAATTCATAATATATACAGACTCGCTTAGCACGATCCAAAGCATACAAGATATTTATTCGAAGGATCCAACCATAATAAAAATCCAAGAGAACGTCCACGAAGCCCTTAACTCTGGTAAAGAAATCACCATTATGTGGATACCATCCCATGTTGGCATACATGGAAACGAAGAAGCAGACCGTCTAGCTAAGGAAGCAACACAAGAACAAGCCATAAATTTTGACATACCAGCAAGAGACATCAAAGCTGAAATAAAAAGGAAAATAGCAGACAATTGGAGGCAAAAATGGGAAACCACCTCTAACCACTTACGATGCATTAAAAACACTACAGTAAAATGGTTGAGCAACAGAAACAGACGCGAACAGATTGTGTTAACAAGAATGAGAATAGGTCACACCATGTATACGCACAAATATATATTTGAACGTGCAGAACCACCCATGTGCACTACATGCAACACGAGAATCACGGTCCCACATCTTCTCCAGGAATGTTCCCAATACAACACCCAAAGAAGAAGTAACAACCTGCCAATTACGACAAAGGACACCCTAGCGAATAATTACGAGACGGAAGCAAAAGTAATACAATTCCTAAAAGATATTAATATATACCAACTAATATAAGTCAAATATATAATATAATATAAACATGTAATACAAACACAATGTAACCTCACGTTATGTAACATATTTGTAAATTTGTATATAAACCTTGTTAAACCAATGTACCGGGGTGCCAATAGTCCAAGTCACTGAGGCACCCGACATATTACTTCAAATAAAAAAAAAAAAAAAAATTCATTTTTATTGAAATACTTATAATAGCTAACAATTAACAATGCATTATGATTAAGCAAACAGTGCATGTTAATCATATTATACAGACTGTTCAAAAATGACCGTGACGTGACAAAAACCCCACTAAATCAACGTAAAACACTATTCTACGGAATATTTTTATACTCAATAACGTATGTATTATGATAGTCATAAATGTTTCAAAAATATTATCAAACTGTACTATAAATCACTGGATATTTTTGAAGGGCCTTAATTTGCATTAAACCACGGTCCACTCCCAAACCACTTGTGTGGATATAATTTTTCATATGTTTTTAGTAAATTGGTCATCAAAAGAGCAACAATATTTATTCAAAAACTTAGTTTTCATTAATAATGACCTATTTTCCTTAAGTATTGCTTATAAAACCTACTATTTTATGGCCGTTCAAAAGCTACGAAAAACTAAATGTTGAGATTAACATTTTTTTGTTGAAATTATATATAAATTCCATGTAAACGTCAGAATTTCAATTGCTTTCTACATTTTGTTTATAGCAAAAATAAAATATTCAAGATGACAATTTATAATTAAACTATTATATCAGCTCGGTATCACGGTATGAAAATAAAGTAACGAGCAAAGTATCTGAAATACAGATACAAGATACTTAAATTTAAATATCTAGATATAGATACAGATACATATTTCAAAAAGTATCTAATTTGTATCTAGATATTAGAAAAAGTTTCTAGTTACTGTATCTAGATATTTGTATCTAGATACATTGCAAAACTGATTCCGATTATATACATATTGTATATCCCGTGTTTTTATATCGACATTCCAACAATTGATGAACTATTATTTTTCCAATTAATCAATAACAATGATCCGTTTTTTTAAGTGTTGCATATAATACTATATTTAAGACCGTTCAAATTCTACGAAAAACGAGTGAGAATATATTTATTTTTTATAAATTACATATAAATTTTATTTGTAAACGTCAGAATTACAATTGTTTTCTGAATTTTGTTTATAGCAAAAATAAAATATTCAATCTGACAATTTATAATTAAACTATTATATCAGCTGGATATCACGGTATAAAAACAAAGTATCTGAAGCACAGATACAAGATACTTAAATTTAAATATCTAGATACAGATACAGATACATATTACAGATAAATAAATAATGGTGTCCCCATTAATACTAGATCATTGCAAAATAATTATAATGTGTAACCATAATTTGTTATTTAACAAAACATTCCATACTGAAATAAAGTTTGTATGCAAGGAGATCGACTATTTGTTCATATTTTTCATTTCATAAAAATTCACTATAAAATGCAAAACAAGGAAAAATTCTTGTACTTCGTAAAATAACATTTGTCAAAATATCGCATACGGTATTCACCCTTGAGAATTACATAAGCTACGACCATAAAAGATTCCAACTACATTTTTCACATTTTTTATAAAATTATGTGAGCTCTATGGGGGAATTTTCCTAGTGACTTGTCACGTTGTTGAAAATATATTCAAACTAAAATCCACCAGGAGACTTCATTGGCTGTTCCAAAAATACGACAATAGTTCAATTTTCTTTATTTTTTAGCAGAGTATTATTCCTCACCTTCGTCACGTAAGTTCCCAAAGCTAAATAAAGCCTTGCTCGGTGCACGTACAGAGTACATCTCATGGAGTAGACAGTCCCAGAGCACTGGCTTTAGAGAATCGTGTACGCTGAAGAAGAGGAAATTCTGTTGGCGCTGCCGAGAACATAAAAGCCTTTATTACCGAGATCAAACTGACGAATGGAAATAGGTGAACAAAGCTGAATATTCTAAAAATTGAATTAAGTAATTTGCGTATTCGTTATAGCAGCGAGTATATTTGTGGAACATTATTTCCATTATTTGCCTATTTTTAATTATGGTTTGATAGTAATGGTTTGAAATAATTTAAACTACATTTAATTTTATAGAAACTAATGAAAGTAGAACCCTGAAATTTTTTGAAGGTTTCGGTGCTAGGTGCGATTTTAGTATTATTTTTTTAATAGGATTTGATGAGAGGTAGGTTGCTACAAAAAAAAAAAAATAAATAATAATGGAACCTCGGATTTAGGGTTCGGTTTAGTTTGTTCTTTTTTTTTTTTGTTGTTCTGTTACGGAAATAAGATTTTAGTAACAGTTATGCAATTAAATTATTGAAAAAAAAAATATTTAAAAGCAAATAGACTTAGTTTTAATAAATATGGAATAAGACATTCATTATACAGGGCGAGGTAACACTTATGTTACCTCGATTATCTGCTTAATAAAAAGAGTTATAAAATATTGTTCAAAAAAAAAAAAAAAATCTTATTTGGGGTTAAACGATAACCATATCAAAAAATTTCTTGCATTTGTATTGCAAAAGGTATGACAGTAAATAACTTTTTTTCAAATTACACTATACATATTATCACATTAAAGGCGGGGGATCTTGACGAAAGTAAGCTAGGTAACGCGGCGACCACCCCGCCTCGTTTTTCGTCCTAGAGCGGGCGATATTTTGTGTAATCATAAAAAAATTTAGACTTAAAAAAATTTATTTAAACTCTTAAAACTACAAGAAATATTAAAAAAGAACTAAACACTAATTACAAAAAAATGTTTTAAAGTACATATTATGAGAGGAATCTAGTATTTTTTATGAGTGTGATAAGGTTGATAACACTCGCCACGGTGAAGAGGTGCATTGCAAAACTCGCATTTGAAGCAAGTCAACTTTCTTTTTTTATGTGCTGCACAAACTACGCAGTTTCGTTGGGTATATAGCTTTTTGCCTTTATTGTCTATCCGAATTAATTTGTGCTTTTTGATGTCTAGCGAAAGACGTCCAGGCGGATCAATTTTATATCGTGGAGTCCGTGGTGCCGAGTTCGATGTACCAAGTTGTGACTCTTCAATGTCCGCCTTTAAGGTACAGTCGAGATAAATCGTATTACTACGACTCCCGCCTTTAAGCTACAGTCGAGATAAATCGTAGTACTACGACTCCCGCCTTTAATGTGTTATTATAGACATTTTTTTTTCCTATTCAACGGTGTAAAACTTGTATAACCTTACATAACAAATATATCAATATTTGCAAAACTTTTTGAATCTTTCTTTTTCAATATTATTTATAAGAATGTACAAGTCGTATATGTAAGGATGTAATGTAAGGATCACCTAAACAAAATGGGTTTATGAAGAAACGATCAACCACAACGAACTTAATTTATCTATCGCAACTTATTAATCGATCTTTGGATATAATCGGCTATAAGTAGATATTATATACACGGATTTTGAAAAGGCCTTCGATAGAATACTTCATCAGCTCATAATCAAAAAAAAATTATTTAATGGAATTCTCGGATGCAACTTGCAAATTCTTTACCTCTTATCTTTCAAATCGTAGTCAGTTGGTTGAATTTATAGGATTTAGATCAAATATGTTTCTTTCAAGGTCAGGGGTGCCACAGGGTCAAACCATGGCCCACTTCTATTTCTAATTTTTATAAATGATCTTATGTCTGTTTTAACTACCAATCATATTATATTTGCTGATGATTTGAGGATCTTTATTATTATACATAATATTGAAGATTGTCTTTAACACCAAAATGACTTGACGCGTATTGCCAGGTGATGTGGTGATAATTCTCTCTACTTAAATATATCCAAATTTAGAATTATATCATACCACAGAAACTTGCCCAAAATTGAGTTTAGTTAACTCTTAACTTAGAAAGATCCAATCTGATTAAGGATCTAGGAATTTATTTTGATGAACATCTTACCTTTAACTACCATATTCAACAGATTATTAATAAATCTATAAAAGTGCTAGGATTTATTATAAGAAATACTAAAGATTTTAAAGTGTAATAAAAGTTCTATATTATTCCTTGGTCAGATCACATCTTGAATATGCAGCTTTGGTATGGAACGCAGCTTTGGAAAAGTAATAATAATAATCATTTTTATTGATCAAAATTTTTAAAAATACAGAATATGTTTCTTATTGACTAGAGTACCACTTATACGTATAACCTCTATAATTACATGGTTTTAATAGTTTTTAGATATGCTATATTTTACATTTTAATTGTTTTATAAAATAGAGGAAAAATTAAAAAAAAAAACCTCTCACTTGCTTTGGAAAAGAACATTGAATTGTTGGAGAGGGTACAGAGAAGATTCCTGAAATATTTGTTCTTTAAAACTAATAAGCGGTATCCGCAGCAAGGAATACCACAAACTGACTTGTTGGAGATGTTTTCTGTGAAGTTCTTAATTGATCGCAGAAAGAATCATGTATTAGTTTTTTTATACAAAATTTTAAATAATTTAATTGATGATCCAAACCTTTTAGAGGAACTAAATTTACAATGTCAAACTGCCAATACGCGAAATAGTAACACGTTTTTCTTACATAAAGCAAACACAAACTTACTTTCATCATCACCGCTTTATGTAATGTGTTCACTTTACAACCAAAACCAAAACAGTTTAGACAATCAGACCAATTCTGTAACTCTGTTACTATGACAATAGTTCCTAAATTCGTCACTATGAGCAAGATCAGTTACTATCATGAATGAAAGTCATTGTTTTTTTATAATATTTTATGTTGTAGTAACGTTATTACACAGTAACTTTTTACAGAATTGATCTGATCTTCTCGGAGAGTTTATACTGTTTCCGTTCATCAGTCATCAATATTTTATAATTAATTAACTAATAACTAATATAAATATTTAAAAATATATAATATATTTAAAAAAATATCCATAATTTCATAATTTTGTAAATTAAATTGTGTCATTTATTTACTTTTTCATGTTTCATGTTTTATATTTTCTTATATTTTATATTTTTATATTTTTGTATTTATTATATGTATATAACAACCCATTATTGGGCACTAGCCTGTTGGTTGATTTTTTTTTAAATAAATAAATAAATAAAAAATAAATAACAAAATTTTTGAGATAATCGCATTTTGTGGCCTTCAAACTGGCGACTTATTTATTGTTAAATAATGGAAACAAATGCCTGCAATTGTTTCCATAGGTAGATTACTGTTGTGTCACTATACTCTATCTCTGAAAGACTGATAGTAATAAATCATTTTGTCAGGCAGTTACCAGTGGCGTGCACATCATTAAACACACCCCTGTGACCATATTTTTCCTCAAAATTTTAGGGTCAAATTTTTATGGTCTATTGTGTTTAACCCTAGTTCGTATTCCCATATAATATGTGCGGCACACTCGGTTGTTTTTAACAATATTTCATTTCGAACTATTCATATTTTCTTGCTTTTGTTTTGCCGCTTCTGTGTGATAATACAATAACTTTTTACAAATAATAAATTTTATTACTATCAGTCTTTCGGAGATAGAGTATAATCACTTAGTATTTTTAAGACCACAAAAAGTCGCTCTTCTCAAAATTTTTGTTATTTAAAAATATAAAAGTTTTTCACCGTTGAAAAGAGAAAAAAGCTCTACAATATTGTGTTAATTGATATGTGTAGTGTAATTTGGAAAATAGTTATTAACTACCCTGCCTCTTGCAAAACAAATGAAAAATATTTTCGATACCACTATAGTCTGACCCCTATTACCCCAAAGTTTTATTTGAACAATATTCTTATAACTCTTTTTATTAAGGAAATAATCAAGGTGGACATAAGTGTTGCCTTACCCTGTATATTCAGTAGCCAAATATTGTTTTACTGCTTGTCGGCCGACCATAGACGACGATGAGCAAACCTTTTATTATTAAACAATTAATTTATAATAAAAATCTTTTCTTCACTAAATAATTTTCAGCAATAAAATACGTTTATTTTTATTTTACTACTTGCTTTTTCTATTGTTTAAGTCAAAATTGTAAGTAACACAGATGTGACGATGGAAACGATTTGCAAGTTCAATGAGTGCTGCATAATTTACTTATACTGGTTTTTAATATATGACGCGTCATTTGGAAGTTATTTATCCATCATATCATATGTAATATCATTTTGATTAGCATTACTTATTAAAAGAATATACAACACAAACAAGAAATGTAAGTATTGTCCTCAGAAAATATTTAGACGAGAACTGAAGCAGATACTTGATGTTGTATTTTAGTGAAATACGGAGACCTTTATTACCGGTAGCCGAAGGTGACGAATGGAAGCACGGTATTCGTGGAGCGTAAGATCCGTAGAGGATTATAATGAAAACTGCGCGAATTCGCTCCGTCCTGCGAGTCGGGAATTATGCAAATGAAGGCGGGCTGAGTGAAAATTCGCAGTCGAAGAATTGCATTGCCTGGCGTTGATAAATAAAGTGCTTGTTGCGTATAAACCACGCTGTTTCTTAACCACAGATCGCTTTATGAAGATTAAAAAAAAGATAACTTAGACCGACACTCCATTTTAAAAAAGAATTAATCTCGTACACTTCTATGAAATATTCATACTTTAGGATTTTCTCGGGATTTTTAAATAATTCTGTTTATTTTAATTTCAACGTGAAAAAATAGGCTTGATTTATGTTTCTTGTTATAATTTTAATCTGACTTGATTACGCTCGCTTTTTTAATAAATTTTTATTAAAAATTAAATTAAATTCAGATATGATTTTATCATCTTATTCATAAAAACAATGATTTATTAAGTATATCACTTTTCACAAAATTTTGTTTACACAGTGCGTGAGCAACGTAATTCGTCCTTCATTTCCTAAACATTAAATAATTAACGAGTTTCATTTTAAATTATAAGTGAGCAAATGAGGTATCATGAAGGCCGTGTGTGAAACTTTTTTTGGTGGAACCAGTATTTTTAGAAAATTTAAATCTTTTGTTAATGATGTTTCAAGACCTGGAATAATTAAACATGTAATAAATTAATCATTTTGAGCTGCCTATGAAGTACAGGGTCACGAGATAAATTCTGCTGTTTCTTTGATATTTCCACCTTGTGATCAGTATCCGCAGAGCCGTAGCAACGCCCTGGCATCCAGGCAAGTGCCAGGGGCGCGATGTCTGATGAGGGGCGTCATCGTGTGTTTTCCATTTTGGAAGTGAGTAACTTATTTTTACTTATCACCTGTAATTTGGAAGTGAAGACCTTTTTTGCTCATCATTTGTATTTTAGAAGTGAGGACCTTGTTTTTAGGTCATTAGTTGTATTTTCACTTGTCTATTATAATAAAAATTAAGCTCTCCTCAAATAAAATGAAAGACGAAAAAAAGGGCGCTATTTTAAGTTAATTTAATTTATTTGCCAAGTGCGCCAAAAACATTGCTACGGCTCAGAGTATCCGTAGTTATTATCTGCACAAATTAACTCAGTAATCGCTTAAAGTAATGACAAAAGCTCAAATTAAACTTAGAGTAGTGTAAGTGAGAAGAAAAGTGAATTCTCACAAATTTCAGATTATCGTAAAGTTAAGTTCGCTAGATACTTAACGAAATTCTGAAACAAGTTACATTTTTGAACACAATTTTACATTTTCAAGCGTCAATACATATTTTTAATTCAATTTACAGCTATTGGTATATGTATAAATAGCTTTTATTTAGTTCTCCATATGAAATAAAAGAATAGTATTTTATATAACAAACATATAATGGAGGCTTTCATGTTTATGACCTCGATAGCGCAGAGATAGTGACCCTGCTAAAGGTCCCGGGTTTGAATCCCGGTCCAGGGCATAGATATTTTTATTCGTCCTTATCACCTCATCTTCAAATTAAAAAATATATATGTATTAAAAAAAGCATAACATCATAAAATTATCACCGATTCCAGCCCGGATTTGAGTCACCGTGGAAGTTGTAGACCTGAAATTTCACTCTTCAGATTGACAGACCCGTGCCCAATATAAAGTAGCCGTATGGTAGTGAAAACTACGGCTCGGTAAGACAACTGTGGGACGTTTATGGGAAGAAGATAATGGTGACTATACAGCACGAGAATGAAGTTTACCATCTGAACCATAGAGAAGGGTTGTAATCAGCCGAGTGTAATATAACTATTATATGCCAGTCAAATACAATATTTTATCTTTAACTATATAGTTATAGATCAATGGAAAAATAGTAAATTTAATTGAAAAACACAGAAATTCTGTGCGTCAATTGTAATCAAGATGGCTATTGAATCAGCTGAATTTAGACCTACAGCAATTTTAAAAATATGTTTATTTTATTCTAGCTTAAAAAATATATTCTAGTTACAAAAATGTGCTGTGTAAGACGCAAATGAGGTGAATAAAACGTATTTTTATTTACTTAAGGTGTATATACGTAAGATATATAATAAATAAGGCGTATAAAACGTTCATTGTTTACAGCTGAGCGCGCAGGCGCGTCACATTATACATGGTGTGCAATATGAGTAGCTTTATGTATTTATAATTGGACACAAAATGTATTTAATATTTGATGGTCGAAAATAAAATATTTTGTTCAAAAATAGATAAAATTAAATATCTTTCAAAAATATTATCTTTTCAAAAATTCCGTTTGTACTTGCATTGTATTGCTTTGCTTTTTGTTAAGATTTTTTGTCGGCCCTTATGGTTTATAAAATACTGCAAAAAAAATTCTGGAAATATTTTTAAAAATTCATATCTTATAAATCACTTTATTATCTTTAATTTATATTTTAAGAGCTTTCGTTTGGTACCTTAGAAAAATTTAAATAATACCGACCAAAAAAAATCAATATTTTTGGAAAAATATTTTATACAAAAAAAAAAAATAATGAAATATCTTGTAAATTTTGCAAAACAGAAATTGACAGCTACCTTAAAAAAATAAAACTGTCAATTCAACCTGGCCAACCGCTACGTTCATGTATTAGGTCGTTACATAAGTCCGTTCGTTTTTTTTTCACCTTTTATTCAATAAAATATACTTTAAAAAAACAAACTTTTATTATCAAATGTACTGTCCATTATTTTCTAACACTATCACGCTCAGGCAATTTCATAATGCCATCTTTCCAGAAGGTTCCGTCTTTGCTCTCGAAGGGAATTTTTTAGAGAGCGGAACAAATGGTAGTCGGAGCATATGGTCCAGACATCGCACCATCTGACTACCATTTGTTCTGCTTTCTACAAAATTCCCTTAACAGAAAAAATTTCGCATCTGTGGACGATATTAAAATTTACCTGGACAGATATTTCGAAAGCAAAGACCTTCTGGAGAGATGGAATTATGAAATTGACTGAGCGTTTGTCCAAAGTGATAGAAAATAATGGACGGTATATTTGATAATAAAAGTCTTTTTTAGAATGTACATTTTATTGAATAAAAGGTGAAAAAACATAATTATTATTTTAAAACGTTTGACCTCAAAATTAAAAAAAAAACAGCTTACTATGGCTTTTTGCCTTGGGGTTCCAAAGAAAGAGCATCTAAACTGTAGGGTTCCGCAGATGTAAGAAGGTTGAAGACCACTGGTATAGAGTAACGGCATGAATAAGGTTGGCATTTTATATTTTATATTCTACATCTATATACATTAAGGCTACATTTTAAGGATATATTGATTTTGCAAAAAAAAAAAAAAAAAATCCATTACATTACTTTCTAGCACGAACCATTTCTCTCTTCTCTTCGAATATTATTTATTGATTAAAAAAATATTTTAGTTTTATTTGCAGTATTTTCAGAAAACCGAAAAAAAATGTAAACTGGCCGGGTTACCGGAAAAAGGACTCGAAACCGAGTCTGTGCCACTCAAACCAGGACGTATGGTAATCCTAGGTATAAGGGTTTTTTGGATATACCTACTAAACCCTAAAAATGATGAATGCAATTTTTAAATATCCAAAATTCTTGATAAGTGAATTTAAAAATAATATCAATTTAAATTTTATAGAAAAAATGCGATGTTGTTTGAACGCACATGCCCACGTGAAGGCAATAGAGATAAAAAGAAATAACTATCTAATTTTAAAAATCCATTAATTTACATATACATTTCTAAAGAGTTAATCTAAAATTCGATCACGCATCGATCAGTTAGTAGTTCGTATATATGTTTCCATTTAGTTTCACAATCTCTATGAGGAAATGCAACTTACTGTTATACAAAGTTACATTGCCGCCATTTATATCCCATAATAGGTAGATAAGCCATAAAGTTTTCATCGACAAATAACAATTCACATATATCATTATCCTTCGAAATATGAATTTCCAACGTACCTGTTGGGCTGGCGTAAACACGTCAACGAGATTCGAGTCCATAGAATATATTGGTTATCGAAAAGTGCTCTATGCGAATTAGTATCGAGAGTGCTGGCGCTGCTGATGCTTTGAACCGTTTATAGCCTTGTATGCAAACTAGAATATGTCATCTGCTATTAAAAACAAAAACAAAAAACTTATAAACCGAGTCAGAACATAGTTCTCCAGGGCTTCCCAAAACACGTTCACGGTAATCTGGTGATCTTATGAAGCTTCACAATATCACCAGATAACCGTGAAAATGAAGAGACGTGAGTCCCGGTTTAGCTAAACCGGGACTCACATCTCTTTATTATAGGTATACATATATGTTTCGGACTGGCTAATGTAAGGTTTGGCCACATAAAATGGACCATGACGTCTTTAACCGGCTAATGATGTCATTGGCACGGTATATTGGGAAGTGTTTCTATTATAGTATTTCCAAAATGAAATGGCCAGTCTTGTTAAGAAGCTTAACAATGCGGTTAGGCGGTTAAAAAGAATATAAGAGGTATTAAGGGAATTTTGAATTTAAATCGAATATATGTAACACTAGTTCAATTGAAGTTTCTTAAAACCATTAAGGATATTTTATAATTTTATAATCCTATTGTTTCTAAATTTTAGGGGTTGTTATACTTGTTTGTTAGTTAATTTTCAACGTTCATAGCGTACATACATTTACAACATGGCTTTTTGGCGACCATTTGATTTTGAAGAATTTCCTAATTTCTGTAGTGAAAATAGTGAATCTGTGCAAGGTGATTTTGAGTGCGAAAATGTGAATGTTGGCGTGGAATGCGAAAATGTGGACGTGGCTACCAAAGAAAATGTCATTTATCAGAAGATTGCAAAGTTCTGATACTGAACGTTTATAAAATATTAGTTTCGGAAGGTAATGACAAATCTATACTTAGAACTGCGGAATTAACTAGTGTTCCATACAGAACAATTCAACGTATTATTGTTCGTGGCAAAAATCAGCAGCGAAAACGATCCGATTTACAAGTTTTCAAGAAAATAGATAGATTTATGACTAAAACAATAATAAATAAAATATACGACTTTTATTCGAAAAATGAAGTGCCGACTGTGCATATTTTAATAAAAAATTTGGAAGAAGACGGAATAGAATTTCCGTAGAAAGTTAGCTATATGTCTAATTATTTAAAGTTGCTAGGATTTATTTTTGTTGCAAAAAAAGAATGTTTGTTGTTTGTGCAAATTTGAAGTATTTAATATTGCCTATAAAGATTTTTAAACATGCCTATATTTATAATTCAAATATAGCTAGTCCTAAGCCTGATAAAAATGTGAAGGAATGTCATGTTAGTATATACAGTTCATTCTACATAGCATATAAGAAAACACGTTTATTTTAAATAATTATTACGGTCCTGTCAACTACTATTAACAGAATCATAAACTCAGCAGGTATAATGGTTATACTGTCAGCCATTATTGGAATCAATAAGTGAGGTTGTCTATTTTATTTTAAAAATACTGTACAACGTTATATGACATATTTTAAAAAAAATGTCTTTTTTTTACACAAACTCCCTTTTTTTGCTCACTTCGAGCATTTCGGCTTCTGTTGTCCTAGATTTTTACTAACTTAACCTAACCTGTCTTAGTTGGGTCGTTGTTAACACTGCCTGCCAGTCGGACATTGTCCGGAAAATGTTACATTGGCTACCGAAAAGAGTTTGACTGTTTGTTTGTTTCTCTGTCTGTCTGTCTGTCTGTCTGTCCATCCGTCCGACCGTCTGTCTGTCCGTCCGTCTGTCCATCTATATGTGCACTATTCACTCGAGAACTGCTGATTCGATTTTCATATGCTTTTTGCTATTTGTAGCTACATCTTCTGGTCAGGTTTTCTGCTGTAGATTATTAAAATAGGTTTAGTAGTTTCAAAATTATAATGATTCGTGTGCGCGCGAGTAAAACGAAGTCGCAGTGTCAAACACTGAAGATAGACAGCGTTGATTTACGGAGCCCATGCTTCTCCCATAAGCTATCATATACAGTACCGGTGAAAGGGGCGAGAGGGGCACAGACCTAAGGTGCCAACTCATAAGGATTCTAAGTTTTTATTAAGTTTATTTAGATCAAAATTATAAATTTTCATTTCTATATCAATCTTGTACTTATTAAATATAAAAATGAGTTTAAAGATGTACACATTTATTGATTATTATATTAATATAAATTGTCCAAAATCTTTTTTTGGACTGTATTAACTTTCTTACACACCTGACAACATTTGTAACTGATTTTGGTGGCACATTTAGATATACAATGGCACCTTGCCTTACAAACTTAATTTGTTTCTTTTGACCGCGGTTCGTATCTTAAAAAGTATGTATCTAGAAACCCAATTTTCATTTTATCTTATGGGAAATCAATTAATCCGTCCCTAGATTAAAAAATGATAATGAACATCAAAAAAATAAAAAAAAAACTATTCTCAACTAAATGAAGAAAATGCAAAGAAATGGAGAGTGAGTGAGAAGGAACATTCTACACTATAAATATGCATTTTGTATACCATTACATATTAATTTTTATTTATAAAATTTTCTGTTTTACATGATTAATATGAAAATCATCTTCCATTAAATTGTAAAAAAGGACAATTTTCTTGTGTCTGGTTTTGTGACTGAGTTTTCGATTTGGGTCACGGTTCGTATTTAGAGGACAAAATAGGATATAGGTAGAAGTAGGAAATAATTTCACTCAGCTTTTTGGACAAGAAGCGTTTATTTTAACAAAACACAACGTTTCGCCAACCACATTGTTGGCTTCTTCAGGTGCTATAACAATAACATCATGATAGAAAACAATATTGTATAATTAATAACAAAATTTACCTATGTTAGTTAAACGTAGTCATAACAGACTGTACATCAATCATCTCCAAAGGATGGTGAAGTGCAGAATACATAGACATTAATGTGTACTTGAAGAAAACAGACCATAGGAAAAAACAGGAGTAAATTTCAATTAAATATTAAAATATAGTGATCAAAAATTAGAAACTATTGTTTTAAATTTTACAATGCAAAATGAGACAAAATAAACTATATAACTGTCCAATATTAACTTATACATAAATACAATGATATCAAGTTTTATCGATGCATCAATATGACAGGCTGCGACACTATCCCCCCTAACTACCTGGTACGCACAAATCGACAGAGTTGACAGTGTCCCACCCTGTACAACATAATGCAACGATAACCCCCGAAATCATGAAATTTTCACCATTACCAACTCAGTGGAAAGAACCAAAATGAATTAATTGAGTTTCGAAGCAATCATACGTACCAATCCCTCAAAACAATGGTACGTACAAAGTAATGAGATAAAGGTACCTCATATAGAGTATTAGATCTTAATACTCTATATCTTTCTGGGTTTCCAACTGTTACTGTTAGGGTTTTCCGGTGTCTGTACCGGTTTAAAATTTATTATTTTTGCAATTCATATTGTATTTAAAATTGGATGTAGTGATCCTTAAGGGTTTTTTGGGGTTTGGACTTGATATACCGTTTGAGGTACCTTTATCTCATTACTTTGTACGTACCATTGTTTTGAGGGATTGGTACGTTGAATTGTATGATTGCTCCGAAACTCAATTAATTCATTTTGGTTCTTTCCACTGAGTTGGTAATGGTGAAAATTTCATGATTTCGGGGGTTATCGTTGCATTATGTTGTACAGGGTGGGACACTGTCAACTATGTCGATTTGTGCGTACCAGGTAGTTAGGGGGGATAGTGTCGCAGCCTGTCATATTGATGCATCGATAAAACTTGATATCATTGTATTTATGTATAAGTTAATATTGGACAGTTATATAGTTTATTTTGTCTCATTTTGCATTGTAAAATTTAAAACAATAGTTTCTAATTTTTTGATCACTATATTTTAATATTTAATTGAAATTTACTACTGTTTTTTCCTATGGTCTGTTTTCTTCAAGTACACATTAATGTCTATGTATTCTGCAATTCACCATCCTTTGGAGATGATTGATGTACAGTCTGTTATGACTACGTTTAACTAACATAGGTAAATTTTGTTATTAATTATACAATATTGTTTTCTATCATGATGTTATTGTTATAGCACCTGAAGAAGCCAACAATGTTTTTGGCGAAACGTTGTGTTTTGTTAAAATAAACGCTTCTTGTCCAAAAAGCTGAGTGAAATTATTTCCTACTTCTACCTATATTCAAAATTGGACGTTAAATTACTTTCTACTAAAATAGGATATGAAAATAGTTTGTATCTCGAAAAGTTCGTATATCGAGAGATTTGTAACTCGTGGTACCACTGTATCAGCAAATTTACTTAGCCAGAACTAGTATTCTGTTAAAATGTTAAAATATTTAAATTGCAACCATCTAAATCAAAAAAATTTGTATGAAATGGGATTGTGAGCACCTAAACTCCCCTCTTCGGTACGCCAGTGCATATTCTAAAAAAGGGCGCAGTTTGGCAGGTTTGCCCAGGGCGCTAATAGAGATAGCGCCGGCTCTGATCATATATATATATATATATATAGCGTGTTTGCGTGTCAGATCTAGTAACAAGATTTACCTGCTAGCGTCTAATAATAAAACTAAAAAAATTGTTAATAAAAAGGCTCTCCACAAATTTTGGCTTTCCACATGTTAATAGATACTGTCTTTTGTTCGATCACCTAATTACGAACCTAGCAAGATCCAAAAAAATGTAGGTCAGTAATAACGATTGGTCCCCGAGCCGGATGGGGTAGTTTGTAAATAAAATTGAACGTCAATCATTGACAACATAACCGACGAATTTCGGACTAAATAAAGGCGTGTTACTCTATGAGCTGGCAGCAGTTTTGACCCTGTACCTAGCTTCTCGTATAGAAGTTCAGCGTTGTTTAACCTGTGAAGTATTATACTTGCTGGTAATCATTTAAAACAGAGTTTCCCAATCTGTGCTCCGCGAAGCGTCTACTAATGCTCCGCGAGCAAATTAGACAGAAAAGTAAATAAAATAAATATGATCAAATGTGAAAATAGTGTTTATGCTTTTTCAAATATACAGCTGAGTGACTTTACTATTACAAGGCTGATATATTGTAGAAACGGCATATATGCAGTACAAATTCCTTAAAATTTGCCAAATAATAGAAAATGGATGTTGTGACGTTTCATGCAATAATAATAAATAATAATAATAATAATAATATATAAAAAAAAATAAGGATATGTATTATATTGTTTAGATCTCTTATAATTCAGACAGTAAGTCGGTAAGTTATACTAGTGCCGAGTTATTTATTTGTTTTTGCTGCGATTATTTTTCGGTGGATCGCTGGCTAAAGTATGGATCATTAAAAAAGTTGCTACAGTCTCCGTTTCAGAACGTCCAGTAGACGACAAGTATGTTCAAATGTTACTATTTCTAGCATGATGTCTATCGGTCCGTCTGTATGTCTGTCTGTCGGTCCTTAGATACGTGTAAAGCGAATTTGGCTAAAAGGATTTTATAAAACTTCATTTTTAAGCTTTTCATTTTCACACCAATGGTATTAGTTAATCAACTTGCGGTAAAAATTGGTCATCTAGAAATTGAAGATTTTATGTATCGGTTTTAAGATTTTTGCAGCTAACTTTCAACAGAGAAATATTTCTAAAAAAATACTTACCAAAAGGTGCTATAAAAGTAATAACTAACAACTTTTATTTGAGACATTTTTAATATATTTTATATATTTTTTTCCAATTTTTGCGATATTTTTTAGTATCTATTTTATCATACGTCTATGAAATATTTCTATGATTATTGTAAATAATTTCTTTGTTAGAAATTATTTTGTTTATGTTCTTTGTAATAGTGGTCGGTCCTGTGGTGGCCACAGCCATTTTTTTTTTCGTGTTTTTGCATTATTTGTATTATAGTAATAATACTTAATAAAGTATTTATTTTGTCGTAAAATTTGTATTTTGTTATGGTAAAAAAAAAACTGTATTAGAAAGTACTTTGTTTAAGTTCTTTGTGATGACGGTCGGTCTTGTAGTGGTCACGGATAATTTTTTATGAATATTTTTGCTTTTTACTAACACAGCAGTTTTACATTTTGCTCAAATATAATAAATACTAGATAACAATATCGATCAACTGAGAAATTTATTTCAACTACATATCAAGATGCAACTAAAATATATAATAACAATAGTGCTCCGTGATGAATTCTTCTCGTTAAAAGTGCTCTGCGGCTCAAAAAGTTTGGAAATTCTGATTTCAAATAGCAAAATAATGCGAAATATTTGCAATATAAACATATTAGGTGTACCGGAATTATCGTTTATTGGTATTATTAAAATAGAAACAAATCGAAAGAAAAAAATGTACTTTATTGAGTAAAATAGTTACCATTGTGATCTATAACACTCTGCCATTAATGAGGAAAACAAAATATTCCCGATTTATAAAATTCCTGATTTTTTTAAGGAAAAAATTGTTCAAGGCTCATTTAAACATGGTTGATATCTCTAAGTGTCTTGTTTCTTAAAAAGTGTTCCTGTGACCGAAATAAGTGATAGTCGGAGAGTGAAATGTCTGGTGAGTAGGGTGGGTTTGTTAGAACCTCCCAATCAAGCTCGGAAATTTTTTCACGTCTCTTATTTTGATGAATGAGGTCAGGCATTGGTGCCTTGAAGAATAACTCAATTTCTGGTCGATTTCTGGTCAAGTTCTGATTCAGTCGATCCAATTGTTCACAGTAGAGATCAGAATTAACACTTTGCCCCGGTTTTAACATCTCATAATAAATTATTCCTTTATAGGGCCTTCCAGATCGAAGTTCATCATCCAAGCATTAATTTCCTGATTAAATTTTTTTAAACCACTGTTGACATGTGGGTACATTTAGTTTATCACCATAAACAGTGAAAATGTTTTATGTAGCAACTGTAGCAGATTTTTTTTTTATGGTACTCATACAACATTAAACAGCATAAAAAATGTTTTGATGAAAATTCTTCCTCCATTTTAAAATGCAAGGGTTTAAAATAAAACGAAAACAATAATTAGGTACTCAAGATTACAGAGTTTAATCAAAACGCAAAAGACGTCTGTTTAATTCAGCGAATAAGTCGTGACTAGTTCGCATACTGCACTAATAATAAAAACGAAAAAACTTTCCTGTACATCTAATATAATTATATATTTCTATTCAAAACTATATCATAATTTATTCTAATGAAATGTTATAAACGTTAGTTTTGATAAAATATGTGTCCCTTTTTTGTCTAACAGTGTTCTTTACTTTTCTCTTCATTTATATCCCATAATAGGTAGATAAGCCATAAAGTTTTCATCGACAAGTAACAATTCACATATATCATTATCTGTGGAAATATGAATTTCCAACGTACCTGTTGGCGTGACGTAAACACGTCAACGAGCATGCAGGGACTCGACTCCATAGGATATATTGGTTGTCGAAAAGTGCTCTCTGCGAATTAGTATCGAGAGTGCTGGCGCTGCTGATGCTTTTAGTGTTTGTTGTTTAATGCCCTCCGCTTGTATTAGATTTGGTTACGTTTATGGGTTACCGTTACGCTATGGGGGTTTTGTGTTTTTACTGAATTTTCAAAATGGACTGTAATTTAATTAGTCGTTACACGTTATATGTATGTTTTTTTAATCTGTTGCAAATTTACAAAGGGCTTATATGTGATAATGATTTTGTACGTGCTGTTTTAAACTGTAGATACATATTTTACACTGTTTTTTATTTGTCTGGTATTTATGTTACTCACTGTTAATTGACGATACTCTATGCTTTTTTTTTTGTTCAGATTTTTCACGTTTCATGTTTGTAGAAGTATCTATATTTTAATCAACTGTTTGTAGAACTGTCTATCCCTTCAGGCTACTTAATTTACAAAGAATTTCATTTTCCATCCATGTCGAATGTTTCTTATTTCTTTTTTCTCTTGCTCTCTCTCCTATTGGTTTCATTTTTAGCTTCACTCGTACAAGTCCTCTATCAGCATCTATTAAAATGATAACGTAATTCCAGGTATCTATAATATAATACCCCAACCTGTGTCCTTGGCTGGGTGGGCGCGTGGAAATTGTCTGAAACAATTGAGCGAGGTACCGAAATGTAACGATTTATTATATAATAATTTATGTATTGGAGAGTAGTGTGCTGTGAATTTTTGTTTTAAGTGTTGACAATAAATTAGTAAAAATGACAGTTGTGTTTTTCACTAAAAAATAACTTCACAATTATTAATTTAGTTGTGAAATACACGGATCGGTTTTTTAACACAGAAAAACGTTATCCTTCCGTGATATTCGACATTTTTGATTAAAATTATTATTAGCAGAAAAATAATTATTTTAAAAAATACTTGGTTTTGATGAAAGTAAGTAAGAAAAATTTGACTTTTTTTCTTTATTATTATTTTTTCAATGCTTTATTATTTTTTTATTTCTACGCAGTGCCGGCTGTGGGTTTTGCGGGGCCTCGAGAAAATAATGCATTTGGTGTCAAAAACTTGCCTTAGCTACTAATAATTGTTAAAAATATCCCCCGAAAAGCGCGGGGCCTTGGGAAAAATCTCCGAAGTCCCGACCTCTGAGCCGGTCCTGTTTCTACGATTTCTAGGACAAGATTTACAATATCCCAATGCAAACTCTATACAGATGGCAGCACATAACGACTACACTAAAGAGGTATCAGTGGCTCTAAAACAATGGTTTCTGTTTATTTATCACATTAAAATATCATTTACCTTTTAGTTTAGGTTAGATTCACCTTAAAAGCACTATCTTAGGTTATGGTTGATAACTGTTATAAACCACCTAAAAATAAATTGTGTTTTAAAAGTGCGCAGTGTTCAGTGGTATATTGTAAATCTACCACCAAATGTGAACGCAATATATTAAAGCGGGCAAACAATTAAATTTTACTGTGCAATAGTTTCTCACGATTTATTTCAAACTGATTTGAGATATAGTGTAAGTACGCTTTATTCCGTGTGTGTATTTTTTCATGTGTGCTTTTTTCCGTGTGCGTATTAATCCGTGTGCGTTTTTTCCGTGTGCGTATTTTTATATTATATAAGAAAATGGAAAATTTATTTTATTAAATATATTTTCAATTTAACGTCTCTAATCATTTTTAGTTTTAACATTATAAATATAATGCACTGAGTGAAAATGAATCGTTTTCCCATCTTAAAAAGTTAATGAATAAATAATTCGGAATAATACTCATTATTTGTCCAGTTTTTAATAATACGCGAATAGTTGATTCAATTTGAATTGGATGAAGTTAATCGTATATAGAATAGAGAAAGAAGTCTGAGGTGTCGAGCAAGTTCCACATTAAGGTAATGATTTGTTTGCCAACACAGTTGGCAATGGGTCCACTAGTTTACTATAATAGTGTTTCTCTAGCAATAGTTTAAACTAACTTATTGGTCGTGAATTAATTTAAAAGGATCGCTATAGGGTTACTTAACGGATATAAAAAATATTTCATGAAAAAGCTTAATAGTATAATCAGCCATTTCCTCAAGAGGCTTCTTTTATCTTTACGTTGTTACGCTGTCAAGGTATTATAAACGCAGATCTTAATTTTCAGCATGTACGACAAAGGTCCTTGTTATGCTGCACAGAAAAACTTTTTAGTAAAGAACATATAAGGGTTCTCAGATGACCAAACAGTCCTGATATGTACCCGCTTGGGCTATTTTGAAATAAAAAGTACAGAAACATTTCCACAGGTAAAACAAGAACTAATAGAATTGTTTTATCATTTACAATTGTATTGAACAGCGGTCGGTAACATGGACCAGATCTGGTGGCTCTGTGAGTAACCTAATATGGCTTTGCTGATATTAGCTGCAATTATTATTTTTTACTACACTAGTTACATGGTCCGTAGACTGCATGGTTTCCTTACTTCTGCTGAGGGTGACGTACTTCAGTAAGTCCAATAAACAGCTTTTGATGAAGTTGCTATGTTAATTAACAAATATAAATAACATAGAAACTTCCACAAATGCTGTTTATTGGGCATACTGAAGTATATCACCCGAAGTTTGGCACACGTGTAGTCTATGGACCGTGCTCTAGGTCTCCTACCGTATTAATTAATCTAAACAAATAACAAAAAAAAAAAAAAAAAAATGTAGTAGAGGGCATTGATGTGAACCAAAATTAAACAAAAAATGTTTGATCAGAATCTAATCTGATTTTCGAAAATTTCGAATTTTTTTGTAACGGGTGTTTTTTTTTAGAGGTATAGAACTTTAAATTGCAATAAAACAACGATGGATTATTCGATTGACATGAATTTTTTTTTATTCGAAAGATAATCTTGTGGCATTACATTAAATCATACCAACAAGACGGCGCAACATGTCACACAGCTCGTGCCACAATCGATTTATTGAAAGACACGTTTGGTGACCGCCTAATTTCACGTTTTGGACCTGTGAATTGGCCTCCAAGATCTTGTGATTTAACACCGCTGGACTACTTTCTGTGGGGCTATGTAAAGTCATTGGTCTATGCGGATAAGCCACAAACGCTTGACCATTTGGAAGACAACATTCGCCGTGTTATTGCCGATATACGGCCACAAATGTTGGAAAATTCATCGAAAATTGGACGTCCAGATTGGACTACATCCAAGCCAGCCGTGGCGGTCATATGCCAGAAATCATATTTAAAATGTAATGCCACAAGATTATCTTTCGAATAAAAAAAATTCATGTCAATCAAATAATCCATCGTTGTTTTATTGCAATTTAAAGTTCTATACCTCTAAAAAAAACACCCATTAGTTTTTAAAAAGCAATATATATATTTTTTGATTTCATGTAGAGCAGGCTTGTCCAATCCGCGGCCCACGGGCCGCATGCGGTCCAACAACAAATCGTTAACTTACAAAACTTATGAGATTGCGACTGCAAGTACCATTAATAGCACTTCCAATAAAATTTCAACTTGCAATTAATTTATAGCCAGGCAAATTGAAGAAATTGGAAAATCTGTCGAAACAGGTTTGGAGAGTGGATCAGTTAATTTTAAATTTTATGCTTTGGCGATAGACGAAAATACTAATGCTACAGATACAGCTCAATTGGCAATTTTTATTAGAGGTATTGATGACGATTATAACGTCACTGAAGAAATGGCTTCTTTAATGCAATGGCACAACAGGCACAAAAGGCACAACTAAATCAAGATATTTATATGAAGCAGTGAAAAAATACATTAAAAAGATTTTCTTTGTCCGTTGTGAACATGTCTGTTATAGCTACTGATGGTGCCCGGCATTGGTAGGTAAACGAGAGGGAGTTGTAAAATTAATAGAAGACGATGCAATTGCCGCCCAAAATTTACGTATTATGAAATATCACTGCATAGTACACCAAGAAATTTTATGCGCAAAATCTTTAAAGATGGAAAACGTCATGCCGATTGTCATCGACGCTGTAAATTTTATGAGGGCCAAGGGATTGAAGTATCGCCAATTCCAGGAATTTCTTAAAATTATGGATGCTGACTATAGGGAAATCATTTACTTTTCGAAAGTAAGATGGTTAAGTCGGGGTAATATGTTGAAAAGGTTTTATGGTTTGCGAAATGAAATCAAGTCCTTTATAGAAACAAAAACAAAATTTGTGCCAGAACTTGACAATGAACACTGGCTCACAGATTTGGCATTTTTAGTAGACTTGACCGCTCATTTAAATGAGTTAAACTCGCGTCTTCAAGGTAAAAACCAACTTATAAATAAAATGTTTCAAGCCATAACAGCGTTCGAAATAAAACTGAAACTATGGAAATCTCAAATTAAGGCAAACAAGTTTATGCATTTCAACAAGTTGGCTAAACACGGTCCTGTGAACAATGAAAAATATGCAGCCTTGCTTTCCGATTTGATACAGAAGTTTGAGAATAGGTTCCAAGATTTCCGGAAAAATTATCTATTGTTTGGTATACTTGCAACTCCATTTTCAGTCGAAATAAACATATTAGCAGCCAATTTTCAAATGGAACGCATAGAGCTACAATCTGACATTCAGCTTAAAGAAAAATTTGACCATGTCTCTTTACTGGACATCTTTCTATAAGATATATATTCCCAGAGAAAAATATCCCTCGCTTCACAACCTTGCTTTATTTAAGTCATACCTATTTGGAAGCACTTACATTTGTGAGCAGTTATTTTGAAAGATGAAGCACACGAATAAATATAGAACCAAAATATCTGATGAGCATCTTGAGAACTCACTGAGAATTGTAACTACTTCTTTATATATTGAAGTTAGCTATTTCCTAAACAAAATAATCAATCGGTAAAAGTTACTAGTTTTGAAAATCTAGTTCCGCCTAAACCAAAGAAATCGCCTTTAGTTGGTACAGATAAATATATTCACTTAATACATCTACTTCTTTATTAAACAACATCTTCCCTGTGAATTAATGGCAAAGAAAGAAATATTTCTTATAAAAAGAGCTAATTCTTACCCTCTGCATATATCTTACAAATATTGTTAGAGTTCAGAAATGCCATTTTTATTAGGTACTTAAAAACCTCGAAAAAAGTCCCGTATATTTTTTCTTTAAACATTAAATTCAGTTTCCTGAAAATCAAGCGTTGTACAATGCATAATATCTTTATTACCCAATGCGGTCATGTATAATATCCAGTAAACTTTTATTGTTTTAAAAATTCTTTTCCAGTTCTACACTTCTTCACGGTAAATTTAGTACATTTAGCCTCGGTATTAATGTTAATTTTATGATAACTGCTACAAGTATACCAACAAAAACAAATGAATAAAGGAAACATAAATAAATCTATAGGAGTTTATAAATTTATTTACAAATATCTCGCGATAATTGGCATAAAACTCAAAGCGAGACTAATTGTATAACTTATTATAATGAATATGACGATATATATTCTTGTTTAAACATTGACGGTGGTTTTTCACTTTCCTTATAGAGCTTAATTAATTATTAAATTAAAAAATGGCAGCATACTGTCAGGTAATACTTCGTATTCAGTTCGAAAAATATAACGGCTGAAACAACATTTTCAGTAGTCGCAAACAGATATTCCATTGTATTGTCATTTGTTTTTAACGATCTACAGCTGCGTTCAGAGCTCTTAAATCGACTATAGGTTATGACTTGTGCAATGTTGATTGCAGTGTTGTAATGTATCTAGTTACAAGTATCTAGATACTTTTTCAAGTATCTAGATATAAATTAGATACTTTTTGAAATATGTATCTGTATCTGTATCTAGATATTTAAATTTAAGTAACTTGTATCTGTATTTCAGATACTTTGATCGTTACTTTATTTTTATATCTACCATGATACTGAGCTGATATAATACTTTTATTTTCAATTGTAATTTTAAATATTTTATTTTTACTATAAACAAAATTCAGAAAACAATTGAAATTCTAACGTTTACAAATTAAATTTATATGAAACGTCAAAAAAAAAATTCTCACTCGTTTTTCGTAGCTTTTAAACGGCCGTAAAAATAGTAGGTATTTAGGTACCACAATAGTAGGTACAACACTTAAGGATATTGAGTCATTATTAATGAAAACTAAGTTTTTAAATAACTATTGTTGCTATTTTGATGAGCAATTTACTAAAAATATATGAAAAATTGAATCCAAGCACCGTGGTTTAGCAGTGGATCGTGGTTTTGTGAAGCCTTGGGCAAGACAAATTAAGACTACAGTAAATGAAAATACACTTTAATAATTTTTTTTTAGGCATTGCGTCACTTTAGGCCTGGCTCTAGTCCGCCTCACCCAAGAGCCGGCCATTCTAGCGTGGATATTAAGTTCATTTCCTAATTGAAATCAGTAAGATAAGTATGTGTGCTTCCTAAAGGACGTAAAATTGAATAAATTACTAAACGTTCATATATAACTGATATTTTGTTTATAAATTAAATTTGTATGGAATGGGGGAAAAAAATCACATATTTTTTATCAGTAACTTTTTATTAGTGATCAATTTGATTGAAAGGAACATCCTCTTAACAAGAACATAGCTGCATATCTATAAGGCTAACATTAGTCTTATAGATACGCAGCTCATACGTTAGCACATATGGCTAAAATAATACATACGTTATTTAGTACAAATTTATTCCGTAGAATAGTGTTTTACCTTGAATTTAGTGGGCATTTTGTGACTTCACGGTCATTTTTGAACAGCCTGTATAATACTGATTAACATGCACTGTTTGTTTGGTAAAAAATATGGTATTTTCTTTGTCAGTGTTTTTTCAAAAGTATCTAGCTGTATCTAGACACAGACATTTTTGGCATGTATTTGTATCTAAATATTTTTTATAATTCTGTATCTGTATCTAGATACATTTTTTTTTAGGTATCTGTATCTAGATATTTTTTTAAATGTATCTATTGCAACACTGGTTGATTGACACTAACAAATTTGTCATATGGTAACGCGAGTATACGTTCAGAGCACTAAATTTCATACGTTATACTTTATTGATTGTAGATAGTTTTCCAAACTTATAGTTAGTGAGTTGCTTTAATGAGACAGATATATATAAACACATTGTCTATCTCAGTTTACATCGGAGAAAACGTTTACATTGTGTGCCTTTACATAAACTAACTCTATCGCACCAATTACAACAAATCTCGCAAAAATTACAAACACTAACCGTAAAAATGATCAATTTAGGTAATTGGTTAGGTTTAGTTAGTAAAAGTCTAGGACAGCAGAATTAGGAAAACGATAATAGATAATAAACATTTTACGAAGTCACCATAGTTAGTTTGAAGACACACATATGTCGCACTGTTCGCAACGTACTAATTTACTTAGCTGTATATATATAATTCTTTATTTCCTCTAGGCCTTGCGGCGTTTAGGGTTTTAACCAGTGTACATTGGATAAATAATCACAATAATAATAATAAAATACATTTTATGACTTTCTTTCTTCTTCTTCTTCTGCATTCTTCCTCCGGTGTTCCTCTCTTTCTTCCAATTCTCTTTTCGGCTTCCATCTCCGGTCTCCTACCTTCTTGACTCCAGTTCTTCTTCCCCTCTTTCTTCGCTTCTCTTCCCTCTTTTCTTTCCTCCTCCTTTGCCTCCCACTTCCTTCCTGTTCTCAGTTCTGTCTTACCTCTCCGCATTCCTTCCTTCTTTCCTCGAGTACTCTCATCCACCTTTCTCCCTTTCCTTCTTCACTCAACGGCTCCTTTATCTTACTTATCTTACTTAGTTGTAAACGCTGCCTTAAATGTAAAAACTATCTACAAAACTTATTCACAGCTCACAATGCACAGTGAACTAAGTTAAAGAGCTCTGAACGCAGCTTAATACAATTATTAAAACTGGAAATAAATTTCAAGTGTTATTGTCGAAATTAGAATATTATTTATAAGTTAAAATAAATAAAACAATAAATAATAGTAATTTAAAGCTGGTTAATAAATCAGCTGATAATTCGGTAACCATCTTGATGTCGTAGGTTCTAAAGATAAACAATTGACGCTCAGAATTTCTGTGTTTTTAAATTAAATTTACTAATTTTTCAATGATAAAACTTTATAGTTGTAGATAAAATATTGTATTTGACTCGCATATAATGACTAGGGTCCGGCAAAAATATGCAACGGTACTTTTGCCATAGGCGTGCTATTTTAAAATTTATTTTAACAAAAAACCAGCAAAAAACATAAGAATAAAACACTTGTACCGCAATGAATTCTTATCTTAATAACGACACCTCATTATTTTGGGATTATATCCGAGATAGGTAATTCCTGCCACTCCTTTGCCATTGGTCAGATATTGATAAAATATTAAATTTTTATACGCTACACTATTTGTCAGCAGGGCACATTACAAATATATATAATTACATTTTATTTCTACAGATAACACATGTGCCGCCTTTTATCGAAAAACATCTAACTAAAGTACCGATGCATAATTTTGTCGGAGCCTAATAATGACTATATTTTAATCGGTAGATTACAATTACACTTTATCCTCTTAAAGATAGACTCCATTATATGCTTGTTAAATAAAATTCAAAAGTATCATCCAAAAACTAAAATACCCAAACTTTCACCATAAACACTCTTCTTCCTTGTACGAAATCCTCAAACTCGCAAATAATATAAATCAGTACGGCACAGTACTAAAGGTCGTTTGGAATAAAGGCCATACAAACATAAGGCTATATGAACAAGCAGATATTCTAGCCAAAGAAGCCATCACCACGGGGACAATCCTAGATAACCCTCTAGAAGTCCCGGATATATATACGAAATATAAGAACACAATAATATGCACATGGGAACAAGAGTATAAGTTATCAATTCAGACCAAAGGTTCTTACTATGGCACTATCCAAACTAAACTTCCACACAAACCTTGGTTTAATTCAGACACCAGCAGAAAGTACATATCCACTATATGCCGCATGCGCTTTGGACACACATACTGCAGACACCAACTGTACTTGTGATAATACCAGAATTGAAGATGTCAACCATATTGTATTCGCATGCCAAAAATATGAAAACAACAGGAACCAGCTATACACAAAACTGATATCCCTCAACATCTCACTACCAACAAACATACAATATTTACTATACCTAAATAAAGAAACAGTATTACTAACTATTTTTAACTTTATAGAATTAAGCTGTAACTAGTATGTAAGATACAATGTACTGGTTAATAGCCAGAGTAGTTAAAACCAATAACTATATATTTAAAAAAAAAATAAATAAAATTAAATTTTATGAAATTACTTGTTTATTTGATGTTCGATTGTTTTTTTTTTTATAATTAATAATCTTTTTTGTTCCAACATAACCACCTTCGTGTGTCTTACAGTAAAGAAGTGCAATGCTTATACAGTTCCCAAATCATGCTGAATAATAAATATATCATGCGTTTTTCGAATTTTTTGTTGTACTTCATATATTATACGATTACCGAAGAATCTTACTTACGATTGTATTCCGTACGCCGACGACACGAACCTAATTATTAACGATATGGACAAGAAAATTTTGAGAAATAAGATAAACAAAGTCAATACTGAAGCAAAATAATGGTTTGGCTAATGGTTAATAAGCTTATCCTCAATAAGGATAAAAAAATATATAATATTCACCTCGAACAGAAGTAATATCGGGTGTGCTACTGGTGACTTCTTGGGTCTACACCTGGACTCCAAATTAACATGGAAATACCATGTAGATAAGGTAAGTAACCAGATCGACAAAGCTATCTATGCTATTCATTCTTTTATTTTTTCATTTTATTCATTTAGAAACAAATTCAGAGCAGAATACCGTTCAGCAATAAAGTCCGCTAAAATTCTTGCCAATTCCAGTTTTGTATCTGAATCTAAAAATATTTCAAAGGCTACATGGCAAATCATTAATAACCATAGAAATCCACGAAACTCTTCTTTGACCGATACATCCATTTCATCAAATCAGTTCAATATATACTTCACAAACATTGCCAGAAAATTAGTAGAATCTCTACCAGAAACCGACATATCGCCTATTGACTATTTAAATCTTCCATTTCCTATGCCAAAATTTTCTTTTCATGAAGTGTCTTTCAATACAGTTAGAGATATAATAGACACGCTCAAGAACGGCACATCTAAAGACACCTACGGTATTACTGTAGATCTTCTAAAAACAATCAAGGATACCATTATCCTTCCGCTCACCAAGGTAATGAACTGCTGTATTAGAAGCAATACGTTTCCCGACGCATTAAAAATTGCAAAAGTGATTCCACTGCACAAGAAAGGCGATAAACACGAACCTAATAATTATCGACCAATATCTCTTCTACCCGTCTTTTCTAAAGTTCTAGAAAAAATTATGTACATTCAAATAATTTCACATTTTGAAGTACATAATCTGTTTAATGATTCGCAGTTCGGCTACCGCACGAAGAGATCTACATGCGACGCTATATTACATCTCATATCCAAAGCTACAGATAACATGGAAAAAGGAAATTTCTGCCTTTCAACCTTTTTCGATCTATCTAAAGCGTTTGATTGTGTTTCGCCCAAGATCCTCATCGAAAAATTAATAAAATACGGATTTGACGAAGCTAGCTCTTCTTTGATAGAATCCTTCCTTAGCAACAGAATCCAATTCGTCTCTGTAAACAATTCCAAGTCGACTCATCTTCCCCTCGATATAGGTGTTCCACAAGGGTCTATTCTTGCAGCATTACTATTTATTATATACGTGAATGACTTTCCATCCGCTGTAAATAATAAATGTGTATTATATGCTGATGACACTAACCTAATAGTGACATCTAATTCCTTAGAAAGCACGATTAGTAAAAATAACGCAGTTGTTAACAAAGCCAAACTGTGGTTTACATCAAACGGCCTCATCTTAAATGATAGCAAAACTCAACACCTCCTATTTGCATTGAGAAACCATAATTTTGACAACCCAGACTTCGTAAATTTCTTGGGTGTTCATCTCGACCCCACCCTCAACTGGCATCATCACGTTAGCTCCCTATCCAATAAATTATGTAGCACTGTATATCTATTAAGAAATCTTATGGCCTCAGTTTCCAGAGAAATTGTTCGCATTACTTATTTTGCATTGTTCCAGTCGCAAATATCCTATGCCATTTTAGCCTGGGGACATTCTCCGGCGGCAGAAAGAATCTTTTCCCTACAACGACGAGCTGTAAGAATTCTGGCCGAAGTCTCTTACCAAAGCGACTGTAGGCTTTGTTTCCCTGAACTGGAAATTATGACACTGCCTTCTCTATTTATTTACAATTCCCTATTGTATGCCCGCAGAAACTTCAATGAACTTGTAACTCATGAGCAGGTACATAACTACAACACTCGTAATAAAGGCAAAATCTATCCAACCTATATAAGACTCCAAAAATCAAGAAATAGTACTAACTATTATTCAGTAAAGTTCATGAACTTACTGCCTAATAATTTTAAATCTGACTGTTTTAATACTTTTAAAAATAAAATAAAAAAATTTTTTACTGACAATCCATTTTATTCTGTCAATGAATTCTTGTCTTTTAAATTTTAACGCGCTTGCTAGCTAGTCTCTCTGAACTCTTGTTTTAATATTTAGTACTATATATATTTATTTATTTTTTCTTCTATTTTAAACTATTATTTTGTGTATATTATGTGTAATTACGACTGACTTTAAACAATTTATGTATTGTAACATAGTCAATAAAATTATATTATTATTATTATTATTATTAAAAAAATTATATTATTATTAGGCGAATCAGAAAAGTGGTAAATCAAGATCTGGCCCTAACAGCGTACCATTCCCTGTTCCACTCGGTATGACCTACGGGTTAATAGTTTGGGGAAAATCACCCCAGGCAGCAAGAATATTCCTTCTCCAGAAGAAAACAGTGAGAGCTATTGTGAATGCATCAGAAACCACCTCATTCAAACCTATCTTCTCATCACTTAAAATTTTCACTCTTTATGCCCAGTTTATCTTGCTACAGAGCTTGAAAATGAAGAAAAATACCGGTGATATCAGCACTCGCAAGGAGTCCCACACCTACAGTACACGCACGAAAGAAGATCTAACTGTGCCAAGATCACAACTCCAAGTATCAAGAAGGATAAACGTCGGATTCCACATATATAACAAAATTCCCATAGAACTAAGAAATCAAGACATGAAACAGACCAAATTAAATTTAAAATTTTGTTATCATTAAAACCATATTATTCATTACAAGAATTTTTTAACAAGTAAATAGTATTTAAATTTAAAATGCACAAATATATTATTTCAAATTATTTTATTATTCAAATATAGTATCTATTATTATTATTATTACTAATTAATAATTACACTAGTAAACAAAAATGATAGTGTATACATAGTGTATTCCACATAAAATTTGACCTTAAAGCCGAAAATAACCTCAGATTTTTCTATCACCCATCATTTTTTGCTATGAGGTATTGTTGGTTTCTAACGAAATATAGCTATAGACGTATTATTATTAATGTTAACTTACCTCAAAATATTGTTTTTGATGTTTTACGTTAATATTTTGATTCTGAGGCATACCTTATTAATATCCAGCAGTAATCAGCCGGTAAATTTGGATTCCATTTAGCCTGATATCACTTTTCATTGCGGAAATGTAAAATGGAAAATTTTCCTTGGTAGAACCGTTTCCCATATTTATTACTTACTGCACCCAGCTGTTCTGGGAAGAAATGTAGATGAGAGTCCAGAAAGTGATTTTTTAAAGACATCCTACATTCCACTTCAATGTAGGCATCAAGTAGTTCATTCACGATATCTCTATAATTTTCAGCTCTCACATTTCCAAGAAAAATTGAAACAACTGTTTTAAAAGCTCTCCAAGCTCTTATTTCAGATTCATTTAGCATACTGTCAAATACATCATCTTTCATTATTTCTCTTATTTATGGGCCCAAAAATATGCCCTCTTTAATTTTTGCTTCACTTATACTTGGAAATTTTTGCTTTAGATACAAAAACCCTCTTTTGTTTCGATCCGTTACTTTAACGAAATTTTTCATTTAACCCAATTTAATATATAAAGGTGGGAAAATGGTTTACTTTTAACGTTTTTTAGTCCAAGAGTTAGTGCCTGAGTAGTGGCCACTCCTGTGTAGTGAATTATTTAGAACTCAAAAAGTAAGCAGTCTCGAGTCACGAGATGGAAAATGCAAAAGATTCGGATATCTGTAGTTTACTAATGGACGCAATCTATTTTGAAGCATACTTTTAGACCTGATAAACAAAAATAAACAGATCTTAACCACTTGTGTACCGTCACCGCAGATATATGTCGTTAATTGACGCAATATGAAAATGTTGCATATTGCAAAATATAAATTTGCCTGTTACAGAAAATATATGAGTGATAGAAAAAATCACTTTTCAGATTTGTTTTCAGCGTATCAAAATACATCAGCAATACTTAAAAATTGCCTTGTTACAAATAATGTGTTTATCAGTGTTATTATTATTAATTATTTTTGTAAGCAAACTTTGCAATGTATAGATTTTTATTTGACATAACTTGTAAATTTTATTGAAATTAAATAAAGGGTTTATTATTATTATTATTATTATAAAAAATGTGAAGTTGGTTTTAGGACCGATCTTATAATGCAAAAAATATTAATAATAATAGGCAGTGCACATCAGTAATCTTCAAAATCCCAACAAATTCAAATTTATTACTTCCCTTCCTTAAATATAGATTTAAAAATATTCTAAAATTATTCAATAAATCCAAGCATTAACAAGTATTAGACCCCATTCTTACCAGACAACCGTGCATAACGACGTAAAAACCATGAAAATTTTTCACCTTCCCTAATAAAAAAACCTTATCGTTCATTTTTGCCGTAAAAGATGCACCTGCATATTTCTTTCCCAGGGTGTTCTTGCAAGTGCATTACCTGTCTAGTACAGATAGCAAAGTATGAATGAAAGTGTATTCTATGCAAGAAAAGCAGAGAATACACATCCGGTCATTTTGGACTAAAAAGTCACTTAAATTCAGGTCTCTAAAGAAATTCTTTATGTAAAGTTCTTTTATTTGTTGGAGGTCAGGGAACGTTATTCTTATAAATGATCTGTCAGGTGACGGTAGCGTGTTGTATATACGATGGTAGATTTACAAATATATTTTTTTACAGTATGATAAGTTGGATATTAAATTTCTTGCTGCTTTCAAAGTATGGTTTGTAAATGATAATTTAATTTCTTATTTTTATGGTGTTTTATTTTGTAAACCAGGTATAAACATTTTGGATGCCCAATGATGATAAATACGCTTTTAATCCAGGAAATACGTAGTTTTCGAAATAAAGTTTTGCGGGTGTTTTAGAAATTGGTGCGATTAATAGGTGTTGAGGTGCTGTTTTCAAGCACACATTTTGCGAACAAAATTTTATCGAACTTCGAACTTCAAAAAAAAAAAAAAGAAAAAACTCTAAAAACGTTTGAAATTTTTTTTTTCCAATATCTCCGTTTCATTGCAAAATTCGGATTCTATTCTGAATTAAAGAAGAATACATTCTCTATAATATTTTGTGGGTTGAACGGTTTTGCAACTAGAGCGCCGTTGGTTGTGGGAGCGTCAATTTCAGAAATAAAATTTCATTATTATCTAAAATAAAATTATTCAATTAGTTAAAAATATTCAAATTATTTAAATATAAATACTAATCTATTTTAAGATTAACATCCTCAAAGACTAGTTGAGCTATCATATATTTTTCTAGTTAAGTGTTGAAAGACAAGGGTACAGAATTACGGTCGTATATTATATGATTTGTTTAAAATATTGTTATTGTTTATCTCAAATAACATGGGCAAATGTTTACACAGACGCTGACAGGCGATGCATTTTCAGTGATATGGACTTCGTAGGTAATTAGAGTCAAAATTAATTATTTGGAGTTATGAATTATTGGGGGTTGAAATATGTGTCTTCAAGATAAGTTAAAAGGTTTTTGTTGTTAATTGGAGAGCTGATTATTTTTTCAACGACAAAAAATGGGGTTCAGAGATCAAATTATTAGTTTTAAGAAAAGGGCTGGGAAAATCTTGTGAGAGACAGGGGAGACGTGAGTAAACAATCACCGGAGTCGGACAAATCTCCCAAGTATTTTGGTTGAGAAGCCCGGTAGCGTGCAGCGAACTAGAAGTAATCTGGAAGTGTTGAGGATAGACCTAATGAAATAAACAAACCTCGTTAACGGGTTAAACACTGTGAGTGTTGTTAGGTGTTTAACGGCTTGTGAGGTGATAACGGTGATTGTAAGGTTTTGTGATGAGTGTCTCTCATGGGATTTTGTAGCCAGCATTAAATTGTAAGTTCTAGTGTAATTAATAACTTTCAGTCCTTGACTAAACATTAAACGTAGATAAGGTAAAAATCAGACTTTAAACACCCTTATTCCTGTCCTAAAGAATCTAAGCAACCGACCGGCGGACCATTTACGGTTTCAGACTTGTTTCCGCTCGCAAGTCTTGGAATCCACTATGTGGAGGGCCTTTCAGAGTAAGTATCTTGACGTTTAGATCGATCCTAGAAATGCCCCCACATGGTAAATGTTTCGAAATAATGAAATTTGTACTTTTTGCTTCAAGTAACGTAAAAATATTATTATTACTTAATTGCTAAAATAACCGTATATTTTGGGAAATTAGCAGAATTGAAGCTATAATAATTTATTATGCCACGAGCATGGAATGATAGTCATTTCACACGAGTATGAAAGTTGAGCCACGAGCCGCAGGCGAGTAGTGCAATTCATACAGGCTTTTTGCAACAATGCAAGCTTTTTGCACGACAATAACTTTCTTACTTATTTAATTTTTATTCAGTTCTCTTTAAAAACTAACAATAATTTGACAGTTGCTTTCAACCTATTTGTTACGTTTAACCGTCTAGCAACGGTTATGTACGTGTCATACGGAATGTAAACTCGCCTAAAATAACAATACTTGCATCAACTGATTAACTGACTGACTAAGATCAATTCTTTCAAAAAGAATATTTGTAAATTTCGACAACTAAATACAGATTTTAAATACAAATATATATAGTTAATTATATTATTTAATTTTAATCCGGTTTCCTTTACAAACTAACAATAATTTGACTTTTCGAAGACACGCGTGCAATACCTCCAAACTGACATTTTTTGAAAAACTGTGTTTTTGATAAATCTGAATAAATAACAAAAATGTGGCAAGTTATCTTAGCCGAAAAAAAATCTAAATGCTTGATATTTAATTATTTTAAAAGTTTCTATAAAACGGGGCTAGTTCTGTTTTGCGTATGGTATATTATTTTCTAATCGTTAGTTCTCACCAACGATGGCTATTTGCGCCTAACAAAGCCCATCTAAATAACTAGAGTATATTATAAGAAAAAAAAATAAATTAAAAGGTATGCCAGTAAAACGGTTTTTGTTGTTTTCTGGCAAACTATGTATATGTCATGTATATGTAACTTAGGATATATTGCACGCGCGTCGTCGATTTGCTTTCGACCTATTTATTGCGTTGCCTAGTAACGGGTGATCATTTCTGTATGAACCTGTTATTATTATTATTATTATTATTATTATTATTAATGAGCTCAACCTGTTACGTAATGAGCTCATTACGTAACAGGTCAGTGGTGTGTAATAAAATGGAGTGGGAAACGTGCTACATTTACTAATCACTGACACGCCTGTAATGAACGTATATCTATATAGTTGTGGAAAAATATTTTTGCGTTAATTGTAACGAAAAGTACATTTGTCATGAAACAAATTTATATCAAAAATTTACCAACTTTGCGGCGCTTTAGCAACGAAACTAATCATTCCACAAAAAAACTTATGAAAGCTAAACTATAGATAGTTTATTCGTCTTTAATTCGGTGAAGATATATTTTTCTCAAATTTTTCAATGGAACGGAGATATCTGCAAACAAACTTTTTTAGAAGTTTCAGCAAAAAATTTCAGTCGCAAAATTTGACCTCGAAAACAGTACCTCAAGACCTATTCATCTCATGAAAACTCCTGCAAAACTCCTGCAAAACTGATCATATTATTCTTGAATGTACACAGAATGAAGATATGGTCATGAAACTTGGAAACAGGAGGCCTAGGCTGCCGCGCCAATGATGTTTCCTCTGTATCCACTATTACGTTTATTTTTATATATCTTGAATAGTTACAACGAGGCACCATATTATTAAAATTCAAATCTAGTATAGTCTAGAACAGTAGTAGTTCAATGTCACATCATTAAATCATAAAAGACCAGAATTTTAATATAATTCTTTTAATATTTATTTCGTATTGCTGCTCCAGTATTTTTTATTGCTGCACATAAAAAACACATCACAGCTAACAATAAAATTACATCCAAATCCAAATAAGAATTTAAAACTGTAATACGAAAAAATATAAACGAAAATACGGCGAGAGACATTTCCTGTTTCAAGTAAAGTTACAGAAACTTCCAAACTATAGACATAATGCAGTAAAATTTGCCTGCCGAAAGGTGGCCACCTACTTTTGACTATTTTTTGACAGTCCTTCCAAAATAACACTTTTTACAATGGGGATATGTCTGCGTATAGTGATCACCAGTCTATTGCGACCATTGACCGCTTTGGTCATGTCCCATAATAAGAAATTATCTTGAGTAAAGTGACCATTAAAAAAAACATTAAGGTAAGAAGTTTGATCTCAAAACTTAAGAAGTCGTATTTTAGCTCCAGGAACAATTTTAAAATTGTTGGATCTCTAGGGTTTTACCTTTATTCTCAATAACCATTTTAAAGAATGAAATGAGAAAATTTAAATTCAATTTTAATTGTAATTATTAAATATATTAAACCATTTTATTTTATAGATAAAGGATTTAAACTAAAGTTTCTGGATTCCTTTGAGATGTTTATAACATGTGAAGAAGTATACTCCCTCTTAAAATGTCATTGAGGAACTACAGCAGTAAGTTTACTTCGCAATCTTATTTCAAACATGTTCTTTTCATTTAAATGGCATACGAACTTTTCGAGGTATAACTATTTTCAGATCCTATTTTGACCTCTACATACGAACCTCGATGTTTTTCCCTTCAAATGAATTAAAGCCTGTTTTACATTATATTTTTTTTAACTTTTTTCCTTAGGTCTAGAAACAGGCTACTAACAGACTACTACTACAGGCAACAAATCGAAAACTCCTGAACCACAAAACAAGACACAAGAAAATTGTCCTTTTTTACAATTTAATGCTAGATTATTTTCATACTAATCATGTAAAACTTTATAATTTTATAATTAAAAATTAATATGTAATGGTATACGAAATGCATATTTATAGTAAAAAAATGTTCCTTCTCACTCCTCCATTTCTTTGCATTATCTTTATTTAGTTAAGAATAGATTTTTTTTTACTTTTTAGGTTTTTTTATGATTTTTTAATTTGGGAACGGATTAACTGATTTCTCAGATATAATGGAAAAAAAGATATAATGGAAAATTGGGTTTCTGGATACATACTTTTTAAGATACGAACCGCGGTACGTCTAAATGCGCCACCAAAATCAGTTACAGATGTTTTTAGATGTGTAAGAAAACTAATCAAATTATTTCTATAAAAGTTGGTAAAAGTATCGGTAACGTTACCAGTAAACAACGTACTACTGAACGATCATTTTCTACGTTAAATTATTTAAAAAATCTCGGAATCAGTCTTCAATTAGTCAGAAAATTGAAAAATGGACTTTCTTTGTTATTTATTTACAGTCCAAAAGAAGACTGAATATTATTATAAAATCAAAATGTGTACATCTTTAAATTCAATTTTGTATTTAATATGTACGAGATTAATATAGAAATGAAAATTTATAAAGTTGGTCTAAATAACAGTAGAAAAATTTAATAAAAACTTAGAATATGTATATTTAAGCGTTTTTTTTTTGCACCCCTAAGAGGTGCACTGGGCCTGTGCCCCTGTCGCCCCTGCCATTCAATATATTATATTGTATTCTATTATATTGGTCCCAATAAAGTAATTCTATTGGCGATTGCCAATTAACTATAGTTTTTTGTCAACTATAGAACAGAATTCTATTAATCGTAATCTCACCACAAGATTGATGAGTTTCTCACAAACAACTAAATTTGTTGTATTATTTGTTGCTTCATCTATTATCAATCTTTTTTTTTGTTTATTTTTACTTGAGTGATATCATTCAAAAACACCTACATCCCCTTATCTGCGTAAGGTAACAACCTGGCTAAAGTAATCATCTTGAGTTGCTCCCTTTAGGTGGTCACTTTAGCCAGGTTCCACTGTATTCAGGCATAATTGATGAAACAAAGATACGAAATTTTACCAAAAAAATACCTAGAAAATACAATTAATTAATAATAATAATTATAAATCAGAATTTCTAATTAAAGTATCCTTGTATAAAATAACCAAAACAGATATTAATATTCCCGGGTTAATGATATTTGGAGAAACCGCGAATGGTTTAGGGAAACAAAACTATAACCGAGATGGCCAGGGACTGGTGTCCATTGACCGTCGCCGCAGGTCAAACCAAACTAATGGACTAAGATGAACTTGGAGACATCCTCACAACATTTCAGTGCACTACTTCAAACTTCATTATAACTTTAATGAAATATCGAATTAATTCTCTAGAGAACTCGATTTTGATTATCAGAATTACATGCTGTTTATATATAATAGTTAGTTGTTGTAATGTTTATAATGATTTCGGTACCTATAATACAGACCGGGCGAAAGAAACGTAAACGATGTTATTCTGCTGCCTTCTTGGTTTGGTATGTTTCTGAAGATCGGTATTTTAGCAAAAGTTGAAAATTTATAATCAAGCGGCACCCAATTAAACAATATGTTATAAAAATATTTTATGAAAAGCAGTTTTCGGTTCCGGTGAACTTAACTCAAGAAATCATCAAGGTTAACGAAACACACTTCCACGTCATTAGCCATATAAACAATCAAAAGAACCGATTCTGGACTACTGACAGAGCTGGGCAAGCTATTAGAAACAGTTGTTAGCTATCAACTGCTAAGTACTTTCAAGAAAAGTAGCTAAGTTACTTATTAGTTAAGCTACTGTCTGTAAAAAGTAGTCAAAATACCAACTACTTTATAGATATATTCTTATTGAGAAGCTAATTTTCCCACTACTTTAAATAAAATATAAATTTTAAATGATTTTAACTAAAAGATTTGAATTAATACAAGGTGAGGAAACACTTATGTTAATCTAATTATTTCCTTGATAAAAAGAGTTATAAAAATTTTGTTCAAATAAAACTTATTCGAGGTAATGGGGGTCAGACTGTAGTGGTATCGATTTTTTTTTTTTGCTTTTGTTTTGCAAGAGGCGCTTCAGTTAATATAGTGCTTAATATTGTACTAAATGTTAAAAATGATGACCATGCTGGGCAATGGGCACTTTGCAAATACAAAAAATCCGTCGTTTTTTATATAGATTCTTTTATTAATTCTATTTTCAGTTTTTTCGTGCATTTTGCTGATTCATGTATATTTAAGAAAGTCTCCAGCTAATCTTAGGTACTTATTCTGTATGTGTTTGGACAACGCTATTTCTAACAACGCACTACATGGCTACCTTATTAATTATTATTATATATTGTTTTGTTTTTTTTTTTTTTTTTGTTCTTTAAGCTAGCCATGAAATTTTGTTTATTTGTTACTGTTGTCATTTTTCTTGTAATAAAATAATGTAGATATTTATCTTAATTCTGTTTCTGGCAATAAACTTTTTGGATCTCTGCATCTGCATTTGTGTATTTCTTCATTAAATAAAGATTTCAGTACCATTTCTGATCTTCTAGACTTCTAGGCAACAACAAAGATAAGTATTAGCTTTAAGTCTCAGAGCAGCATCTAATATTTATTCTTAAGATCATCTACCAGCACCGATCCTTCATCAACAGTCCATTCGCTCTGTGCCCGGCGACCATTCAAAATGGCACTGGTTCTTCGAGTTGGCCGACCGAGCATCTAGTCGGTCTCCATTTGGCCTCACAGGCCATACCACTCGCCGCCCCAACAGTATGACTATCTTTTCGTTGTTGAGTTTCGAAGTGTTACTCCAAACTGAGAAGCATACTTGAACATTGGTCTTACTACATGAGTTCGAAAAGAACTTACATAACTATAATGGTTTTTACAATAGAACCCAAAAAAATTTATGATTGAATCATATTTTCGAAATGGTGTTCAAGAGAACGGCGAATGGATTTACAGTGCGGTGTCATGTTCTTTTTTCTTTTCAATTTCGACTACAATTTCCAAATATTGCTTTCCTGGAAGGAAAGTTTTACAGTGCACTTAAAAGATGTGTTGATTTATTCCGAGATCCAGGAAGCATTACTCATAGAGATAGAACTGGAAGTCCAAGAGTTCGTACTCAAAATATAGTTGATAATGTTCGTCAACGTATGAACGAACAATCCACTACATCACTACGTACACTTTCGCAAGAGACCTGTTTCACCCTTTCAGGGTACATAAATTCACAAAATATGATGAGTGCTCAAAATCATCATAGCTCAGAGATACCGGAATATTGTACGTGAATTTTTTAATCAGCTTCATGAGGTTGAGCTCCAGCAAGGCTACTTCCAACAGGATGGCGCAACTGCCCACACCGCTCAAGAGACCATCAATTACATTCGTATATATTCGTGAATATTTTGACGATCGAATAATTTTAAGTTCAAATCCAGAATTTCCACCTAGATCACCAGACTTGACTATTTTAGATTACTTTATATTCTCTTATCTGAAATATAATGTATACAATATCGTGGAACTACAAAACAGGATTACCGAACAGTGGGCCAATATAAGTCCTCAAATTCTTCTAAATTCTTCAAATAGTATGAAAAGACGAGTAAATTTATGTCTGCAGGAAAACGGAGGTCATTTTGAATAGCTTCTTTAGTATTTTATGTTTATTTTTGTGTACCTGTGAAAAATTTTATTGGCAATTTTAATGATTTCAAAGGCTGTACCTAAACGTTAGTCAATTGTTATATAAAGCTTGCAGTAGACATTATTTTATTTTCCCATAGCCAAATAAACAAATAAATAAATAATGTTAACAGTTAAAAGAAAAATTTAGATATTCGTGATTTTTTGCCTCCTACTCTGGCGATTTTTTTTGAGTCACACGTGTTCACAATTAATCGATGGTAATAGTAAAATAGTACAACTATTTTTCGTTTATTTTTTATTTTCATTTCAGAGTAAAATATAAATATGAGTTATTCCAATGAAACCAATTAACTCAGTGATTGTATCGAGTGAACTCATTATTGTTTACAATATTTATTATTGTTTCAGTATAAATACATGACTGAAATGATCACTGAAAGCTTAAAAGCTCTAAACAACGATTATAAAATGAATCCATTGAACGTCCGGATCATTGATAGTTTTAATCAAAACTCAGGAAACGCATCGAATATTAAAACCATTTCATCATTAATAGTTCATTTATTATCCGCGGTGCTCTAACGATGTCTATCGAATGTCAACGGGAAATCACCCAACGAAATTACTTATTTATTCAAATTTGCAATGATTCACATTTGTGGTGTGAATGTACTGTTCTATTATGTACCGACATTTTCCTATTAATTGCATTTTGTTTTGTATAAACCCATTTATTAATTATTCATGGTATTTCAACATTATTTTCGTATGTTTTTTCTATTTTCCAAAAAATACAAATACAACAGGAATAATTAGTAGCAGTGAGACAAGGGGAACAATGAGATGTTTTAAATATTTTTGTATTAACTGCATCCTAAATATGGAACTAGATATGTACATTAAATACTTTTGACTGTCTATTTTTTAATGTCATTCGCGTTTTGTTTTCAATTTGTGGTGATTATGTGAATACTGTGTGCCAAAAGTTATTAGTGGGTAGTAACGCCCTACGAGCTTACTTTTTAAACTTTTTCAAGTACTTCCCATCACGTTTAATACACTTCCTCATACGTATAAACCACATGTTAAAAATGTCTTCTCAGTTGTTCTAACAATTGTAGTCCAGACTTATCAAAAAAAAATTGCTTGTTGAGCTCTATGCGCGGGAGCGTTACCTTCATGCAAGCGCCAAGTGTCAAGGCGTGAATGTGGCCGTGAGTTTTGAAGATATTGAATAACCTGAGACAAACAAAACTCAACGTACCACTTGGCCGTAACTGTTTTTGCTCTTCTAGAACAATTCTCGTTATAATCCCTCGCTAACCGAAGAATACGATAATCATTTTCTTTTTCGCAGATCTAGATTGTTTTACCACGGTTGAAGTTTCTTAGTCTTCAAAGAGCCATATCTTGTTTCTTGACTTTGATGGCACATCATAATAATAAAGCCATGTTTCGTCCCCTGTCATAGTTGAGTTCACGTATTTGGAATGTCCCTTTTAATTTATTTAAACATTTTTCGACACCATTCATCTCTTATTGCTGTTTGTGCATCAGTCACGTTGCGGGATACCCATAGCGTGCAAACTTTCCTAACTTCCAGATGGTCATGAAGAATTGAACGGATAGCTGGTGTTTTAATTACCAAAGACTTCTCTATCTGCCTGTATGTAATTCGCCTTTTTCATCGAGCACTTTTTTAACCGCAGCTATATTTACAGGAGTAACTGTCTCACGGGGCCTTCCTGGATGAGGAACATCAACTAGGTTAAAAATTTCTCTATGTTATTTTTTATACCAATGAAACAGTGTGCTCCAACTTGCGAACTTGGACAATTCTCAGAATTGGGTGCCAAAAGGCCGCAGAAGATTTGGTAGACCGTAGACCTCAAGATCTTTTTTTTTTTTTTTTAAATTATTTCGGACCTTCGTTTTTAACGATTGGTCTGGAGCTATTTAATACATGATAAATATGAATTAGGATGTAGAAGATAGGATTCAGATGGGATTAGGTAATTGCTAGTGAGGCCCGTCACAGCAGGACATCGGTTACGGAGGAGGGCCATGGGAAGGTTTACAATAGAGAATAGAGCAAGTTAGTAATGAGATGAGAAAAAGAGAAAAATAATAATAATAATAATAATAATAGCAATAATAATAACAATAATAACTATAAGAAAGTAAATTATATAGTTATTTTCGTATCATTTAAATATTCTGCTAAAGCTTTAATTATTTCTATATTGGCATGTCGGAGAATAACATGGATGTTTGTAGGCAATACTATGTTGTTTTTTATTAATATTTGATAAAATTTATTTTGCATATTTTCATAATTCTGGCAAGATAATATTAAATGATTTAAGTCGGCAATTTCATCTTCGTTGCAACTGCAACAATCACTTTCAATAATTTTAAATCTGTGTAGATGAGCCGGGCAAAGTGTATGGTTTAAGCGCATTCTTGAAACTGATGTGATTGCTTTTCTTGGAAGACTTATATTTTTTAACCAAGGGTTTTTCTTGATTTTATTATTAATATTATAGTAAGTTATCCCTTTTGAACTAGATTTGTCAGTAAATTCATTTTGCCATGTTGTGTATAAATTTAAATAATCTGACGTTGAATGAATATAGGTGTTGTCGACTAAACCGTCTACGCATGCTTGTTTAGCGTGGTTGTCCACTGTTTCATTATAAAGAATATTATTATGCCCTCTGATCCAGATTATTTTAATATTAATATTATTTTGTACTTGACTACGATATAAATTATGTCTTATATTATATACTATTGTTGGGTTATTTAGAAAATTTGGACATTGTAGTTTTTTAACTGCACTTTGGCTATCTGTAAAAATAATGACATTTTTATTTGTAAAAAATGTATCTACAAGTATATACTCTGTACTTTTTAATATTGCAAACAATTCTGCTGAAAATATTGAGCAATGAGGTGAAATTTTATATTTTTTTACGTTATTTCTGCTCGGATCGTATACAGCAATACCTGTAGAATCCTTACGTTTTGAACCATCTGTAAAAATCCAGTGTGTATGAGGAAATTTTTTTTTAATATATTGTATAAAGTTACTTGTTATATTATGAGGCACGGAATCAATGCTAGTGGGTGCTGAAGGCAAGATCAAATTGGTTATAAAATTATTATTTTTCAAAGAATATTCAATAGGGAATTTAAAGCATGTGATGTTTTCGGTTATTTCAAAATCGAAGTTGGACTGAGTGTATTCTATAAACAGTTCAGTTAACACTGGTAAAGTTTTATTTTTCCAGTATTTCTGGACGAGACAATTAGAGGTTAATTCTGCTAGTTTAATTTTCAGTGGATGATTACTCATAGCGATGCGAGTACTCAGATATTTAGAAGCTAATTTGAGTCTTCTAATATGAAGAGGGGGGTCGCAACATTCTACTAACAAGGAGTGTATTGGTGAACTTTGCATAGCACCTATACACAACCTTAGAGATTTGTACTGTAGTTTATCTATTCTTTGTAAAAATGTTTTGTTTCCTGAACCGTAAAACATACAACCGTAATCAATAATAGATCTGATTGTTGCTTTGTAAAATATTAAGGCGATGTTAGGATCTGCTCCCCATTGTTTCTTTGTGACTACTCTTAATGCATTAAGATATCGTTCACTTTTCATTACTATGTTATCGATGTGTGTTTTCCATGTAACCTCAAGATCTTGGAAGACAGATGTATATGAAGCTATGGAAAACAGAGTTCTTAAAGGCGATTGGAGATAGAGACGACTGACGAAGGGGACCCGAAAGGCGTAAAAGATTCGCTTATAATATATATATAAGCGAATATATATGAAAGCAATTAGTAAAAAATATTATAAAATACCATATTCATTGTTTTTGTTGATAATTATCTCTCTGCTGTTTGTCGATAATTATTAAATTAGAAAGTAAAAATAGGTCAAAAGGTACCGTTCACGCACAGTAATCTGATGACCAAAATCCAAATCCCTATAAGTATGTATTTTATTTTTCAAAATATTATTTTAATTCAATATTTACAATTTTATTTAAATAAATATAATTACCCCTTTCAAGAATTTTAATTTGATTACAAAAATTGAACGAATTTATTTGGTTAGCTATTATTATTCATGACGTTTCAACACATTTAAACATACAACATCAAAAAAATTTAATCTAAAAAGAACTCCACCCAGAAGTTTATCCGCAGATTACTTTTTAAATCACGTAACATAACATTTCCCGGAATACATTTTCTCAACGCCTCAAGTAAAAAAATTTACAGTTGACTTCTAATTTTTTCTTGTAAGCTTTTCGCTCGTTTCTTTTCTCAGCGACCTACATGTCATTTGAGTGAAAATAAGCCGAGCTTAAAGAAACAGGACACAAAAGCAAACCCGAGATATAAACATTCCAGGTATGCGGTTGTATTATATGCCCCACATTTCAGTGACAAATTTCTGAAAGAATTGCACATGGCACCTATAATATAGCAAAACCAGGACCGGCTACAGGAGGAATCTAACGGGTGTAAGACTTCCGGGCCCTGGGTATATGGAGTTCCATTAAAAGGAACAATGTATGCGCAGTGTGAATTTTCACAGATTTTAGGGTTTTGTTGGTATTTCGTAAGTGATAACAAATTGTCACTCAGATCAAAAATTCCTGTTGTACTATTCTGGTTAACATTAATGTGCATTACTCAGATTTTTAGATTACCCCCTCCTGGGTTATAGGGTTAAAGGGTGATTTTATATTAGTGTTGGTATTTAGTAAGTGATAACAAATTTTGTCAGTCAGCGAGATAAATTTTGTAATCATGGTGTTGCAAATATTTTGATAATTATCAGATCAAAAATTCTTGTCAGATTTTTTTCAGATTTAGAAATCGTATTAAAATGAAATCTGATCTTTAAATTCCCTTTGAAATATTTCAGTTTCCATCAATGTACATTGTTGAGACTTTTTCAGATTTTTAGATTAATTTTTATGAAAATAGAACTGGGAACAAAAGTAATTACAAATTTATGGCAATAATACCATAAATTTTTTTTTTTCAAAAATAAAAATTTGCTGATTTATCATGCATTCAAAAGGTTCCATTTGCTCTACTCAAAATATTAACAAATATTTTTTCTTTGAATATATATATATATTTGTTTATAAGTTTCCTGCAAAAATCTGCTCACATTTTTTTCTCTAATTTTTTACCTCTTTATTTTTTATCTTCATTAAACAGCACTTGATACGTAACAAGTGCTGTTACTCAATACTCCACTCAAAATTTAATATATATACATATACATATATATATATATATATACATATCTTTCTATGTGTACTCTATAAAGAGTACACATTTCAAAGAGTACACATTTATTTATATTGTTCGTACTTTTTTTTTTTTTTTAATCTCAGTGCTTTTCCTATAAGCTGATCAACATTATAATACAAAAATTCCTTGATTTGCGCTGTTTCTTATTATCTGGTTTAATATACACTCGGTTGAGTAATTACTATTAATATTTTGAACTGCGCGGTAGCAATTTCGAATTTAATTTTTTTTGCTATTTAAAGATATTATTCTGTCATATTTTGCGCAAATTAGCTAAAATTAAAAAATCTTTAAATATTAGATGCAGGCAGGTAACTTTTTTTTATCTAGTTCCGCACGATTTTAAGAACGGTTCAACACGGCAGAAATGCAGTTTTACAGATTTGTCTGCTTTACTGATTTCTGGATTCACCAGCCATGGCAGTAAAAGTACAAATGTTGTGCCTTATTAAACAAATAACCAAGTACAAATAAATAACCAAATGCAAGAAATTTTTTGGACAAATTCTACTCTGGCCCATTTATTAAGAAGGCCGGCCCTGAGCACAAATGTTTGGAAATACCGAAAGTCTCTATTCACCATTTACATGTCACCATTCATAGGGTAGAGTGAATCTCCTGTAGGCCAGGCGAGTAGTAAGCTATGTCACGGTCACCCCGTAGAGCTATTGTGTCAGGGAATAAGGAAGGAAGGCATGACATGCTAACGGCGTGGACAAATAGTTCTATCACAATAGCATTCTGGGCTCTTTATGTCGAGGTGTCGGCCAACGTTAACCGACTGAGAAACACACACATTCAACAAAGTCATTGCTAGAAAATTGCAAGGTAACATTGACGCGATTTCTGAACAATGACATACACGCATTCGATCTGGTAAATTTAGTATCATTTACTCAACTTCCGGTTACATTGGTTGACATTTAAATGGTAACAAATATATCGGTAAACGCGATATAGTGACGGTAATATTGTCACAGAAGCCAACAATAAAAGTCTTTTTGTATAGGATAAAGAATTTTAAATTTTGTACATAAACATAAATGTAAAATGCGTGTTCAACGTTGGAATCATTTGTTACGTAGAAAGCGGAACAGCGTTTTGCCGTTGCACACAATCGCGCAACTTTTAAAATGCTCGACAAGAAAGAGCAACTAAGGGTGCTATTGAAATCAATCGCATGTTAACCATTGTTTACTTGAGCGAACACGTGTTTAGTTGTGGTTAGAAGAATTTGAGTTGGCAATAGACGACCGCGGTCGCGGCCGCAGCTAAACAGCTCCACCGGTAATAATGTTATGTATTTATGACATGACCAGTATGAAGTTAATGTAAAATGCGGTGTGGAACGGAACGTCTCTCCGCTTTCATTTAACACACATGATCGTTACGACATTTATATTTAATGTATGTCGATATATATACGGCGTTGTTTAACCACACGCAACATTTGCATAAAGACAAAGAGGAAAATAACGATCACATACTTAACTTATTACTTCCCTACCCTCGTACGAGCAATATACGCTCTGTGTACGTATGTATGTTCGCTGTGTTTGTTACGCGGCTTTACCTAGCACCACGCATACAGCCCGCGGCTCAACTCGTCCAAATCAATTACCCACTCAGAACAATACACAACAATTCACCAAATACCTCTCTGTTATATACATCAAGGGTTTCAATAATTTTAAAAACAGAATGTAAAGCAAGTTAAACTGGACACCCACTGTTTCGTTTCAAAGCAAAAATATCATGTTAAGCAATTGTAACAAACACATTTATTCAGTTTATGTTTTTGGGGGGTTGTACGATGTATGGTGTATTATATTGTATCGTTTCCTGTACATTGATCAAGTTCTTTCATCTGGTGAATAATACCAGAGGCGTGCGGGGCAATGAGAAAGCAAAAACCGCCCCGAGAATGACGTAACGTCCATTAGCTTAAGGGCGGGGCATTTTCTCAATAAATCCCACAGTGTGTATGGGGGTTTGCGCTGTTCATGTCAAAGAAAAGAAAGTAGGGTTGTATGTACACCATATATAATACACTTTATATTGTCACTGCATGTACCAATGGACGGGGCCGCTGCGCGTTGCGGCTGTATGAGAGTATCAGGAAGACTCGACCCATATATATTGTCCACTGCTCTACACCCACGCGGCATTCTTCATTCCACATACTACATCGTCCGTCCGGCATGCGACATGTCTGACAAACAATGAAATTAAATTATCTGATAACATTCATAATGTTTGTTTTATGGTTTTTAACTTTTGAGCATAATATGTTTGTACACAACTGAACATCGGTATCTCTAACGTGCAAGATATCATTCGTTTGTTGAATACACGGCATATGTAGTTTGGATTAGTTCAGATCATTGATATCAAAATCAAACAATTTACTATCGCACAAAACATTCATTTTAACTAACTTTTTCTTGTGAAGTAAATCATCTCAAAATATTTTTAAATATCGTTGGTAGACGGTAGGTTCTATAGCCAAGAAGTCCTTACATAAGTCTTGTTTAAATTAAGAACGATGGATCAATTTTTCTATTATAGGTAAGCTCTAAATCGCTATGATTGTCCCAGAACCAGCCTTGCCTTACTTTTTATACCAGGAGTTATACACTGTACAGTTCTACTTTCGTGAGTTGTAATTTGGTACGCATATACAGTTCTTTGGCACGCATTTAGAACACAAAAATATACTTAAAAAACATATCGCTTGAGAAACATGTGCGTAAATATACCTATATGTATTGTACGAAAAAAAATATATAAAATGTTGGATATTAAATACAGGTACTAGCTCATCAACCTTTTTTTTCATGAAAATTTACTAAAAATGTTGTCTACCACTTTATAACCCAAAGGGATGCATATTAGTATTAACCGACATCGTACAAATGGAATTTTTGTATAATTTATTTTCATCTTCGGTATGGAAGTTTTGTATTCTTGAGAAAATATATAATTTTTAAAAGTCAAGGTCAGTGATCTTTTGTAATGCTCTCGGACAACCAATTCTCAGTAGAATTTTACTAGTGATAGTTTCTGTTCAATTGGTAGTTCCCTGAGAATCGTCTCATTTGTGCGTCGACCTGCCCATGACATTCTAACACATTTTCGCTCGCACCACATTTCTATTACGTCTATTCTCCTGCTATCCCAAATTTTTATATAAACGAGGCTTTAGTCATGATAATTAGAGTCCTGCGCGGATAAGCTTTTCTGTATCCGCATCCGCATATCCCAGATCTGCATCCAATCCGCATCCGATCCGCATCCGTAGCTTTTGTAAGTAATAAATCCGCATCCGATACGCATCCGCAAAAATATCCGCACAATTCGCACAACAGGTTTTGCTGTCAGTTTGGAAAGAACTAACATGTTTCGCCCAATTTGGAAATGGCTGCTCTAAAATACTAGTGAAAATTTTTGGGTTTAAACTAAAACTAACCTCAGGGACGCCAAAAGTTTTGGGACCTAAATACGCTAATAATTTTAAAACCTGGAAAGAGACAAAAATTTTGGGGAGCCTAAGCGTGTTTTTTCGTATTGAGCAGGTGGCGTATTTCTTATGAAATACGTGTTGATAGTACTGTCAGGTATCAAATGTCAACTAACATCTCACGTCAGTTTTACCTTTCCCATGGTGAGGAAAAAGTAATGCAACGTGGCTAGATATTTTTTTGTTATTGAATTAAAAAAAAAAAGAGAAAAGTTATTTAGTAGAAGCTGCTTCATGTTTTTTCAAATAGTAACATGTGTCATTTTTCAATTTTTGTCAATTTCAATTTTTGGAATCAGCAAGACTTTACACTACGGGTATTATAAAACAATTGGCAGGTTACATAATAAAATTTTCGAGAAAAATATACATAAATATACGTAAATTTTGGTATTTAAATAAAACTTACTAATCAGTTTTATGTAAAAAAAAAGCGTTTATTAGATTTAAAAGCCAGACTTAGAGCAGAAGTAGGAAGAATTACATTGAAAGTGTACCAAGCAACTTTTGTCCAAAATATTCTCCGAAAGTAACCGAAGATTTAATGTTCACGCGGATATGAAGTTTTATCAGCATTCGATCCGCAACCGCATGGTTTAAATGATAATTTATCCGCATCCGCAGAAAAGTTGCGGATGCCCGCGGATTTGCAGGGCTCTAATGATAATTTCCCTCATACATTGTCTACCAATGATATTTCGTGATGGTTAAAATTTCAACCAATGACAACTATTTTACTCTGGAGAATCGCAAGCTGGCTTTAGTTAACTTTTAACAGCGATTAAACTGCATCTAGTTTTTAAACCCACATACAGTCTGTTTCAAACGCTTAGGCGGAACTAAATGGGAATTTCGTTCTTTTAAGTTGTCACGACAAGGAACCTTTCTTGGGTTATTTCATTTTTCCCGTTGGAATGTCAAAATTTAAAATTACAACAATGAAACCATGGAAACGAATGACCTATGTCAAAATTAAATTATTTTTTTATATATTTTAATGACAAAAAAATAAATAAATGGGAAATTTGTATTAAGAATTACACATAAAATCAAAATATAAAGAAAATGACATTTTAAAATGATTTTAACCTTAACCAAAAATGTTTATTGTAAGTATGATTTACAAAGCTTAAACAAAACGGCCGAAAAGCACGATTTAAGCGATGAAAGTAACTAAATTGCAAAATCTAGTTCCGCCTAAGCGTTTGAAACAGACTGTAAATGATTTAAATACCTATAATTGAACTAAAAATAAAATAAAACGTATTAAAAATTCAAGAGGTATCATTTTTGTTTATAATTTTATTAAAAATTAACGGTGTATTTATTCATTTTTACGTAGATATTTTTAATATCAAACTGACATGAAATGTCATGTATTTACTGAAATACATATTATGGTTTTGTCATGGAATGACGTCCGTTTCCATGACAACGAAAAAATTATTCCGGTGAGATTTTATAATAAAATAATAGTTGTTGTTACTTGTATAAAAAAATTATAAATAAAAATATGCAAAACTAAGTGAATAAGGTATTTGATCATTTGGGAAATAATCTTGACATATACCCCTTGAACTCCTAATTTTATCACGAAAACTGCGGGTAGTTATATATTTGCAAAAAATTAGCTTTTAATCAAATGGTCTCGTCTTAATAATTTACATAAAATGCAAAACATTTTAAGGTAAAGTCTCGAACTTTATCTAAACAAAATTTTTTCAAAAAACAGCTAGCCTCAGTTTACCTGGGGTACATTCGAGTTGTGCAGGGTAAGGCGAACGCTGAGCAAACAGTTGATGGTAACGTCATAAATAGAACACTGACGGGTGACTGACGGAGCGAAGCAATACAAACACGGAGCGAGCATGGATTGTGACGTTATGTTTATAAAATCTAAACCTACAATACTAGGCGGTGTTTTTAATGTCAGACTAGTTCACGTCAGTCATGAATCAAAATTATGTACTTCGATTTGCCGTTGAATTATTTTTCCATGATGTTAATGAATCTGAACAATTAATTTTAGAAAAAATATGGGGTTTGCTGGAAAAAACGGTGCTAAATTTTACAGATCGTCAATTCAAATCACACTTTCGGGTTATCTCCTACAGTTTTCGAAAATATTCTTGAAAAACTGCAAGCAGTGCGAGATGAAATTCATCTGAGACAAGGGGGAAATCCCGAATAAAAACTCGAAAAACAGCTTATGATAGCATTATAGTACCTTGCCAACAGTGAGAGCTCCTATAAATTTACAAATAGAGCATAACCCTGTTTCTTCCATGTTAATTTTATGCACGGTGTATTTAATTATTTTTATGCTTTGTTTACAAACACAATACAGATTTCGAAGTTAATAGAAACGTCAAAAATACAAAAAATGGTAGTACTTCTCCCGCCGTTCCCCCACCTTTTTCCCCTCATACCCTATATGCCAGGTCTTAAAACCCCGGACACATAGAACGCACTGTTAATACACCCTCGACCGCAAAACGAATGCAATTGGGTGTACTCCGACCGTCAAATCGAACACAGTGTACAGAACGTGCTCGGAGCACTCGGAGCGTCAAATCGAAGGTACCCCTGATAAAATTCAGAGCTCGCGGGATATATGATGATTTGTCTTCTTATTTCAGCACCTTAGTAGGATCGCCGCTTGGGTGTCAGCCACCTGTGTGCGAACATTCATAAGACTGCCTTTTACTAAAATACAACCTAAATGCCACAGGTGTGCAAATTCTTTTAAGTTCGCTCTCTATTAGTGGGATTATACTAAATCGACCAAAAATGCTGCCCTTTTGATTCCCCGTTCGTGTGCAACGCACATTTTGAACACCCGCACCTTAGTTTAAGATAAAAGATCCAAAGTCTTCAACTTGTTTCATATGTGTGCTGTTGTAATTTTGGTGGTCTGTAGTTGATACCTAATAATATTGTGGGAGCGGTAAATTCAGTAATAAAATTTCATTATAATTTAAAATAGAATTATGCAATAAGTTAAAAATGTTCAAATTATTATAATATAAAAACTAATCTATTATATGATAAACATCCTCAGAGATTAGTTGAGTTATCAGTGACTGTATGTTTTAGCTTAAAGTTGAAAGACAAAGGTACAATAATTTACGATCGTATGTTATATGATTTGTTTAAAATTTTGTCACCGTCTATCTCAAGTACATGGTCGAATGTTTATGCAGAAGTTGATATACCATATATTTTCAGCAATATGGACTTCGTAGGTAATTAAAGTCAAAATAAATTATTTGGGTTTATGAATTATTGGGGGTAGAAATATGAGTCTTCAAAACAAGTTAAAAGGTTTTTTTAGTTAATTGTAAAGCTGATTATTTATACAAAGACAAAAAATGGGGTTCAGAGATCAAATTAGTATTAAGAAAAGGACTGGGAAAATCTTGTTAGAGACGGGGAGTTGTGAGTAAACCCTCACCGTAATCGGAAGAACCTCCCAAGCGTTTGGTTAAGAAACTCAGTTTCGTGTAGTGGTTGAACCAGAAGTAGTCTGGGTTTTTTGAGAATAGTTTTTAATGAAGTAAACGAACCTTGATAACGCGCTTAAATACTGTGAGTATTGTGAGGCGTTTAAATGGCTTTGTGACGGTGATTGTGAGGTTTTGTTTGAGTGTCTCACATGGGATTTCGTAGCCATAATTTAATTGTAAGTTCTAGTGTAATCATTAATTTCAATTGTAACTAAAAATTAAACGTAAATTAAGTAAAATGCCGATTTTGATTAAAACGCCCTTGTTCCTATCATAAAGAATCATAGCAACCAACCAGCGGACAGCTTAGGGTTTTAGACTTGATCCGCTCGCAAGTCTTGAAACCCACTATGTGGAAGTAAGTACCATGATGTACAATGAAAATAATTAAATTCAATTAACAAACCGAGACGCTTCGACCGAGGTTAGAAAATGCCCACATGCCAAAATGCCCACTTGCCAAAATGCCCACAAATTAACCACCACAATTGTAAACATGTATTAAATGATAGTCATAGTAACAAATATAGTTGTTGATCTTTTCAAACAGGTGCTGTATGTTGTATTTTTTTTTTCTGCATAATTTTTGTCTATTACCTGAAAAAACAATGCACCTTAGCAATTATACTGTAATTATATTGTATAATTTATAAAGCTATTGTTACCAAAACATATATTTCTTTGTTTAGAATTTATTTATCATTTATGTACGTGTGTAGATACATTCGACGTCTGTTTAACGCTTCGTTAATTTTGTCTTACTGATAAACCATCAAAATATTTTTGTGAAATTTTTCAAGCGAAACCATAATTCTCTTTTTTATTAGACATTGTAATCTGGTTAACTTTTGACCTCACCCAAATTGTCCATCTTGCTATTCCAATGACTGATCTTCCCAAATATGAAGAGGTAACATTCAAAATGTAATTTGTCACAGTGCAATCTTGAAAAAATTGGCAACCTAATTTTTCTTCCTTAGAGTTAAATTAACAGCAAAAACTGTGGGAGCGGTAATTTCATTATTATTTAAAATAAAATAATTTAATTAGTTAAAAATATTAAAATTATTTAAATATGAAAACTAATCTATTTTAAGATAAACATCCTCAAAGATTAGTTGAGCTATCATATTTTTTTTAGATAAATGTTGAGAAACAGGGGTAGAATTTACGATCGTATATTATATGATTTGTTTAAAATGTTGTCACCGGTTATCTCAAGTACATGATCGAATGTTTACATAGATGTTGATGTGCGACCATATATTTTTAGTGATATGGACTTCATAGTTAATTAGAGTCAAAATTAATTATTTAGGGTTATGAATTATTGGGAATAGAAATATGAGTCTTTAAGATAAGTTAAAATGTTTTTGTTGTGAACTGGAGAGCAGATTATTTTATAAACACAAAAAAATGGGGTTCAGGGATCAAATTATTAGTTTTAAGAAAAGGGCTGGGGAAATCTTGTGAGAGAGTTGTGAGTAAACCATCACCGGTGTTGGACGAACCTCCCAAGCATTTTTGGTTGAGAAACCCGGTAGAGTGTAGTGAACAAGAAGTAGTCTGAAAGTATTGAGGATAGTTTAAATGAATTGAACGGACCTCGATAACGGGTTATACACTGTGAGTGTTGTGAGGTGTTTAATGGCTTGTGAGGTGAAACGGTGATTGTGGATTTCGTAGCCAGCATTTAATTGTAAGTTTTATTGTAATTATTAACTTCTTGGAACCCACTATGTGGAAGAGCTTTTCAATGTAAGGACCATGAAGTACAATGAAAATATTAAAATTCAGCCAACCGTGACGTTTCGACCGGTCCTAGAAATGCCTCCACAAAACGTATATAACAATAATTTTTTATAATAAGAAAAAAAAAATCTTTTCTCTTCTAAGATTTTTTCAATTGGATGTATATTTGGGAAAATACGGGGGAGGAGACTCTAACACTAAAATCTTGAAATATTCAACCTATTATTCACTTTCAATCAAAAAAGCATATAAGAAAATTTGTTTAGAACGAAGAAACATTTCTTTTTTGTTCAATAAGATGAATATTGGGGAGAAAGGCATGGGGAATACTAACTATAGACTTGAAATATCTACTTATTATTAACTTAAAGCAAAATATATATAAGAAAAGTGATTTAGAATGAAGAAAAAATTCTTTTCTGTTCAATGCAGTTTTTAATTAGATTAATATTATGAGGGGTGCTACAAACTTATATCTCACTTATCACAAAATCATACTCAGTTATCAACAAAAATGAATTAAATAAAAACCGTAAGAAATACGGGCACATTAGATAGTCACCAATAAAAATAAGTCGAATTGCGAAATATCGAACTCAATACAGCAGTTATACATTGTTATTAGTGTTAATAGACTATCTTCAAACGTATCTTCTTGACCAATTACTCGCAGGTAGAAGCATTGTCTTACAAGTAGAAGGTAATCATTTTTAATACAAAAAGAAAGAAATGCTTTTACTAGAAGCAATTCCTTTTACTTCTACTTTCTACTTATGAGCATTTCCTACATATTTATTTATATATTTATATAGGGCTGAATATGTAGAGATATCTAATTAGGATATTTGCCAGCAGTTCGCCGCAATAATTTACGCACTGTGCCCTAAAACATATTTATTGACTGGAATATGTATAGAAAGGTTCAAATTTCCCTCAGAGGTTAGGCTATTTACTTATAAGCGGCCACCTTTTCATGAAGATTTACTGACAATGAGATATTTAATGAAAAGTGCATGAAAATAATAAAATATTTGAATATGTTATCATTGGGACGCGTTTATTCCTTAACATTTATAATTAAATCGGGAGTTAATTAAAATTTGAAATGGAGCTCCCACTGGTATTTTAGTTATTTAAAGTTGATCCCAGTTTTCAACCAACCAAACAAAAACATCAACGGATATAATAATTTTCAATTAACTTTTTTATTAGCAAGTAATACTAACCCATATGAAGATATAATCTGAAATTAACAACAAACTCATTTTGCCGAATGTCATGAAAAGCTTACGTTTGCAAACGATTTTTAAAACAGAATTCATTTTTATAAATAATTAAAGCTTGAGAGTTATTTTAATCTGTAAAATAAATTACTTGTACGAACAGATTTATTAATTTCCTATTTATATTTATAGTTTGATTTAGCATGTATTTTTGCATGATTTTTAGAAAAATATATTTGAATGTGATGTGTTCATAACATTCAAATACCTTTTTCTAACCCAATTGAACAATTTTTTCGGATTTTAAGTATAACTTGCTCCTCGTGGAATAAATTAAATTCGTTGGTCGATTATTACTGTATTTATGAAAGCCTAAAAAGTGTGAAAATTCACATTTCATATAATTTTTTTAAAACTATCTTTCAATATCTATTTATTTTTTTAAGCTATAATATAACTAACTTATTAGGTACTTTTTTAGGGTTTTGTAGGTATGACCAAAAACCCTTATACCGTCATTTTGTCGTCTGTCTGTCTGTCTGTCTGTTCGGTAAAAATTGTAGCCAAACGGCTAAACCTAGACAGTTGAAATTTGGCATGCTTATACAACTATTTGACCCGCACATAGGAAAAATACTAAAACATCTATAAAACATACCCCCCTAAAAATATAAACAAATATGTGCTTATCGAAAACAAAAATATTTTTTTTAATTTTTGAGTAGGGTATCAAATGAAAGCTCTTAGTACGTGGATTAACGATCAAATTTTTATTTTTGCAAAATAAATTATTTTGATGCGGTTTTTGCCAAAATTGTGCAAAAAAAAATTTAGGTAGCACACCCTGTAGCCCATATGGTTTAAACTAAAAATTTAAAAAAATTCTAAAAAATGTATATTGGTGTGAACCGAAATAGTACAACAGGAATTTTTGATCAGATTATGTTTTCGGAAAATAACGCATTTTTGTGGTTTTTGGTTTACAAAGTACAAAGTTATACCAATGTAAGACACTCACATGCAAGGCGTGCGATAGCGTAATGGGTTAGAGCACTGGTGTCGTAAGCTAAAATGCGCTGGAAACGAAGGGTTTCGAGTTCGAGTACGGAGTGAATTTTATTTTTTCTGTTTTTTTTTTGCATTTTTATTATGTTGAAATTATTTTGTCAAAATTCTAGTTATATTTTGACAAATGTTGTATTTAATTTTTAAGAGCGTAAATTTAATAACCAGTCTTTTTATATGATTAACAGACGATAAATTATTTTAAAAATATTGTTCGTTTTGCCGTGATTACTACAAAGTAAAATTTGTCCTACACACTCAGCATACCGCCTTCACTTATTATATACCTGCGAAACCCTGAAATGTCAATTTTTTATATTTTAATTTCATATTTTACATTTCATGGGAATCTAGAAGTTAGTTATTAGCTATTTGTATTTAGTTTTTTCATGCTGTGAAATTACCACTATCCAAGAAAGCTCAGAAGCTATACATCTTCTTTGTATTGTCCATAAAATGTTTTTACCAACGTAGTTTTGAAATCTATAACTAACTGATTAAATAAGTAATATGCAGGTATTTCTTTAGTTAATTGCTGGGTAAAATCCGCTTATTAAAGACGTCAATACCTACATACAACTGTTTCGTGGTTAGCTTCCAGAATTAGTTACAGATTCAGGTAAGTTAAAAACAAATTTCAAGGTAACTTAGCAATATGACCTTATAGGACAACTGTTAGAACGCCGACCAATCTTAGCAGCCATTACAACAACGCTTCCAAACTTATATTCCGCAGAACTCTAAGGTTTCGCAATAAAATTAGATTTTGAGCTCTGATTAATAGTTCAATATATGTGTGAAAAAGTTATTTAAAAACACATTCAATAACATATTTCAAAAATCCTCATTACTCCAACAAGAATTTAATAGATACCTACGAATGGCCAACGTAGCGGTAAACAATATACAAAAAATAACTTACAGTAGTACTTCACCATGGTTAATGAAGTCGCCAAAGTACAACATAGAGCTAAGTAGACTAGTTAATAAAGAAACCAGCCCTACAATATACAATAAGAGGTTCCTGGAAATCATGGATAAAAAATTTAAACTTAAATCGGAACAGCTATACTAATAAGAAAAGAAGAACACCAATACATTCTACCACCGGTAACAAGCGTGTTCGCAGCAGCAGTATACAATACACTACAGGCAACTTACATGCTATTAAATAATATAAACAATAAAAAATTTACTCATCACGGACTCATTAAGTTCAGTCGAATCACTAAAACAAATGTATGCCAAAAATACTCTAATACAAGAAATCCAGGATAACATAAAAAAAATCTGTGCTTCGGTAAAAGAACTAACCATCATATGGGTGCCATCTCACTGTGGAATTGAAGGGAACGAGAAAGTAGACAAAACAGCAAAATTAGCCATTAACCTTAAACAGATTAACATGAAGATCCCTCCCAATGATATCAAAACCGCAATAATAAAAAAACCAGTGGCGAAGGGAAACCTCCGCTAGACTTGCCCTCCCATAAAAAAATAAATAAATAAAAAAAAATTTTAATTTTAATATTTTTTTTTAAATATTTAGATAAATCATCAAAAATACATCAAATTATGTTCTATACAAATTTTTGTCCAAGGCTTGGTTTACTAGTTACGAATTAATTATCATGACCATGGAAACGTTACATACGAGCCCTGTCCACTTTCAGTTGGCCCAGCTATGAAATTTTCAGTTTCTTTAGAAATTATTAAATAATAAGTAAAAGTAAATGCTGCTTTGTACATTTTTTGACAATATAATCATATTAGAAGCAAAGGGGTCAAAATTTATTCCGTAATATTTAATTTATGATTATAAAAATAATATTCGTAAAACAAACGTATTTTTTGAGATCATGTATTCTTGTACTGTATATAAAATAACTGGGTTTTTGCGGTAGCTATGCGAAGTAGGCGTTGGAAAACAAAATTTATTTATTGACTGTGATGTATTAAAAGTGTTAAGTCTAAATAATTTTAAAATATGGGCAGAGGCAAAGCTATTGATGAAAAAATTCTGTTAATCACTGCAAAAACAGGAAAAACTAATTCCGAAATTGGAAAATTATTAGGTTTTCAAGATAAAGTATTAGAAATATTGTAAAATTGTACAAAACAAATGGTTCAGTTGCCCCAAAGCCCCAGTACGTGAAGAAAACTACACTGACGGACAATGACAAACGTGCATTGAAAAGAATTTTTAAGAATAACAGACGTGCTAACTACAATCAATTGACTGTACTGTGGAGCGATGTTATTGGAAGACGTGTTGGAAGACGTTACAAGGTCTACATGTCATAAGGAAGCTAAAAAATTAGGATTTGGAACGTATAAGGTAATAGTTTTTTAATCGGACTCTTAAATGTATATTTACAGAAATTTATAAAACTTTCTTAGGCCAAGGAAAAACCATTGTTGACGTCTAAGCAAAAGAAAAACAGGTTAAAATGGGCAAGAGAACATAAAATATGGAATTGTGAAAAGTGGAACAGCGTGCAATGGCGCGATGAGTCTAGGTTTAAAGTCTGTGTAGGGGACAACCGGAGCAGAATTGTTCGTCAGAAACATGAAGCATATCATCCCGATTGCTTGAAAAGGAAGGTGAAATTTCCAGCATTTGTCATGGTGTGGGGTTCAATGTCTGCAAGAGGTGTAGAAAAACTTCACTTTATCGATGGCATTGTTAACACAGCCAAATATTTAAGTATTTTAGAGGAGTCTCTGTTGCCAACTATGGAACATGCATTAATCTCTGGGGAGGATTTTATTTTTCAACAAGATGGAGCCGCTTGCCATACGTCAAAAAAATCTTTGAAATGGTTCCGTGATCATTCTATTCTACTTTTAGAGTGGGTTTCAAGTAGCCCAGACTTATCCCCCATCGAGACACTTTGGCACGAAATGAAAAAACGATTGCGTATAACACCGGCTAGAACAATTTCAGAGTTAAGACTAAAGCTTCAAGAAATATAGGATAATTTTACTCCTCGACAATGCCAAAACCTTGTAGATACTATGCCTAGAAGAATTAATGCCGTTATAAAAATGATAGGTGACGTTACCCAGTGGTAACTTCTGAAATAGGTTTCCAAGTTAATGGCTTTCCAATGGAAATATTATTTTTTTCTTATTAATTTACTTTAATAGTTGTAAATATTAATTGTAAATCTCTAAAATGTTTAATTGAAAATAAAATATTACCTATATTTCATAAGCTATTCGCATTCTGTTAATTGAACACCAATAAGTAAAAATTTCGTAGCTGGGCCAACTGATAGTGGACAGGAGCCCTGTATGTATATACGAGCCGTATATGTATGAAAAAATTGAGACTTGGAAAAATTTTATATAATTTTACAAAAAAAAATCAAAATTTTTCGTTTTATCAAAAAACGTCTCAAATAAAAGTTATTATTAATTGCATTTATAGTAACTTTTGTTCAATAAATTTTTTCGAAATATTTTTCTGTTGCTAAATATTCGCAAAAATCTTAAAATCGACACGAGTAAACTCCCATTTATAGTCAACCGATCTTCATAAAAAACAATAGGGTTCTTCCCATTTAATAGGAGAATTTTTTAGTACCAGAACGAATTCTCTAAGTTGAACCGTTCTTCAGTTATCGTGTATACACACACACAGACACACACACACAGACACACACACATACGGACGGCACTTCGAAAATAGGTTTTTTGGATTCCCTGGACCATGAAACGTGATCATCAGTCAAAATCTCGACATCGAAAATTTTCGCGATTACAATACTTGCCCCTTATATATTAAGGTCGGGCAAGTAAAAAGTATTAGAAAAACGGGATATAAAGTAGAGAGAAACATCTAATAATAAGTTAAGAATCATAAAAGAAAGTACAAAAAAATAGCATACATTTACAAAGAGGAAACACCAGATATTTTCTACTAGACGCTTTTTACTTTTTTTGCTCTTCCTCTAAAGACCTTCTTTACGCTTACTTAAATAGTTATATATATTATATAACAGTTTATGTAACAGTCGTAGAAAAAACAATTTATTTGAATTAATTCCCAGTTTATTAATTTAAAAATAATTATTTAATATTTCGCCTTATTTGGAAAGTTTTGGAAATATTGGTAAAAATTAAGGGTAATTAAATCAGGGTAATTTGCCACATTTAAAAATTTATGCGATATGCAAAATAAGGCGAAACATTTTAGTCATTTCCGACAGCAAGTCCTGTTGTGCGGATTGTGCGGATATTTTTGCAAATGCAGATTTTTTTGTTACAAAAGATGCGGATGCGGATTGGATGCGGTTCCTGGATATGCGGATGTGGTTTGAATGCGGATACAGAAAAACGTATCCGCGTAGGGATTATTAATAGGACACTTCATTGTTTGTTGCTGTTTAGTGTCATTTGTGTCAAAGCGTATTTTCGCCCTAAATCGACAAAAGCAAAATACAGAAGTAAGTTGGATGAAATTCCTGATATGAGAATTCAGCTGTCCACAATCAAACTAAATTTTGAAAGAAAAGAAGAATTTTAATCCTTCATATTAATTATCAATTTGAATAAATAATATTTTCTTTTCCATTCCTAATCTATTTATTGTACAGTAATACCTCGTTTAACATTAGGGATGCGTTCCTCAAGAACACTACGTTAACCGAATCAACGTTAACGGAGGAAGAAATAACACGCGAAGGATAGGGATACGTTACTAAATTGAAAAAAAATACATTATTTAATACATTTATTTTTAATTTTTTAATTAATAGATAGGAACAACTGAAAACAGCTTTTCTTGACAAAACTTAAAGTATAAAATTAGTATGCATGTATGTATTACAAAATTAGCGGTTATACGTAAATAAACTGACAAGTTGTGACATTTTAATTTTTTGACTAGAATGAATCAAGGGTCGATTGCGTTGCTTGTCTCTTCTTTTCTCGTAATAGCTCACTGTAACATGTTAAAGAATTTAATACATTTCTTTTTACAGCACAACTTCGTGAAAAATCTGGATCATTTTCGGACAAAATATCTACCGAATGAGGCACTTGACTCAGGCAATCGGACAATATTTTTGTTGTTAAAACTTTAACCGGCGGCTCTTCCATATCAATGTCAGAATTGGCATCTTCTCTTACCAAATTTTCTTCTGTCAGTTCTTGCAATTCTTCATTTGTTAGCGGATTGTCGTTGTCATCCTATAGGAATTGTTGAATATCATCAGCGTCAACTTCATTGAAATGTAATTGGTGTGCCATTTCAACAAGTTCATTCTGGATTTTATTAGCAAGTTCCGATTCTTCTTCTAAATTGAGTCCTACTGTCACCCAGAAATGACGTTATAGCGAGGTATTGTTAACGGAGGTAACGTTAAGCGAGGTATTACTGTATTTTCAATCAATTATTTTTCATTTATTGCTTTATATTTATGTATATAATCTTGTAAAAAATGTTGGGAAAAAGACCAGAAGAAGAAGGCCAGTTGGGATCGTATGATCATAACCAAAAGATGGGTGAAAGTAGAGATGGGAGAAAGTATAAGAAGCCAGGGTATCTAAAAGAAGGCGTGGAAGAAGACCTAGGAAAAATGGAGTGACGAAATTAGAAAAGTAGTAGAAAGAAGACAGCGGCAGACAGAAATGAATGGAAAAATGAACGAAGAAAATAAATAAAAGTAAAACTAATGTAATCTATAATTAATCTACGTCTTAAGAGCTTTCTTTGATGCTATATAATCAGCAGCGATAAAAGGCAGGCGCAGCGGTGAAAGGCAGACAACTAATTTGATGAATAATTCCTTAATAATGTTAAAACATATTTCTTTTTTTGGGTGAATACATATTTGTTTATATTGTTCCCGCCGTATTTTTTGAACCCTCAATAGTTTTACTATATGTGGGTCAAAGAGTTGTCAAGCATTCCAAATTGCAACATTCTATGTCCAGCTGTACAGACCGTACAGACAGACAACCAGACACATGAATGGCGTTATAAGGATTTTTTTGTTATACTAACAAAACCTTTAAAATGCTTGTTCCTAATGCATACATTATGGATACATTATTACATAAAGATACGTGAATAAATTTTCAGTAGTTATACGAGCTAAAATTTGTTACCAAAAATATTTAAAGTGGCTTTACTGGGAAAATATCGGTACAGCCGGAAAAATAAATAAAATCAGTGACTGTACTCGGCTTATTTCGGCTGCTTACGTTCAGGAAGTTTCTGCCCTAGTTGTGGCACATGCTCGTACATCCCTGTACCCGATCCCGCACAACTGTGGTTGTCAGAATGTATTCTCATCTTTTTAATGTGTATGTCTACAGAGAATGGCTAATGTCAAAAATAATATAAAATTTGCGATCTACGCCATCTCTTATCAAAAAGCTCTCGTATACGAGCGGCAAGAAAAACTTAGCATTGTTTTTCTTTTCGAATCATAATGTAATTATAATTATATATTCTTCTTTAAAATTATGTATCTATACTGCTAAAAAAAAAAACTCCGCTCTTCAGTAAACAGATATAAAAAAGTTCATTACTCATTCGTATTCATTAGTGGCATGTTTGATTACTTGCAAGAAATGTATATTTGACGTTACACCCTAAAATTTTTTATATGATTCAATTAATATATTTAAATGAGATTAGTATAGTTGTAGATAAAATATTGTATTTGACTCTCATATAATGGTTATATTTCACACGTATGATTACAACCTTCGCCTACGACCGGGATGGTAAACCTCATTCTTATGGAATATAGCCTCCATTATATGCTTGTTAAATAAAATACTATTCTTTAATATTCGTTTGTAGAATATTATGTATTCCTGGCAGTCGTAAATCCGAAATTGCCGAATTACCAAATATTATTAAGCAATTAATAAACCGTGATTACGAATTTCCATGCACATGACAATAATTTAAAATCCTCTTGTTTCAGGCAGTTTAAAATTTCCGATAAGCTTATCAGAATATTTGAAGGCAATAAAAAATGGACGTGGATTTGATTCATTAGATAACATCCTTCATTTAACTATCAGGCTAAACTGATACGTTTGTGCGAATCATATTGTATTGGCAGTGAATGATATATTCATATTTTTATCTGTCGAAACAATACTGGCTCTCCTATTATTAATCTTGGAGATAGCTGCGCGATATTAGTTTTCAAAATGAAAAAAATAACCTGAGTCACTTCTTTAATAAAAACGTCTAGTGAAATGTAGTAAATAATTTAGATATCAGCTCTTATATTAACAGCATCAAACATTTTTATTAAAGTTTGTCTTGAGATGAAAACAAATATTTTGGCATTTTTTTGGAAATTGATTTTATAATAAACTTACTGACGTGTCCGTGCTTCGAACGGCTTTTGTAAAATACATTTTTGTACGTTTTAACGTACAGACAGTTATACAGACACATAAGACACATGCTTCAAATGATTTTAGGTAAAACGTAAACTTAAAAAAACCTGGTAGGCGTGGATAAACACCATACACTCTGTAAATGGCCTTGATCAGATTCTCTTAAACTTAAACACCTCTTAAAAACATAAGTGTAACACTTCACTCAATAAGTCTACGGTCTGACATATATATGGCAACACTGTTGACAGACCCATATGATTTCTGGATAGTACTAACCTTCAAACGATACATGTGAAAATTTCATGACATTCTGACAATTAGTTTAGAGGTTACAGTGGTTTTAGTGACTCCAGTTTTGTAATTTTCAAAAGAATGGATAAAAAAGAATTTCGTGTGTTGATTAAACATTGTTTTTTGATGGGAAAAAATACTGTTGAAGCCAAACTGTGGCTTGATAAGCGTTATAGAGACTCTGCACCAAGCAAATTAACTATTATTGATTGGTATGCTGAATTTAAACGCGGTCGTACAAACACCGATGATGCTGAACGCTCTGGTCGCCCAAAATCGGCAGTTGTTCCGGAAAACATAAAAAAAGTCCACAAAATAGTTTTGAAAGACCGTAAAGTGAAGTTGCGTGTGATAGCTGACACCTTAAAGATATCAGAATATAGTGTGTTTACAATTTTACACGAAAATTTGAGCATACGTAAATTTTTTTCGAAGTGGGTGCCGCGTTCGCTTACACCGGACCGAAAACAACAACGCGTCGACGATTCAGAGCGCTGTTTGAATCTGTTCAAGCGAGATAAAAAGGATTTCTTGCGTCGGTATGTGACAATGGATGAAACATGGATCCACTACTACACAGTAGTCGGTGAAAGTCGTCCAAAGCGACCAAAAACTCAAAAGTCAGCTGGCAAGGTTATGGCATCCGTATTTTGGGACGCGCATGGTATTTTGTTTATCGACTATCTTGAGAAAGGTAAAACTATCAATAGCGAATAATACATGGCATTATTGGATTGAGTGAGTGTAGTAATCAAGAAAAAACGGCTTCACATGCAAAAGTAAACAGTGCTCTTTCACCAAGACAACGCCCCGTGAAAAGTCAATGAAAACGCTTCCTAATCCACCGTACTCTTCAGATCTGGCCCCCAGCGGCTACTGGCTTTTTGCAGACCTCAAAAAGATGCTCGAGGGAAAGAAATTTGACTCAAATCAAGAAGTGATTGCTGAAACCGAGGCCTAATTTGAGGGCAAAGACAAATCGTTCTACAAAGAAGGCATCGAAAAGTTAGAGGAGGTTTGTAATGAATGTATTACTCTTGAAGGAGGGTACGTTGATGCGTAAAGTCGAAATTCTAAAAAAAAAAAAATGTTTTTCTTAGTTAGACCGGAGACTTATTGAGCGACGTGGTACATGTTCTATGTGTCCGGCTAGTGGCTACATTTAGTCGACCCAGCGTTTATTATATCTTCTTCTCGGCCGACGCCCATATATTTTCTCTAGCACGATTTATCTTTCCATGCCATCTTCACTTCTGGATATATGTCCAAAAATCGAAAGAGGAGTTTGTTAATCTATGTCATCCGTGTATTTGTAATATTTAATTCTTTGAAAACTAAGTTCATCGGTGGGCAAAACAATGGATGAGGATAATGAATTTAAAGCCCTCTACAATTTCCACTGTCAGAATTTTCAATTTCATTATTACAACAATGATGTTTTGTTTGAGGAGAGTAAGAGCTGGAACACCAATTTACTAAATCCGCAATTGACCATTTTAAACTATATTTTACTTTATAAACATTCTAATCTTTTGTTTCTCTAAAGGACTAAATGAATGAAATTTGTTACAAAGTCTTATCCTAGCAATGCGGCGCCCGTAGATACTTCCTTAATCCTGTAATCTTGTTGTCTCTACAGTAAAAGCTCCTTATGCTCTATACTTCCAGGATAACCAGTATAGTTGCAATTTCTTGAATTATAAAAAATACCTATTCTGCAATTCACCCTCGTTCTTTGCATTTCCCTCTGTAGACAATACTTCGCTTTCATTTTCATTCATTCATGATTCTTCCTTTGCAAGAGGGGAAGATATGTAAAGTTGATGTCTGACTTGAATATTTAACGGTTTTGATATTAACATAATTTACTTTTGTCAAATGTATTTTGTTCAATGTTGCAATTTCTTTAGCATGCATACCGGAAATTTACACGTGCTTTTATAAAGTAAAAATTCAGTTGAATGCGATTTATTTTACTAAATTTGATGCATTTTTTATTTATTCAAGTTTATAGGATTTTGTAGGTATAACCCAAGATTATTAAAGTAAAACTTGTAGTGGTGGGGGTAAATAGTGAAGCTATACGTTATCTTTATGCCAACGGGACGTCAGCCTTTGCTTATCGTATATGTTATATACACGTGAAGTTTGAATTTTGTCTATTAATATAAAAATATCGTTTAATTTTTTGATTTTCTACTGGTTTAATTCCTTTTAGTGTGTTTAATGTTTTAAGTTATATATTATTAGTGTTTATTTATTTATGTTAAGTTATTAGTGTTAAAATGACTGGAACAATATGTAGTGTTGCTACTTGCAAGTCTAACTCTGTGAAAGCGAAAAAAGTGGAGAACAAATATCTTTTTTCTCGTTTCCAAGGCATAGAAAAATTAGAAATTAATGGATACGAAGATGCCACAAAAAGGATCGTTTTGACCCAGAAAACAAGAGAATTTTTAGTAAACATTTTAAACATGATGAACAAATAAGATTTGTTTTTTTATAAACAATTTTTATTGTATAGTTTTTTCTGTTAAGATAGTTCTGTTTATAAATGAAATATTTTAAGTTTTTTACTACCAGTGTTAACCTAGAAACACCGCCTAAGACAGAAAATTTTGAGATATCATACCTATATTTGATCCTGGTTCTACTTTATTATACCAAATTTCGTTAAAATACGTCCAGCCGTTTTTAAAAACTTATATCCTCCAATTTTATTAATTACTATATTATTATAGCAATTTGTTTTTAAGGTAAACGGTTATTAAATGATGCACTGAAAGCTCATTTTCAAAGCTACATTGTAGCTTTGAAAATGGTAAATATTACCGAAACTGCAGTCAGCACGTTAAATAAAACAGTTTGTGAAACTTTACCAAGTGCATCATTTAATAACCGTTTACCTATATTCGAGTTTCACCAAGTAAAACTATCAAGTATTCAATACATCAATTTGTTTTTCTATTTTTATTTAAATATTCCTAAAATTATATTTGTATTCGATTTTATTATTATTTATTAACTATAATACAACTACCCATCACCTTAAATTTTATATACCTAAATCAGTATAAAATTTCCTTAGGTTTTTATTTATAATTTATTCAATAGAACTGTCTTGAAATAAATATCTATTATGAATATAGTCAATAAAAATATTTAAAAACATGCAACATCTATATTAATTCTGTATGCTAGTTTGAACTAAGCCGTCATGTGACGCATTCCCTCTCACGCTCTGATTGGTCAGAAGTTATGAGACATCCTTTACTTTAATAATCACGGGTATAACCAGAAATTCCTTATGGTATATTTGCACGTTAAAAATTGGTTAAACGATTAGATATAGAGAAGCGGTTTCCAATGGGGGATCTAATCTAGGGGACGGTTAAAATGATTAAGGGAGCGATAAATTCCAATTAATTTTTGGGAACGTGTACTAAATTGGGTTGACGATGTGTAAATATATATGAAAACGTGAGTTTAAAAATTAACTACAAGTTAACTAAAACTTTTCGTACGCAAGTAGTTTATATAAAGTCTGTTCATGTTAAAGTTTTATGTTATTGCTCATAGCTATTATTTCATTGTTATTTATATATTCTATAGTGCGTAATATATACTTGAGTATAGTACTTGCTCGTACGAGGTGTGTAAATTAAGTAACCGGGCTGGCAACATAGCGTTTGATCTGGCAACATTTAAGACGCGGTATATCAGGGGCGGCAGGTGAACAAGTGATACGCTTTCAGTACGAGTTTGAACTTGCTAGAGTAATTTTGTTGTCCGTAGCGATTTTTTTCATGAAACAATTTTTTCTAGTGCGTTCTAAAAAGAGTGTGCTATCAGGTTTTGCTTCATACTTGGGCACAGTGCAACGGAAACTTTTGCAAAACTTCAGCAGGCCTACGGAGACAGTGTTTTGTCAAGGACTCAGGTCTTTTGGTGGTTTAAAGCATTTTCAGAAGGAAGAGAGTTGATTGGAGATGAATTTCGCAGCTGAAGGCCTTCATCTTCAAGAACCCATGAAAATGTCGACAGAATCCGGGATCTTGTGCGTTCAGATCGTCAGTTGACAGTCAGAATGATTGGGGAAAAGTTGAATTTGACTCACACTGTCGTTCATTAGATTTTGACCAATGAATTGGGGATGAGAAAAATCTGCGCAAAAAATGATTGCAAAAAACCTTTCACAGGACCAAAAGGACATCAGGAGGCAAAGGTGCCTTGACTTTTTGGAATCGATTGAAAATTACACCCATTTTCTTGGATGCTGTTACTGGTGACGAGACTTGGGCGTTTGGGTACGACCCGGAAACCAAACGCCAGAACATGAAAATATTTAAACGTCCGTAACCGACCAGCTGAAAGCTATTCCAGTATCCGAGATTCAGCACTGCTATGAGGATTGGAAGAACCGTCTCCAGCACTGTGTGGCTTCCCAGGGAAGTTATTTTGAGGGAGACAATATTGAACTGTAATTCAATTCGAATAAAAAAATTTAAAAAATTCAGTCCGGTTACATAATTTACACACCTCGTATATGTAATAATATAATCTTATATATGAAAATCAATTTCTGTTTATCTGTCTGTTCTTTATGTAAAGCCAAACGGATAGTCCAATTTTCACAAAATTCAGTACAGACGGGTAAAATAATCCAAGAAAGGTTTTAATGAGGGTTTCAACTTCGCCCATGTCCCCCTACGCACCATCAATTTCGCACTCTCGTGCAGTTTAAATTGATTACATTATCTGAACCTTAAGAGATATATTGACATAATGTAGACAAAAAATGTAGATCTTAATTATATCTTAAAAAGGCCGTGAGAACATATACCTATTATGCACCGATATCGTGTATTAGGCAATTTTCTGTTTTAAACCCTAATAGTTTTTGTATTACAAAGTTTGTGGGTGCATAGCATCGGGGGTTATAGTGATGTATCAATTATTTTAGAATAATGAATTAGAGCTTTTCACGCAGAATCATAAAGTATTTTACACTATCAAAGATTGATAATAACGATGTTACGCATGTGTAAAGTGTACGTATGTATAGAAATATTGAAAGTTGTACACGTATGTCGCTATCTGGTCCGGAACTAACCAATAGATTGCACTGCTGGAGAATTCCATCTCCCAATAGTTAAGTGCAAATTATGTTATCGTTTTATATATTTAACTTTAACGTTGCGAGCGTTATGTTCTACTTTCTTGGATTTAAAGTATTTAAGTGCCGTTGCGAAGCACGGGTACCTCAGCAGTATAAAATATAATTTTATTTTTTAGGACAATAGTCCAATAAAATGTACCTATGTATGTATAAGTTTAAAAGACGATTTTACGGGCACTTTTGTGGGCCCCATAGCGTTCCGGGGCCTGATAGTGGGATAGGGCAGTCGGCGAATCAGTGCAGTTGCGTCACTGGAAACGTCATGTTTAGTACGTCTATATAGCATCCATTTAACGAATATAATAATATAATATTCGTACGCTGTCACTTGTATCGTAATGAAATGAAAATATAAGAATAAGAACAGAATAGAAACAAATTAACTATTCTAATAGGCTAAGCAGTCATGTAAAGGGCTGATGTGATTCAGAAATATGATCAAAGAAAGAAAATGGAAATACGTTGTAATTAACTTAAAAAGCTATGCACTACACACAATATCAAATGGAAACCTATAAGATATCTATAAGAAAATATATAACTAAACACAAAACTGCTAAATAAACAACCAACTAAATAAAAAAAGGTTTTTAGAAATTACTATAAGTTAGATATGTGAACACAGGTATCAAAACACATCAGAGCGTATTATAAAATATCAAATGTAAATATCGTTTTATTTAGCGATACCAATCGCTATACACATCTCCCTATATTAAATGAACACTTTTAAAATTTGTAAATCTTCAAAATAACTATCGAACACAAACTAAATATGACTTCAAAAGGTATATTTTAGTAAAATAAAAGAGTGAAGAGCAATATTAGTCTATAATTCGGCTGAAAAAAAAAAATCAGTTTAGTTATTTTTTCGCCACTAAGTTTGTCATTGCAGTTATGACGCATTATGACCAGCTGCGTTGATTAAAGACTAACCTATAGTGTCATTAGCATCATGGTAAATCCGCTCCTGATGTAGATTTCCAGATCTTATGCCGTTGAAATGTTTTTCAACTGCTCTCCGATGCAATTCATCAAATATAATTGCACAGAAAACTATAACATATTTTCTATAAACAATTAAGTACAGTTCTTCTCCTAAACTACGAACACTCAGGTCTTTAAAATACAAGTAAATTAAACGTTGTAGTTAAATTAGAATTAAGTTAAAAACGATAATATATTTATAAATATTAATATATTCAAGCATTAATATATTATGTATGAGAGTAATCATAGACGTGCTTCTTTTAAAAATTGTATCTAAAAACCTAGCCTATCCTTTCTTATGTAAATCGAAATCTGAAAAAAATGTAAAGAAATTGGTTTAATTTTAAATAATAACTACATACATGCAAAGGATATTATGTAAAGTAGGGTAAAAAGACAATTATTTAAAGGTCTACATTTTAAAGAAACTCTCATGGCTCCCAGCTATTGAATTTATATAGAAGCTCACAAATAATGTTATGTCTTATAATATCGGTTAAAAATTTTAAATGAGATTAATAAACATTATACGGTAGTAAATATGCATGGAAATATAAAAGAAAGTTATGGATGGTTATTGATTTATTATTTATTAACAATGGAGTGATCAGTGGTAACTTAAATATAATATATATATATATATATATATATATATATATATATATATATATATATATATATGGTGTGAATTTTCACACTTTTCAGGATTCGTAGGTATCTCGTTAGGTTAGTTAGGAAGGTCAATTTGGGAGCACACAGGTTGAATTTCTGCCGCATGGTAACAAAATAGTACTCAAAAAGCTGAGTCAATTATACCACGCTAATATAATTCCCAGTGGCGGCTGGAAGCCTCAAAGGGAAATGCTGCAACCAGAAGTATAATTGAGATTTTCTTTCGAGAAAATAAATCATTATTACTTGTTATTCAATTTTTCTTTTTATGTGCTGTACAGAAAGCACGTGCAATATCCTGCATACTTATTTTTGCATTAGTTATATTTATATATGAAAATATTTTGTAATGGTCTAATATTAATGCAGACACCATTGTTATGGATGTTTACCATTTCTGGTAGTACTAAGCTAGAATAGTACAATATATTGAGTAAATCCCTTTGATATTGATACTCAATTTTAGCCTAGTACTGACAGCAATCGCAACGTCCAAAATAATAGTTTCCGCATATGCATCCTCTGTTCCTCCTGAATTCTTTAAAAAATTATTTATTTTTGAAAGATTTTGTATTATACTGTTTTTTGCATACACACAGCACTGTAAAAAAAACAATGAAATGTTAATAATACAAAAATATTTGTAATCAAACGTCCACTTCGCAAGCTGTTAACTGCAAAGTTTTGCAGCACCAAGTGTGGCTATTCAGCCGTTAACCCCATTCAATACCAATCGCCGCTATACCACAGCAATTAAAACTGACAGTACTTGCAGCTCTTGCATTAAAAATGAGGTGAACGTGGACTTCGAAAGATGAAAGAGAGAAAGAAAGAGAGAGAGATAGAATCCTAGAAGTTTTTATGTTGCCATATATTGTAATTCTCTTAATTTATAATAAGATATATCTCTACTTTAGCTACTAATACTTAGAGGACTATATCAGACAGACAGTGGTCATGGTCAAAAGGATCCGTCTTTGTTTCATTACTTATTATTATTATTATTATTTTTTGTGGAGAGGGTCCAATCAAAAGGGACGAGGGTGTCTTGCAGACATATACTACGGCTGTACATCTAGCTTTAGTATATGTACGATCGAATTCCAGAAGTTTATAAATTGCCATATATTTTAATTTTTTTAATTTCAGATAAGACGTATCTATCCTTTAGTCACTAATACTAAAAGACGCAACATTATTAACACTAACAATGGATTTTTTAAAAAACACAAATAAGTGGCTATTTTTCTAAAACATAATATATTTAAACATTTCTATTCTACTATTTCACCTTAATCAACTTAAATCTTAATCTTAAATTTCACGAAAATCACCTTTCATCAATTCAAAGAATTTAAAAGTGCTCAAACAGAAGACTGCGAGTACTTGTACCACATGCGCTCTAAAAAAATTAAACATGGTTTTAGGGCTCTCCTGTAAAGTTGAACATTCAGTTGAACGCAGTTCGGATGCAAATTAGGGTGACCATATAATTGTGTATGTTTTGGCGATAAGTTTGTCCGTATTCATAAACGTTCATTATTATATAATGCTTCGTTATATTAAATTTCCATTGAAAAGATCTGTTTCTTGTTTGGAATTTTCTATAGAAAATGTTTATTTCAACGGTCTTGGTATAAAGAAGTTATATGTAACATTATACAGTAATAAACATTGATGAATACGGCCATCAGAATGTTTTCTATATGTAGGTGAAAAAGTTATACAAGTATGTCAAATTTCAATTTACTATGTTCAGCCGTTCGGTCACAATTTTTACCGAACAGGCAAATAGACTAATGCATGAGTGAAAGCTTCCTGGCCATACCTACGCAACCCTTAATAAATATATAAGTAGTACTGAAGTATAGATGTATGTTTATTTAACTATTTTCATTTTAAATTATTTATATTGAGAGACTCTTTTGATTTATTTATCACTCAGTATCAGATTTCTGGAGATTATATTTTTTAAGGCGATAGCAATGTAACTACTCTACTTAAATTTAACCGGTGATAATATTCGTTGTTAACATCACGCATGAATTACTTTTAAAAGATCTTAAAAGTTATCCGCAAGGAAAAGCTTATCGACAGCATTTCTTCTTCTTCAAGTGCCATCTCCTCTTCGAAGGTTGGCTACTAACACAGCAATCTTAACCTTGGATGCTACAGTCCTGAAAAGATCTAGGCTCGACATTCCAAACCACTCCCTCAAGTTCCGCTATCAGAATATTCGTCGTCTTCCTGCTGTTCTCTTACCATTTATGTTTCCTTGCATTATTAACTGTAATAAATGGTATTTATTATTACGCATTACATGGCCCAGATATTCCAACTTCTTCTTTTTAATTTAGAACATTAATTGAAGGTTAATTCTCATTTTGGTGAGTACTTCTTCGTTCTTCGTTCTGCTGGTCCACGAAATGCACAATATTGTTTTGTAAATCCACATTTTGAAGGGATCTATTTCCCTTCTTATCTATTTCGTTTAATTCCAGGCCTCTACACTATATACCACTACTGGAAAGGTGTAGAGTTTCACTAACTGAAGCTTTAATTCGATTGGTAAGTCGTGATTTTAATTTCTTTATTTTGCTAAAAGCTTACCTTTTTAACTCTATTTGTCTTCTAATTTCACGGGGGTCCTCTCCAGTGTCACGCTGTACACATCCCCAAGTACTTATATGTGTTGACCGTTTCAATTTTGTCTGCACCCACAAACAATCGAAACACCCACAAAACATCGAGGGATGACACCATATTCTTATTTATCACCATGTACTTTGTCTTCCTGTTGATTATAGCTAAGTCGTACTTAAACCCTATGGAGTTTAATTTATTTAGTACAATTTTCCATCAAACTCTTCTTTTGTTTCAGCCAAAAGAACTGCATCGTCTGCGTATCTGATGTTATTGACACGTACTCGATTTATTTGAATACCAGATTATGCCCGCGGCCTGATATTTTTGTAGATGTAGAGTTGATCTAAAAAGTGCTCCCGAATAGCTGTTGAACGTGGCAGTGATAGTATTCAAGCTAATCTTAAGGAATATTTCAAAATATTTAAAAATTTGTCATTTATTCTATGTGGACAGAAAAAGAACAAAGAACAACAACAAAGGAAATAAAATAAATCTGTCACAATGTTGATGTAGCTGCTAAGTTTCCATCATTAGTTAACATCATCTTGTCACGAATATTTGGAAACTCAGACTATATACAAAGTTGAAAATTAGGATAATGATACAAGCCAAAGTAAAAAGTGTTACTTTAATTAGTTGTTAAAATAATGGATGTACTATGTTAAAGAAGTTATAAGTTTATCAGTCGTGGAATCCACCAGAAAGGTGCAACATTGGAGAAGATGGAAATCGATTGTACACTATCCGTTCAATGTTACATAAAATCTGGTAAACATATTTTGTTATGACTCTTTTGGAAAAAGATACAAATATAATAATGCGAACTGCAGGAGAAATTGTTATTTGAAGAATATAATTTAAAAATGGTCTGTAGATGTCATATGTTGAGTCCTATGGAGAGTTTATAAAAATAGGGTAGATTTATTTAAATATGATACAATTGTTATCTCTACTATATTTATCATCTAGATCAGCGTTTCCCAAACAGTGCACCGCGGCGCCCTGAGGTGCCGTGGCTAGACTACAGGGGCGTCGCGAAAACCCAGGACCCTTTTTTGTGTGAGCACTTTCTAGTTTAGAAGTGAGGACCTTTTTAAGGTTTTGTAGGTATGACCACCAAAAAAACCTTTATAACGTCACTTATGTGTCTGTCTGTCTGTCTGTGCGGTAGAAATTGAAGCCAAACGGTTTAACGTAGAAATTTAAAATTTGGTATGCTTATACAACTTTTTAACCCTCATATAGGAAAAATACTGAGAGTTCAAAAAAACACATTTCGAAATAAATATAAATATATATGTATTTAATAAAAAAATAAATATATTTTTTTAAATTTTGAGTGTTATACCAAATGAAACCTCTTAATGCGTGAATTAAAAAACAAATTTTTATTTTTGAAAAATCATTATTTTTTTATTGGATATTTGTCAAAAATATGTCAAAAAACATTTGTCCCCCACCCTATCTCCCAAAGGAATGGATTTAAAAATCTGAAAAAATTATCCGCAATGAACATTAATGGGAACCAGAATAGCTCAACAGGAATTTTTGATCAGATAAGTTTTTCGAAAATTGTCAATATTTTGTGGCGTTGATAAAAATATTTTTTTAAATTTTATTGTGTTGTATCAAAAGAAACCTCTTAAGACGTAGATTAAGGACCGATAGATAGTTTTTTTAAATTCGTTTCTTTTAACACGAATTTAGCCAAAAATGTGCAAAAGTTCTTGTCCCGCATCCTTTTACCCAGAGGGGTTAAACTAAAAATCTGAAAAATTTAAAGGTAATGTATATTGATCTGAGCCGGAAACGTACAAGACGAATTTTTGATCAGATTGTGTTTTTGAAAATTATGGCAGTTTTTGTGTTTTTGAAAAAATTAATTATTTTTTTAATTCATGTTTAAATTATGTCTAATAATGTTATGGATTTTTTGTATTTATAGCTAAGATTTTTTGGATTTTAACATATTTAAAAAATAATATTTTATTTTTAATAGTTGCGAAATGAGTACTCACACCACACCACACTACACTCTACACTGTAAAATATTATATTCTAATGAAGACTTGAATACGAAGCAAATGTAAAAAAAACGCTGGGATATTTGGCAAATTATTTAAATTTTGTTTAAAAAAATTAAATGGAAGCTCTTAGTTCTCAAATAACGAATAAAAGTAATTATCAAAAAAACTGTTGATTTTGATGTGATAAATATACCTAGACATGCTGTATTATGTTGGCTTCTTACACTTATTAAATACCTACAAAACCCTGAAATGTGTGAAAATTCACACTTAACTTCAATTTTTTTTTTTTGTTATCCCTTTTTGTTGTTTAGAAATGAGGCCCTTTTTTAGATCATCACTTATAGTTTCATATCTTCAACTGTCTAATAAAATAAAATGAAAAATTGAATGTATTGACTTGGGGCGCCGCGGGATAATTTTAATACATTAAGGGCGCCCTGTACCAAAAAAGTTTGGGAACCACTGATCTAGATATTAAAAATATCAAGGTGATAAGTGTTCTGCAGACACAAATATTATTCTAATTTCCCTACTTGTTTGTGAAATTCTATATTTATGAAAACTATATGTAAATAAAGGTGCATGACATTCGCAGTTAATGATAGTGTTCACACAATAATTGATAAAAACCCAGACAGTTTGCATATCGGAGGTCAATAAGGATGCAGAAAATAATATAAATATTGCAAAAATTCAAGCTAGACTGTTGTTAAGTTGAAAGAACAATCATATAAAGATCTACAGAATGATTGACAAAAATATAAAAATCATCTTTTTGGGGTTTTCAGTTTGTTGGCCTAAAACAAAATTTGTAGCTGCCTTGAGCTCTATCGTATGCTTAAAGGTGCCTACAAACGGCGTGGCAAGTTACGGCCAATATTTATACTTGTCTAGCTCCGCGCATCTTGTGTAGGGGAAACAAGTCACAAGTCACAGCCAACGTAGGCTGGGCTTGCCGCTGGCCGGTGTTCGCTTCCGAGGCGGTATTCTATCACAAGTCAAAGGAGTTTGACCAACATCGGTGCAGACTTGTACATGCATGTTAGCACCGTACACACGACGCGCACACACTTGTCATCACATCAGTCGAGAGTTTTGTGCTCAGAGTGAAAATTATAACCATTTTTTATATTATGTTTTTTATATTATGCGTAATTATGAAGTCTACTTAAAGTAAAAAGTATTTTTTGTACTTTTAATCTAATTTAAACAACAAAAGCAAGGTCGAAGCTGCGACTATAACTCTCTTTCACTGTTAGGCGCCATTTTACAAGCGCTGGCCCATGTTCGTTATTTTTGTACTTGGCCAGCATGGACGCTTCGTCTGTAGGGTACACTAGCACAAGTGTCCGCCAGCGCTACATGTTACGGCCAACGTCAGAATTAGAAGCTGGCGAACGCTGGCACACCGTCTGTAGGCACCTTAAGACCCATGTTTACACGCCGAAAGTATACGTTATTCCGATACGTAGACCACCACTTGTTCATAAAAAAATTGGACCGGTCCGCGAAGAAATTCGACCAATCCACGAAGTAATTAGACCACCAAATATAACTGAATGAATAAATGAACTAATTATTGTGAGGTCGACTCAGCCTCAAGTATTTAATACTTAAAATGAGTAGCTGTCTATACAGAGATAATAGGACACTGACCACGTGGCTTTCATATCTATGGCTGGTGGTATAGAAATTGAGAACTTATCTTCTCTGCCCCATATAGGCCTATATAGGTGTTGGGAACCTATTATTTCATTATTTATATAATTATTTCTATATATATATATATAAAAGGCAACGAATGTCCGTCAGTCTGTATGTGCGCTTTTCACTCAAGACTTCTGATCGGCGACGGGCGTAACGTAGTATAACGCACGTGACCTGCGTTGCAAAGGTCTCGGGTTCGAATCCTGTTCAGGCATGGAATTTTGAACACGAAAAGTTACAATTGCCCTGGCTAATTGCTTTAATAGCAAGGCAATAAGGCGATAAACGTGAATTAAAGAAAAAAATCTCGATCCGAATCGCATGTATTTTTTTCTATTTTTAGCTACATAATCTAGTCAGGTTTTCGGCTGTGTTTTATTAAAATCGGTTTAGTAGTTCCAAAGTTACAATATTTGTGGTCGTGGTAAAACAAAATCCATGTATTCTGTTTATAGGCAACGCATTTTCTTGAAATTATCAGCAACAACATATGTTTCGTCAGTGGCAAAGATGGTACATGACTAAATTACTATTCAACATTAAAAGAACTTTTAAAATCTAAACCAATTTTAATAAAACAGCTAAAAACCTGATCAGATGATGTAGCTACAGACAGAAATATGCAAATAAAAAATGCCTGAAAATCAGATAAGCAGTTCGCGAGTAATACGTTAAATATAAACTAAGAATACGGATATTGCGCAAAAATATCATTATATCATTGGAACTAATGAACGGATTTTAAAAATATTTTCAATTTTGTTTTCATAAATTGTGTACCAACTTTGCCGCCGAAACAATCTTTGTTTTCGCTGATAATTTGAAGATAATGCATTAAATATGAAAGAAAACCATTTATTTTGCTCGCGCGCACATGTATCATTATAACTCCGGAACTATTGAACCGATTTTAATAAAACACAGCTGAAAAATCAGATGATGTAGCTATAGATGGAAATAAACCGCATTAAAATCGTACCAGTCGTTCTCAAGTGAAACGCGTACCTATGGAGAGACAAACAGAGAGACGTTGCCTTTAGGGATGCCACCTCTTCGGATTTAACCCGGAGGTTCCGGGTTTTACAGAGTTGTGTCCGGGTTCTGGGTTTGATCCGTATTTCTCCGGGTCACTAAAAATATAAACATCAAACTTTTTTTATATAATACTGACAGTTTGTTACACGTTATCTGCCTTTTCTACACTTCAAGTATTTTCTGAATTTTTGACCCCCGCTCCTCAAATGATTTTCTGAATATCTGCGCCTCCCTTTCATCACTTTTTTTATTTTCTTTTCTTATCTTATGAAGAATATATTTTATGTATAATAAATATTTACTTAAAATCCATTCACGATGTTTCTTTATATGAGTAGGCTATGGTAGGGTGTCAGTTTTGTTGGTAGCCACGAAAAATAACTAGATATGTGAAAATAAATTATCAAAAAAATAGAGTTTTTTCTATTTCATAGATTTTATTTAATATGAGTTGATAATATGTTCAAGTATATTAATTAAACATAAAAAATATACAAATAAGATTGGAAGAATGTCATTAGTTTTTAATGTCAAATTTTATGCAACCAAACAAAAAAAATATCATGGCTTACTCAGATGAGTAATGGATTATATTTAAAACTAGTGGTCTGCTGGCTATCCGTATCCGCGGATGATCTCCAAAAAATAAAAATCCATACTTTAGTCCGTATCCATTTTTCTAAGGCGAAATTTAAACAAAAATTTATAGAAAAATTTAAATTAGTTTTCATACAAGCTTGCATCTAAAAATGCCCAAGGTGGAGTAAATTTTATTTTGGTGTTTAGACTGATGTTAAGTCAAGCATCACATACTTTGCAGGTGGTTTTCGAAACTTCATTTAACCTGTACAGCATTCTAACAATTGAACGGTCTATAGGAACAGCGCGATATATCAAACTATCCCTTCAAGGTCTCTGTACTTACATGGAAGATCCGTATCCGTATCCACGGATCAGAAAACAAATAATCCCTATCCGTATCTGTATCCGCAGATCTGGCTTTTATGTGATCTGGCACATCTCTATTTAAAACACAACTTTTTTTTTGCTCTGGGTCAGAGTGAGGCGTTAGGTGGCAACCCTAGTTCCCTTTTATCTATGAAGAGCATATTTGAAAATCGTCTCTTGTTTTGAAAAGTTTTTCAAAAGCAATTCAAAAATTGCAATAATTATAAATTAGGTTCTTAAAATCATTCTATTTTAAATCAGCCGTTTATTTAAGGTTACTAGGTCTGTGTGGAAAAAAGGTAAGATTTCTTTTTTCAAAGAAGAGGCATTAATGTTGCCAATAAAACAATAAAATGATTAAAAAAAAAAAAAATGGGCAAGAGACGTTTTGGAAATAAGCTCCTCATATATGAAGATTTACTGATAGTATTATTTCAAAAAGATTATTGCAGTGTTTTAAATTGAAACATTTTTTTGTTTAAAACTTTTAAAATTAAAAACAAAATCTAATTTTAGAAAAAAATTGGACTGATAATATGTAAATTTTCACGCTGCTGTTTGTACACTTTTAATTATACAAATCTCAAATCCGAAATAACCGAGAAACATACAGAAACTTCTTTAATCGCCGTCAGGCAATAAGCAGTATGAATTCCAAATATTTACAGTATCATCAAAACACACGTACTAAAATATACATAGGACTGACAGAGACAGAGTTATAGAGAAAGAGAGAGGAAAAATCGATCTTCATTACACATGTAAACAATGATTATATCAATCGCAGAGAGGCAAATATTCGACACCATTAAAAATTAACACTCTTCGCTTTACGCTCGTTCAGATCAAAGAGATCACATGATAAACATCTGCATTTGCAAAAATTTATGTTTATATAAACAAGCTGAGTGAAAAAAGCAATGTTAACATTGCACAAAAGCATATGAGCCATGGAATTTTTACTGATATCGATTTTACAAAAGTTGAAAAGTTCAACAGAATATTTACTCTGCAAAGTGAATATAAAGGAATTTTTTTACAAATTGTGTGTTTATGAAACAAAGCCAACGGTTTTAATTATTGTATACTGACCTATATTTTATAACGTGCTGTAAATACACTTTTTGCATAAATACAAACAGAGAAATTTGGACAATACCTTTGAATCGGTGAACCACTGGTAAAGTGAAGGGCGGAGGGGTATGTTAAATACACATCATTTTAGGGCGAAAAGAAAATTATTCCAGTGTATATTGTGCTTGGAAAAGAGAGAAATGTTACTTGCTGAGCAGAAGAGAATCATCCCAGTAATTTAATATATGCATTAACTTATTTTCAGCTGTGTATTTTTTACTGGTCAGTAATATACGAGCGTTACCTTTTATGTTTTTACAAACGACCACTAGATGACCACTAGGCAATATTGAAATGTGTCATTACTATATTCGTAAAATTTGACATTTGTTATTGTGAAATCAGTAGCAGCTTATAAATTGACCGAGTACTTTGTTAACAGTGAGCGTTTAAAAAAAACAAGTTTTAAAAAATGGATATTACTCGTGAAGGTTTTCGCTGGATAATTTTTTACGATTTTAGTAAAGGCCTAACTCAACAACAATGTATAGATTCGCTTCGTTCAACTTTTGGTAATGAAGCACCATCAAAAAAGACTGTTTATAATTGGTTTGCAGAATTTCGTCGTGATCGTGCGCCCGTCAGTGATGAATCTCATGAAGGTCAACCAAAATCTGTTGTGATTAAAAAAACATGGATGCTGTGCTTAAAATAATTAAAGAAGATTGGCACGTGACTTACCGTGAGATAGAGGCATCCTTTGGCATATCACAGACTGCTATACATTTGATTTTGCATGAACATTTAACTGTGAAAAAGATCTGTTCCCGATGGATTCCGCATAATTTGACCGAAGCTCAAAAAAAGGCTCGTGTTGATTGGTGTAAGGGAATGTTAAAAAATTCAACCTAGGCACTGCAAAATCTGTATACAACTTTGTTATAGGTGACGAAACTTGAATTTATTCATATGAACCGGAAACTAAACCAAAATTCACAAAAGTTGTTCGTTCACGAAGCACTTCCAAGAAATTGATCGCTTGTTTCTTCGGTTGTACTAGACATGTCGCAACCGTTCCTTTAGAGGACCGATGAACAGTTAATACTGAATGGTATAGAACAATTTGTTTGCCAGAAGTCATCGACAAAGACAGGAAAAATAACCAAAACGTCGCATCGTTCTTCATTATGACAATGCAAGATCCCACACAGCACGTCAAACAATTGATTATTTGAAGGAGAAAAACATCTAATTAATATCTCATTGCCCGTATTCACCTGATTTATCCCTTAACGATTTTTTTTTTCCCAATGTCAAACCTTCATTTTCATCACCTCAAGAACTGTTGAAGCCTTCGAAAACCATGTTTTTGAGATAACAACTTCAGAGTGGTATCTCAAACTATTTTTGGAAAAAATGTTTCAAGAATTGGTATTAACTCATACAATAGTATATAAATCTTAAAGGCGAATATTTCGAAAAGCAATAAAACAGTTTGTTCCAAAAAAAAAATTCCTTTCCTAGTTTTTGTACAAACTTAAAATGTAGCCCTCGTATAAGGGAAGCATTGTGATCATACTAATTTTTATTTTTCGAGATTTCGATGGATGTCCACGAATTAAGGACTCTACGTAAAATTTTGATTATTTCTAATATGATGTCTGTCGGTCCGTGTACACGTATAGAGAAAATTTGGCTAAACGGATTTTTACGTAACTTCATTTTAAAATTTTTGTTATCAATGACCAAATTTTAGTAAAAGTCGGTATACCATAAAATGACAGTATATTCTATCCTGTTATTATGTCCTGTTATTCTGTCCTGTTATTCTATCCTGATGTTGCATAATCTGTATTTGAAAACTGTCTCAATTGGCAGCAATATTGGATGAGTATTTTAGATTTGACAGTTAGTTAAAGAATTTGTGTTTCTGTGTATTTGGCGTTTTTTTATTTTTCACAATGATGTATCAAAGAATTAGCATTAAATTTTGCGTAAAAAATTAAATCAAGTTCTGTTAAGTAGTGGAAATGTTGCAGAAGTCATTTGGTGAGTCGAATATCAATGAACAAGCTATTTACAAATGGCATAAGCGCTTTCAAAATGGCCGTGAATCAGTTGAAAATAATAATAGAGTTGGGAGACCCAGCACTTCAATGGTCGGAAAAAACTTGAAAGAATTTTTGACAACCGACGAATTACAATTAGAGAGATTGCTGAAGAAGTTGGTATATTGTATTGTTCATGGGAAGAAATTTTTACAAATGTTTTGTGCATGAGGAGAGTTGCAGCAAAATTTGTTTTGAAATTTAAAAATTTTGAACCAAAAATGCGTTGTAAAGAAATCGCTTAGGGAATGATAGATGATGTCGTCAATGACTCAACATTACTCCAGGATATCATAACGGGTGAGCAGACTTGAGTTTATGGTTATGACATCGAAACAATGGCTCAATCATCTCAATGGAAACTTCAAAATGAACGAAGACCCAAAAATGCACGCTAAGTTCGATCGAATATTAAAGTTCTTCTCACTTGTTTTTTCGATTATCGAGGTATTGTGTTCCATGTTTTTTTACCGAAAAGTGTTACAGTTACTACAGAATACTATTTGAGCTTGTTGCGTCGGCTGCGTGAAGCAATTTGTAGAAAACGGCAAGATTTATGAAAAGACAATTCTTGGAAATTGCACCATGATAACGCACCAGCTCGTACTTCATTGCTTGATCGAGGTTTTCTGTCCGAAAATAGCACTGTTATGATACCACAACCTCCCTTTTCACCAGATATGGCCCCATGTGATTTTTTCTCTTCCCGAAGATGAAAAATACAATGAAATGACACATTTTACGACCATTGAAGAAATAAAAGCAAAATCGCTGGAGGAGCTGAACGTTATACCAAAATCTGCGTTTCAGAAGTGTTTTGAAGACAGGGAAAGAAAAAATGGTAGCATAAGTGTATTATATAGAAAGGAGACAATATAAAAACTAATGAATAAATAAATATTGTTTTGTAAATTAAAAAATTACACGAACTTTTTGATCACACCTCGTATATCTTACGTTGTAATGTGAACGTAAGTTATATAATTATAAAACTTTTTGTCAATTGATCCAGTAAAACAATACATTTCCAGGTACCGCAACTTGCAAGTACTCTTTACATTTTTATTTGATTTAAGGAGGTACCCATATATATATATATATATATATATATATTTTAAATTTAATTTAGGGAGCCTATCAACTAAGGTTATTGGCACCCGGTACATTAAATTATTACATTATTAATTTATATAAATTTATTTCAATCTTTTAAAATTATATTATTTTCAATTTATGGAAATCTTTTAGATATTTCATTATGTTTACTCCAACTTCATGTTCATTTTTCAGAGCTTTCTTTAACGTTGTTGGAATGTTATGTTTCAATCTTTGTATGTATTACCCATGTTGCTACCCATGTTTAATTACCCAAAAATTAAAACATAAAATTTAATTCCATTTTTTCATCAAAAATGTATTATATTGCAAAAATGAAACTATGCAACTTTCCAAAGTGACATCAATTATGTTCCAATTACCATTGACGTCATATATTACGATTAATTGTACTTAATAGCAATAATTTTAATAATATTTATATTAACAGTTTTGTATATATATTGTGAGTTTTTACGAATAAAATTAGTATCAACCAAACTGTTTTTACTCCCACAACTGTTTTAGACATCCTTGAGCCTTACCTTAGGGTACGGTGAGTTTGCCGTACCGGTTGTGCGTAATTCCATCTACAAGATACGCTGTACAACATCAACAACTTAAGCACGCTGTGCTTATAACCGACACCGGACCGTTCAACCATCAGGACGTTCCACCACCCAGGTGTCGACAGCTATAAACGGCCCACCGCCGCACCAGGTTTCCGCTACCAACCAATCACTACGCGGCTACTGAGGACGTCGTCAACTGCATGGTCTCTCCGCCGCACCAGGTATCCGGCACGCGGACACCAACCATTGCCTGGTTACAGAGGACGTCGCCAACTGCACGGTCCCGCTGCCACCCAGGCACTTCGAGCCAAGGCTCAACAGCCTCTCAGGTACCTCCTACTACAGGCCAGCTGCAGCCTAGGTGCTGCCGACATACGCCCAGCCACCACGTCCAATCCAGGTAGCACTACCTCTAGACCTATTCGCCTTCAGTGTATCACCGCTACCAAAGTGATACCAACGCCATCGTGTCCCCATTCGCCATCAACTCCGCTGCTCTCATAAACTAACACACTTAGGCCCAGTATTACAGTACAAGTTTAAACTCGATCCGCCGCTTAAGCTTTAGTTTATTTCAAAATTGAGTATATCAGTGTTGGTTTAGGTTTAAGCTAACAGTAACTTAAGCGGTGCACTGGTGGTCGCTTAAACCTTAAGCTTGGAATTATAACCTATAATAGTTCATTTTGATTTGTCAAAATTAAGATAGAATAATGAATTTGATAGAACATTATAATTTTTATCTTTAATTATGAGATTCGTTATGATGAAGCAAAGATTTATAGAAGACAATATTAATACATGGAACGATTTAGAATTTTATAGTAGATTTCAAGATGGCCGTGAATCAGTTGAAAATAATAATAGAGATTGTCCAAAGTATCTGTCTGATAAAACAAAAACAAATTGGTAAGTATTTAAATATGATTTCGGGCATTAATATTGATGTATTTAATTTAAAACCGAACAAATAAATGTGTAATATTTAATAATTTATTTGTTAGGAGTAATGGACTACATCCAATAAATGCATTATTATTAAACTTTCGGTATTTACCCACAGGGAATTTCTTGATAAATAACAGCTGGAGATTTTGCTGGTATTCGCAAAACAACAGCAAAGAAATGCGTTTGGATATTATTTCAAGACATTGCTCCTCAAAGAAAAATATTAATAAAATTATATATTTATAAAATATTATACAATCTATAAAATAAATATTATATTAATATATAATATATTTAAATAAATACAATAAAACATAAACAAATAATGATTTTGATACTATTGCCATCTACCGTGATATTTAAAAACACTCAAATTTCAAGAAATATATTGCCAACATAAACAAAAAAGATTCGAATACGAGTTTAGCTAAATTTTACACTGATATACTGTTCATTGGTTTAAGCTAAAGCTTAAGTTTAGCTAAACCAGTATTTAAGCCTTCGTGATCTTCACAGAATCATACAGCATTCTGTTTACCCACATATATAATTAAAAATCTTATAATGCTTTGTTTAAATAAATTCAGAATTTTCTGATGATATTTTACAGGTAATACAATTTTAAAAATTACTAATTTTAAAATAAAAAATATGCAATCATTTGCAATACCCCACCGTTATTGTATGATTTTCTTTTGCAATATAATTTTTGTCAATTAGATTTCTCTCCGTCGCCAAATTCACCATCACCGAGTTGATGGCATCGAGTTGAGCATCGCCAAGTTGTCGCATGCCGATGTAGAATTTATGTGAAATCCAAAAATCAACCATACTAACAGTACCCAAAGAAAATGGGAGTTTATAAAGAGTAATTTAAAAAATATATACACCCCTTTTTCCAAGAACGTGAAATTGCCACAATTATCTTTAGTACCTAATTTCGTCTTCGCAAAATCTTGAGAGAGCTTGATAATAATTATATTCATCAAGACACATTAATATTTCTGAGTAAATATTTACTGTAGCTTCTGAAATATAATCAGATATACTGTTCATCTTCGTATATTATGTAATAAAACTAAGCAACCTACGCACAATATTTAGTTCCGTATAATTATGTGGGCGTAATGAACTCTAATTACTTTGTTGAGGGTGTCAAAGAGATCACTGATTATAATTATAGCTTTGTAATATTAATTGACATAACATTGTAAAAAAATATTATGAATAAAAATTAAACAAAATGAAAATTTAACTAATTAATCCACCTTTCATATATGATACTAATTTGACAGAACATATAATTAATAATAGATTATAATGTTTTCAACAAAACATAATATTAATAACAGTAGCAAAAAATATGAAAAAACAAATATAGGTTAGGAATATGTTTTTTCAATTATAAATTGTTGCTAGCTTATAATTAAACAAAATAAATATGATTGCACTTTTGTACATTTTTGAAAAATTGATATGAAGTATGAATTTTCACACATTTCCGGTTTGGATGTGTTTAAAGTGATAACAAATTGTGGGTACATATTAAAAATCATATATTTCTTTAACATTTGAAAGATTAATCCACGTCTTCCATCTAGAGACTTCTTCAGACAGTCAGATAAATATTGCAAACTCGGTGTTGCAAAAAATTCTATAACTTTCGAAATAATTATCAGATCAAAAATTCCTTTTGTACTATCCCTGTTCACATTAATATGCATTACTCATCCTTTTTTCGGGTTATAGGGTGTGGGACAAAAGGTTTTTTTTAGCAAATTTTTGTAAAATTCATGTAAAAAGAAATAAATTTTAAAAAACCACTTTTTGTTGCTTAAGCTACGAGCTTTCGTTTGATATCACACAATAAATTTTTAAAAAATTATTATTTTTTCAACTATGGCAAATATTGGATATTTATCGAAAAATAAATTTGATCCAAAATTCCTGTTAAACTATTCTGGTTCCCATGAATGTACACTATTCTATTTTTCTGATTTTTAGATCAACCCCTCTGGGAAATAAAGTGGGAGGACAAAACTTCTTGACACATTTTTGGAGAAAGTCCCATAAAAATATTTAATTCCAAAAATAAAACTTTGTTGTTTTATCCCGGCATTAAGGGGTGTCAACCTAAACAAATCTTTTAAAAAATATTTATTTTTTTGTTTGATTTAGTGATCGTCATATTTTTTCAGCGATTTTTTTTTTTATATAAATAATTTTAGAATATGTTTTCGAAAACTTAGAAATAATTTCAAACCTATTTTTTTCTGATTACATCGTTGTGTTTTACTCATTTTTAGCATTTTTAGATCAAGATTCCTTCGTTATCTTCATTTAATTTTATTTTTTTTTAAATATTTTTATTTCGTCTTTTGATAATGGCGTACTTTTAACTTTTAACTATTTGGTTACGGTAAAAAAAGTAACGGTAGCCACACGGAGCTATGACAGGTGAGTATAGTGGATGGGGAATGAAAATAACTTACTTCTTCGCCAAAAACTGCTGAAACATAAGAGAAGTGTAAACTGGTGCATTGTGATGGTTGACATTGTTTAAAATGCCTTGACAAGACTAATATGATATTTCTACTTCTTCGGCAAGTTCTCTATCAGTCAGTCGTAGAGTGGTATGGGTTAATTGATGAAAATTGATAACCTTTTCGTTGGATATAGAAATTAAAGCATGTCCGATCTCCTAGTACATTTATAACCACTTATATGTAGCGTTAAAACTATTTTCGCCCCAGATCATCTTCTTCAAAAGTTGTTTTCAAAAGTTCAAGAGTTTCTGTCATTGTCTTACCAAATTCGAAACAAAATTTCACAGACTCGCTGCCCAGCGATCAGGTTCATTTTAAAATTCACCAGGGTCAAGTAAATCGAACTACAAAAAGCGCTATAGAATTTAGTAATGTGTGAAAATTGTATAACATGTTACAAATTTAAAGTAATGAGACGAAATTTCTTAGAAATTGGGAAGACTACAAAAACTGGACTGCGTCGAACCGAAAAATATATCGTCCTTCTTCCTTGGTGCAAATTTAGACACGTGTAGTGTTATGATTATATGTGTATGCAAATGTTTTAGAGCAAGGGTTCCCAACTTATTTCAGTCGCAGAACTCTTTCTCTCTTAATATAATATTGTGAAATAAAAAAAAATACTTACTTGATCATTGACCCGATTTACCATAACTGGTGTCAAGTTTTGTTTGAGTTATAATTTTACATGTATTTATTTTCATTTTTTATGGACGAACGTCGCCACATTCGTTTTTTTAATTTATTTTTCTTGTGTTCCATTTCTTACTTCATTCCACGTGATTTATCTTCTCTCTACCACCTTTCTAATTTCGTTACTCCCTTCGCTCCTAGGTCTTCCTCCATGCCTTTTTTTAGATATCCTGGTTTCGTATAACTTCTTCCCTCCACTACTTTCATCCATCCTTTGGATATGACATGTCATTTCAATTGTCCTTCTGCTATTATTTCTTCTATTGATTTTGTTTCCAATTTTTGGCAAATTTCACTGAATATAGATGTATAACAAAAAATCAGAAAATCAGAAATAATTGATTGAAAACATAATAAGCAGATTAATAATAGAAAAGCAAATAATATTCCTCCAAATTGGTAATTAATGTAAAGGAAACTTTTTTGTTCTTTCAATATTTTTTCAAAATTTGATTTAGCTGTGGCAAACTGAATTTCTATATAAGTAGTGGTTGGATGCCCTACTTCTGTATTTTGTTTTTGTTACAGTGTAGAGCGAAAATACGTTATCACACAAATGCCACTAAACAACAACAAACAACAAAGTGCCTTTTTAAATAAATATGGAAATTGCTCTTTAAACGCCAAAACCCGTTTAATGAAACTTCATTAAATTTAAATTTTATTTGGCTGTAAGGAGTCAGATCGATAAGTTTTCATAGTCAAGGCGATTTTTTTTTTAATATTTCAACGACCTATTGCAAAACCCTGAATAGTTATTTTCATCTTTTAGTGGAGGAAAGTGGAAGAAATGCAGATCCCATCTTCCAATGAAATATTTATAATATTTGAAACTTTTTTTAAGTAACTTTTTCACACAAATTTAAATTATTATTTAAAGCTCAAAATCTCATTTTATTACGGAACCCAAATTTTATCCACGGAACTCTAGGATTTCGCCGAACACAAGTTGGGAACCGCTGTTTTAGACTATGGTAAAGAAAAATATGGTATAACATTATACAATCGGTATATCAATAACGTTTTATGCAATAAAGAATAAAGAAATTTATACTACATTCTTTAGTAACTATTTGGTCTAATATTTATTTTTCTAATTCCTAAAAGTCATTGACACAAACACGACTATTGAAAATCGATTGAAATAAATATTCATTTCTATTATCTTCCGTGAACGCAATCTTAACACACAAATTTCACCTTATCCAAACTAAAAATAAACCAATACGGTGAAGAAAATTAATAAATATTCATTAAAGCAGTAAAAATACCACCTAGGAACTAAAATAAGATATAGTGGGGACCCCAATATTTGAATAACAAATTAACTTGATGATCTATGAAAATCAAATGAGATCTTTGCCTAAAACAATTCATTAACTTACCACACTCTTATTAAAATACAATAGACAATAATTAAGATGGCATCTTTATTACACTTTGTTGAAATTAGTGTTTTAACAGAGTTGGCCCAAGGGCGGACGATGCAATAGCATCGGACCCGGCTAACCTCAACTATTTTTTCAAATTCTATTAAGTTATAAAATTCTATTAAAAATTTTAAAAGGTACAATCCTTGGGATTTAGTTTTGGAAACTTGTGATCCAGAATATCGTTATGACACAGTTTAAAGGAAATCGTGAACAAAGGATATTTGTATTTGAGTTTTATTGTTTTATTGTTGTTGAGTTTTTAACATTGACTGCGAGTTTACTAGTGCCTTATACCCTTTTCACACTAGATCTTTAAGACGAGTGAACTTTCACACTTGTTGTTTAAATCTCTGGTGCTGTCATCAGCTACAGTAATTTTGTCCTTAAGTTACCGTCATGAAATTACCAGTTTTGAACTGTCTGCGCAGACGCACATTTTGAATTATTATAAAAAATTAAGGATATTTCATTTCATTCTACAATAAAGGCACTACAATAAAGAATATATTACACCTGTATTAACATGTAACTCGATACATTTTATCTCAATTATTGTAGCTCTGTATTTTATTAAACACATTATTAAAATAAATAATTATATTATAACAATAAGCATAAACTTCTTATAACGTCGATATAATACAGTATTCTTGTTTATGATAATATAAAATGTTGACAGCACAAATTCAAGGAGTATTTTTTTATAATAGAAATTAAGTTGGCAATGCGGACGAAGTTTAAGACGCAGATCTCTGTCTTAAACATCGCTTGTATTTAACCGAGGCCATACGGTTTCACATTAGCGTTTAAAGATACATTCACTTTAACATCCGATCTTAAAGATCTAGTGTGAAAAGGGTATTATACATTGTGCATACATAAATGCAATCCAGTATTGTAACAATACATTAATACAGCGATTTCCAATCTGTGCGCCGCGAAAACGTTCTAATTCTGTGGGGGCTTTTTTAGGATCGGTCGAAACGTCAAGGTTGGCTAAATGAATTTAAATAATTTCATTTGTACTTCATGGTACTTACTTTGAAAGGAGCTCCACATAGTGGATTCCAAGACTTGCCAGCGGTATCAAGTCTGAAAACCTAAATGATCCGCCGGTTGTAGATTCTTTATGAGAGGAATAAGGGTGTTTGAATTAAAGTCTGTATTTTACTTAATCTAAGTTTAATGTTTAGTTAGAATCGAAAGGTAATTGATTACATTTGAACTTACAATTTAATGCTGGCTATAAAATCCCATGATAGACACTCAAACACAAAACCTCACAATCACCGTATTCACATCACAAGCCGCTAAACAACTCACAACACTCACGGTGTTTAACCCGTTAACGAGGTTCGTTTATTTCATTAAACTGTCCTCAACATTTCCAGATTACCTCTGGTTTACCCACTTCACGTTACAAGGTTTCTCTACCAAAATGCTTGGAGGTTCGTCCGTACACGGTGACGGTTTAAGCATGACTCCTTTTGTCTCTCACAAGATTTTTCTAACTCTTTTCTTAAACTAATAATTTGATCTATGACCCCATTTTTTTGTCCTTGTAAAAATAATCAGCTCTCCACATTAACAACAAACCCTTTTATAAACTTATCTTTCTATGACCAATAATTTATAAACCGTAATAATTAATTTTGACTCTAATTACTACGAGGTTCATATCACTGAAAATATATGGTCGCCTATCAGCATCTGTGTAAACATTTGACCATGCTATTTGATCTAAACAATAATGTTCTTTCAAACAAATCATATAATATACGACGGTAATTCTACTCGTATCTGTCGACACTTAACTAGAAAAATATATGATAGCTCAACTAATCTTTGAGGATGTTTATCTTAAAATAGATTAGTTTTTATATTTGAATAATTTGAATACTTTTAAAATAATTGAATAATTTTATTTTAAATAATAATGAAATTTTATTTCTGAAATTACCACTCCCACAATTCCTCCAACAGCATTAGTTACACCAATGTTTCGAACTGGGGCGCCGTGAAATTTTTTTGATATATTAAGGGCGCCGGAAACCGAAAAAGTTTGGGAACTACTGCATTAATAGATAAATTACATTAGTAATTAAACAGAATAGTAATAATAGAACTGTATATGGGATAAGTATGGTTTACTGTAGCTATTAGTAAGGTAGGTTTTTTATGTTTCGTTTATATGAGTTGTATGTAAAATTTAAAGAAATTCTTTTTTATTATGGGGTTATCACCTATGAGCTTCATACAGAATATCGAACAGATTGTGCAAGGTTTTGGGTAGTTTCTTCTACAAATATGGCAACCCTTCATACATAAGTATTTGTAAGTTTCCCTTTTCTGTATAGTTTGTTTCACACATTTTAGGGATTTTTACGTATTTAGTAAGAAATAACAAATTGTGTGAACAAATTCAAAATCATAAATTTCGATAAAGGAAAAAATAAACACCTGCTTCCATCTAGAGACTCAAAAGCAGGCATGTGCAACCTACGGCCCACGGGTCGGATCCGGCCCACGGAAACTATCAAAAATCCCATTGAATTTGGTCCGCGTGTATATCTTTGTTTTCAGAGATCAAATCCGGTTAAATGTTAATGTGGAAAAAGCGCCACTTTCTCTGCAAATGGAACTACTTGAGCTACAGGAGAACTCTGATTTAAAATAAAAAATGAAGGAGATTTCACTAATTGAGTTTTATAAGAAATATTTCCTAGTTGACAAATTTCACAGGTTTTGCTCAGAAGAGAATAACGCTCTTTGGAAGCACTTACTAATGTGAGTAGTTTTTTTCTAGGATGAAGTTCGTTAAATCAAAAACAAGGACGCGAATAACGGATTCGCACCTAGAGAACACGTTGCGTGTTTCTACATCAGTTGTTTTCCCGAACATTAATAAACCTGTGAGCAATCTGAAGTTTCAACCGTCCCATTTAAATTAAACAAATATTTTGTTCTTATCGAACAATATTTATGCATTACAAAAGATTTTTTATTTTTTTCTTGTGTTTTTTTATGGATGTTATGAACTTGTTATGAACTATGTATAGTTTAGAAAATTTAGAATGATTTATTTATTTTTATAATAAAGAAAATTTCAGTGAAGTAATTAAAAAAAACTGATGATTCTAAAAAAAAAGATCCTTAAAAATTTCTGGCCCACGAATGTATTTCAGATCGCTATCCGGCCCTCGGTCTTTTGGAAGTTGCACATGCCTGCTCTAAAGCATACTTGCAATGCGCTAGCATCAGGACCCAGCTATATTTATCCAGTTCTTCAGTCAGATACATATTGTGAGCACGGTGTTGCAAAAAAATCGATGACTATATAACTCGAAATAATATTATCGGATCAAAATTCCCTTTGTAATGTAAAATTGTATTATTCTGGTGCATTATTCTAACTTTTAGAATTGCAATTTACTTTCAATTTAGCATGTCTGCAAACCAATCTGGAGAAAATTGGATGTTCTATTAGCAAAATGGTAAAAAATCGTAGGGCCGGCAAAACTGGCTGGAGGGTTGTAAAATCTAATTGATTGTCGCACCAGGCCTCATATTTTGCTGGGCTGACTGTGTGTTTACCAACATATCAGTTACACATGATTAAAATTCAAATTAACTCTTATAAATTCCCTAAACGAATATTTAAAAAGATATTTACAAAATTTAAAACGATTAAAAAATAATTTTCTTTTATTATATACCAATTAACTTATATATGTTAATTATTGTTATAAACTAGCATCTTAATTTCATAATTAGTTTAAATTAAATTATTCAAAAACGATTCAGTTTCATGCAGCTGGCGTTCTTAAACCAGGAGGGACTTTATGAAGCATATAATTTCACAAAAATCTTGTTTAAAATACCAAAACCGTGGAATTAATTAAATATATTCTTAGTTATCTTATCTCTCTACCTTGTCCTGGATACCATTTTAATAATTGACTATAATTTACTTTTATTAAGATATGGCTAAAGGAAGTTTCCGTTTAGAATAAATAAAGGTAAATAATAAACATATTCAACTCAACGCTTTATCTAATATTTATTTTAATTAATTTTTTTTTCTGTGTTATTTGAAATTTTTTAACTGAACTTGTAAATTGTATTCACCTTATTGTTAAAAATATAGATTTTGTAGTTTATACGACGTGTGTAAATTAAGTAACCGGACTGGCAACATAGCGTTTGATCTGGCAACATTTGGGACGCGGCAGGTGAACATGAGATACGCCTTCAGTACGAGTTTGAACTCGCTAGAGTAATTTTTTTGCCCGTAGCAATTTTTTTCGTGAAACAGTTTGTTCTAGTGCGTTCTAAAAATGAGTGACACTCATTTCGAGCAACGGTGTGCTATCAGGTTTTGCTTCATACTTGGGCACAGTGCAACGGAAACTTTTGCAAAACTTCAGCAGGCCTACAGAGATAGTGTTTTGTCAAGGACCCAGGTTTTTTTGTGGTTTAAAGCATTTTCAGAAGGAAGAGAGGTGATTGAAGATGAATCACACACCGGAAGGCCTTTATCTTCAAAAACCGATGAGAATTTGGGATCTTGCGCGTTGACAGTCAGAATGATCGGGGAAGAGTTGAATTTGACTGACACTACCGTTCATCAGATTTTGACCAATTAATTGGGGATGAGAAAAATCTGCAACATCAATAAACGAGTTTTTGGCCAGTAAAAACATGCCTGTGGCTTCTTAGCGTCCTTATTGAAAAATCTATTTAAATTTTAGGGGTTGTATCAAATGTTACACTTTTTTTTGCAACAATGTTACAACATAGAAATATCTGTTATTATTAGTAAGGAGTTATTAAAAAAAAAAAACGTAAGAGTAGACCGAGAAAAAAATTACGTATGTCTGAATAAATTTGGAACGTTAGATCTATTCACATAATCTATGACACCCTTTGACCCCGGTGATGGTAAAGATATTTGTATTTGTAGCATTAAAGTTTAAAAATGTATAATTAAAAATCAAAAACATGTATCGTCGTTAATGGCCATTGTTGCTAAGACCAAATAAATAAATTTAAAAAAGAAACCTTTGGCGCTACATAGTATTGAGCATTTTTTTTTTTTTTTTCTTTAAACTGTTAATTTTTCTTAAAAATAGTTCTTGTTTATTTATTTATATATATTTTTTTATAAAATAGCTAGTAAAAATGGACAAATACTCAAATAGGCAAATAAACAAGATGAGATATGTGACCACCGCCTTCATCAATAAAGATTCTGATTCTCCTATTAATTGATCTAAATGATTAAACACAAATTCTTTAAACTATCTAAATTTTCAAAGATGACAGTAATAAACAGTTTTTGTTTTTGTTGTTGCTAGATTACCGCCAACATGCATTATATTGTTGTCTTTCTCTTCCAGGCCTTACTCTGACGATTATCAGGTCGCGACTGGAGCTCTCTGGCATAAACTAAAGATTACTTTTTACAGTAGGTGAGACTGTCGGCTTTACCTGTCCTTTGAAGCACGCCCCATACTCCCGAATATTAATTCAGAGGTACAGGTACTCATTTAAAGGAAGACTGAGTGGCATACGGTAGCAACGATTATTTATTTTATTTTTTTGAAAATCTTTTGCCCCTTCTGGTGATCGATCTCTCGATCCCACACTTACAAAGCAAGTGAGTTAACTCCTACACTTCTGAAACCGCAAGGTAAATGGTACTTCTACCAGTATAATTTTCGAAAACTGAACGCCTAAATAGTGATTATACTAAAAGATGCTGTATTACTTTATTTTCAAGAAATTTACCCTGCTCTAAAATTCCTTTATTTAGATATCATCATTGGCGCGATAGCCCGAAGTGAGCCAAGGCCTCCTGTTTCCAGGTTTCATGATCATGTTTTCAATCTATGTACATAGAGGAGTAATATGGTCAGTATTACGTCCATTTTTTAGCGTATACAGAAAGGCACCCACAGTTTAAAGCCGGCTGCGAACGGCTAAGCATAACCTGTAATTTGTATAAATATTTTTACACACATTATTTGACATAAGCCGGAATTGAACTCACGTCCCTTGCCTAGCGATCAAATAGCAGGTACAGAAGATTTAACGATTACAGCTACAGGCTTGCTTGATTTAGATATAACTAGAAAAAAAAATATGTCCCTGGGCAACATTTAGTGCTTTGGTTAACGAATGTCAATTACTGCAAATTATTAGTACTTATCATAATTTACATTTATTTATAATACTTTTCAGAAACAATTTTACATTTTATTTATACAAAAATTGAAACGAACAAAAAAGTTTCGAAATTATGGCAATCGAACAAATAGACATAATTTAGAGAAATTATTTCCTTCCTCCATTTAAGTATTCTTCGATTAATAAGTGAATAGGCAGCAATTTGATTTAATAGATTCGGCAAGGCAAAACTTTTATCAACGCGAGCCATATTTCGTTAAACAGAATCCGTTGCGGACTAGAGGACAAAAAAGAACATCCAAAAGATACAACGAGCAAAACAATAGAAAACCTAAGAAATCTGACGAGCTAGATATATGAAAATCCAAACATTCTGACGAGGAAAATAAAAGAAAATAATCAGTGTAAAAAGTACGGCTTAGGTATAAACAGCGGGAAGACAAAGTACATGATGATAAGTGAGAAAAAATTGAAAAGGTCAACACACATAAGTATTTGGTATGTGTATTGCATGACACTAGAGAGGATTCCCGTGAAATGAGAAGGCGAATAGAGCAAAGCAGGTCAGCTTTTAAATGAAGAAACTACTAACATCGCACGATTTACGAATCGAATTAGCACTTAGCACGATTAGTGAATTACTACATCTTTCCAGTAGTGTTGTATGTTAAAGAGGCCTTGGAAGTTAGAGAATAGATGCTTTTGAAATGTGGCTTTATAGATAGGAACATAACTACAATTAATGTTCAAAATTAAAAAGAGGAACTTGGAATATCTAGGCCATCTAATGCATGAATAAACACCATTAATTACGGTTGACAATGAAAGGAAAAATAAATGGCAAGAGATCAGCAGAAAGGCGTCTAATATCCTGGTTGCGGAACTTAAGAAAGTGGTTTGAAATGCCAAGCATAGATCTTTTCAGGACGGTAGCATCCAAGGTTAAAGATTGCTATGCTAGTGGCTAACCTTCAAAGCGGATATGGCACTTGAAGAAGAAGAAGAACCAGTATTAGAATTTATGTTTAGTATATTGTATATTATATACAAGTTTAACTGGATATATAGATAGGTATTATATGTAAAAATTTAATTTCATTATTATCATTTATAGTACAAATTTTTGAAAATTAAGTTGAATGTACTTGCTTAATCAAGACAGGAGTGTACATATCCACTCAGGGCTTTTATTTGCTAAGACAGACTATAGATATATTTCTGTGTCTCGCATCCCCATCTACTGATGCACGAATCACCACTGCATTTGAAACTTCTTCTCAGTAAACTCTGAGTCACGTACATCTGTGGTGGCAATGGACCTGGCTTCAATAAGCCTGGACGTTTGACAAGAAAAGATTGTAGCGATCACAGTTTCCGGGAATGTTCTTTTTACTTTAAAACTCTTAAATACGCACGATAAACCACCTACAGGAATTCAGTTATTTGAGCTGACCGCAAAATGTTATAAATACTAATAAAAAGCGTTTTATCCATGTAGGTGGTTCTGAAAGATGAATAATATAATACTTTCTAAAAAACTAATAGATTCTTTTTCTTAGAACATGGATTGATTTTGTGTTTTGTGAAGTTTTTTGATTAATAACGGTACTGTTCTTTGGATATGCAATCATAACCACAAAGTTGTAATTGACAATAACCATTTCCTTATTTATTCCTCGGTTTTATCCAGAATCACAAGAAATACTAACTATATGTTAATTTCTACGGAAAAGAGCTAAAGTATAAGATAGAATATCACTCTTTATAAATTCAACTTAGTTGAACTAGTAGGTGGAGTGTACAATGGCGTGTCTTCACTGGATCGCCATAGTCATTCAGCATTGTCGTGCCACTATGCTCCACGAAAAACGTGGGCCCTATCCATGGCATAGCCAAGATGCCATCATGAGGGGTGTGGGGTGAAAAAAATTGACATCCAAAGCAACGAATGAGCAAAAAAAATCGACGTGATGACAAAAAATGAGGACGAATTGAAGTGATGGCACAAAATACGGTGCTGACAAACAATCTAATTTCATGGAGGAGTACTAACTTGCCTACACCACTGCAACTTCGTGAAACCAGGCCTTGTCCTTTACTGAGTTTGAAGCACAATTTTTGTTTCCACGAGAATTGTGGTTTAATAATATCTGTCCGATATATAGAATAAATACATCGAGCAATATGGTGTTGACTGTATGATTGTACTATTGCTTTTGCCTATATTTACACTTACCACTAAACTCAAATCCGATAGAAAATCTTTATTATTTACCGAAAATTACGGGAAACGACACACTTCTCCCCTAAAGAACTTATGTCCTTTAAGCTTTTAAAATATTAGTATCTTGACAATGTCGCGTGACTTGTCGGTGTACGCCTTTAGGTCAACCTGATTTGGAAGCCCTAGTCCCCTACGCAAAAATGCAATAAATAAAACATTTAATAGTTATATACAACTGATGAAAACGATAATATTATCGTTTTCATTTTTATTTTCATGTGCGAATTAGCGGGGGGCCCTGTTTTATAGGGCCTGAGACGATCGCCTCTACCACCTGTACGTAAATCCGCCACTGCTAGGAAGACTTAGCCTGCAGTATTTGTTGATAGAGATAATAAAGAGAATCAACACGACCTTGACCCCGAAACTGAAATCCTTTTGAATGTATTTCCTGTTTCAATGGGCGCTATATTGTTTTTGGTCAAAATATTACATGTTTTCTATATGATTCTTATGTACTGTATACTCCAGGACATTTTTTTTTAGTGCATTTTTTATTTCAAAACCTGTTTTTATGTATAAACAATTATATTATGTGCGTTACTACCTATATAATGTGTAATGTTTGGACTCTTCATATAAATAAAGCGGCAATACCAAGCGCTAAGCTATAAAGTTTAGTATCTATTTTAAGATCTGTTGTTGTTTTCATAGTTTAAGGTTTAGTACATAGATCTTTATTGTGTAGGTACCAAACAAGTAAGTTAAACTGGTGAATTGTTGTTCATTTGGCTATACAAATCGTAGCAACTCGAAAAGAAAGAATTAGCTTGCAGCACAAGAAATGAATTGTCCTGTATAATTTCATGCGTAAGTATTTTACTGAATTTGTAATTTATTCAAGTTTATTAAGATTTTTACCTGTTGAAAGAATTATTATTATTTTTGTTATAATCTGATATGCTAAAATATACAACAAAGTATATTTACAGTATACACGTAAATAAAATATATGTGCTAATAAAAATATATTTTTTTTTTTAATGTAATTTTGTAGAATATGGTGTTTTATCTTTAGTTTTTGTTTATGTACAAAATTATTTAAATCCCATTTCCCTCCTAATTCCAAAAAAATAAGAACAAAAAAAATATTATGGAGATATTACATTGATAAAAGCTAATGTTTTGGCCATGTCCAATATGGTGGCTCCCAGTTTTCCCCGCCGCACTCTGCAGCACTTACCTGTTTCTCCCGCGGAACTCTGCTACACTTACCTCGTCTATAATCCCGGTTTACGTGTTCTCTATACATATATTAAAAACTTCTATATGCTAATCACAAACCAGAACATTTCTTCGCCAAACTATAACGAATAAATAGACTATAACGATATTACGAAAAAATATATATATATATATACAATTTGAAATGTTATTTTTATTAATAATTATAACTTAAAAATTAACTTGATATTTTAGAAAACAGATTTTAATCCATGTTTGTAGGTTAAAATACACATTTTTATTTCCTTCTGCTGGTAATGTTTTCATAAACTATCATCTTAGTTCGTCACCAGATATTTTGTCAATGTTGTAAGGTACCCGTGCGCTGTATAGAAGAATTACATATATATCTCACTATCTCTATGCTGCCGATTTGGCACTGACCAAGTGCATTGACCACAGCATGTGTTATAACCTAGAAATTTTATGATGCATATTATTTAAGATTTTAATGAAAAAATTAACAATTATTTTATTGTTGGATGCATTATGCTATGTCGAGGGAATAAATATTGTTTAAACACGTTTAACGAGTTGTAAAATGTGAATGATCTCATTTATGGCTTTAGTTATTAATAACTAATAATATTGTTTCAAGAATTCTCGCTTCTTTGTTCAGGTGATATAATGTTATGACTTGCTGCTATTTATGTTTTACTGTACAAATTATGCCCCAAAGTAGAATACCGCATGAAACATAGTAATGTTATAATATAATAAATTGTTAATAGAGCCCTAGAGATGACGCAGTTATCCGCTTTACACTTGATATTCAGTTTATTAATTCTGAGAAGATGTTTTTTACAAAAACTCGTTAAATAATTTTGTATCAATACCAGGCTTGCCAGATTTCCAAATCGGGACAATCGCCATTACGAGCGACAAAAAAAAATAAGATAAGAAAGTAAAGAAAATAAAAAAATAATTAAAATAATAGGATCCCAACACCTAGACAGGCGTATAAGGGGCATAGAAGGTAAGTTCTCCGTTTCTTCCGCCGGCCATAGATATGAAAGCCACGTGATCAGTGTGATGTTACGGCCGTTCCTATTATCATTTTAAGTATTAAATACTTGAGGCTGAGTCGACCCCAGAGCTGACGGCTTTCGGTCAGAAGATTCGCGATTCGGAAGATAAAAATCCAAAGGAGGTAGGGGTATCGAACCCGCGTCCTTGTGCTCCGTAGATAACCGTCTTGCCATGAAGCCATGGCAACTCTAAGAAAGTTATGAAACAAAGGCAAATATGTTGGCCATCTTCGGTCGATAAACATTTTCTAAAGGCATTATAATTGTAATTAAAATTTGTTTTGATAAGTATTTCAGCTTCTAAAGTCTTTAACAATAATTTGTTTCTCTCCTTTCTCCAGGATGCACCTATGAGACAAAATATTCTTTCGCAAATTGCATTGAAATGTGGTATTGACATTATGTAACCCACGATTTTATGCAAACTTTTACAAATGGGATGATCTTTAAAAAATATTATCCATTTCTAATCTATTGTTTTTTTTTTTTTCTCTCTCGTTTGCTTCTGTTATATTCAGTACAAATTTATTTATTAAACAGATCTCTTTACCTAGATAATTAATATAAAAATTGAAATGAGTTTTTTTTTTGGGATTCGACTGTTGATGGCGGGAGAGTATCGCTCAAATTGGGACGTGTTATAACCCTGATCAATGCCTAAAGGCGCCTACAGATGGCGTGGCAAGTCACGGCTAGTATTTATACTTGTCTAGCTCGGCGGATCGTGTATATGAGCAACAATTCACAAGTCACAGTCAACGTACGCTGGGCTTGGCGCTGGCCGGCGTTCGCTTCTGAGGCGGTATCCTTATCACAAGTTACACATAACTTATTTACACATAACTTGTGATACTTACACATAACTTTCACTAGAAATACAAAATTAATAAATTATAATTATTCTTTAGGAGAGAATCCATTAAAAAATTATCAGAAGTCCTAGGTATTTTGCTAGACAGTAAGGTTAATTTTGATAAAGATTGACAATATTTGAATCAGATCCTACAAGCTACTTGGATTCATTATAAGATCATGTAAATTTTTCAACAATTTAAAACCAGTCATTGTTTTGTACAACTCCTATGTTTTCAGAACTTAAGCTACTGTAGCTCAGTATGGAATCCCCAATATATCACTCACAAAAAAAGACTTGAAAGAGTTTAAAAGAAGTTCACTAATTATTTATGTTACAAATTTCCACTTACTGATCGTTCGTACAACTCCAAGTGTAAATACCTAAATATAATGTCATTAAAAAACAGGAGAGAGATTACCGACATTATTATCGACTATCGACAATTCTGAGTTATTAGGTAAAATTCATTTCAGCCTACCTACTAAAAACTTACGTATATATAACTTGTTATATATACGTATATTAAACTCACCAATGCATCGGTTAATATGTACTAATATTAATAATCCTTCGTCGATTACGACTGTAGGAGTCACAATAAACATATATATTTTTTTATTTTATAGAGCGTTGCGTCTTTCATGTGCTCTAAGGTGACTAAAGAGACCTATTTTGGCCGTAAAACGTCTGTCACAAATAGGGCATGTTAGCACGGCTAACTGTTGTTGTCCGATGTTTTCTGTTTCCTCGCTATTGCTTTGGCTCGTACTGCTTGCTGTATTTGGTTTTCATACATAGATAATGCCTCGCGCGTAGTTCTTCTCCATATATTTCGGGTTTTTGCCAACTCTTCCCAATTATGGCAGCTTAAGTTTGCATTTTTAAGTGTCTGTAGTATTACGTCTTTGTATCTTTTCCTCGAGGCTCCTACATTACGAACGCCAGTTTGCAGTTCAGAGTAAAGTATCTGCTTCGGTAGACGTTCTCCTGGCATACGTATTACGTGTCCGACCCATCTCAGTTGGTTTTGCATGAGCAAACACTCTATACTGGTGGAGTTGGCCCTATTGAGAACAGATATATTGTCGACGTGATGCTGTCATTTTATTTTCAATATTGTTCTTATGCATCGTTGGTGAAATCTATCCAAAGTGCGATAGTGTCGGCGGTACGGGGCCCATGTTTCTGTCGCGTACAGTAGGGTTGGTAGCACTACAGTTTTATAGACAGCAAGTTTCGTATTGAGTCTGAGGTCTTGGTTTAGCCATACTCTTTTTCTAAGACTTCCAAATTGCTTAGCAGCAGCTGATAGTCGATTATTTACTTCTGCATCGAGGTTACCGTCACAGCAAATGATGCTGCCAAGGTATTTAAAAGCGTTTGTTTCCTTGAGAGCTTTATCGTCAACAAAAAAGTTAGAAATTGCATTTATTGTGTAGCTCTTACCATAAATTCGGTTTTCGTTCTACTTATTTGTAGACCTGATTGTAGGCTTTCTGATTTGTAGGCTTGTTTCAGATAGTCTTGATATTGCCTCTTGTAAGTCATTTAGATCACTTGATAACAGTGCACAATCGTTCGCATAGAGTGCATGCTGTATTGTAGAGTATTGCAACTTAGAGGTGGCTTTGAATCTTGATAATTTGTGTAGCCCTCCGTCAACTCTATAACGAATGTACACACCACCCAAGTAGTCACAGTAGGCAACCTCTAATACTGCTGCAAGGAATATGTTGAACAGTGTAGGTGCAAGAACACATCCTTGTCTGGTGACAATAGTTACTGGAAATGAATTCGACTTCGAGTTCCGTTTAAAGAGACTTTTGCTTCCGTTTTGTCGTGCAAATTACGAATGAGCTGTAGGAGTTTAGGAGAACATCCGAATTTTTGTAATATTATCCAGAGTAATGGACGTGGAATTGTGTCAAATGCTTTGCTGAAATCGACGAAACAGATATATAAGTCCCAATTTTGCTCGATGCATTTTTCTTGCAGTTGTCGGATGACAAATATCATATCGTTGTACCCTCTGTTTCTCCTAAAACCAGATTGTGGTTCTGGATTATGAGCTTCCGATATCGAACTGAGTCTGTTATTAAGTACCTTTGCGAGCACTTTCCCTGTAGTTGATAGAAGGGAAATACCACGGTAGCTGCTACAACAGCTATCGTGTGGTTAATATGTACATTTAATAGTAACTGCCCTAATATAGACATATTTTACGATTCAAATCGCGTTTTCAAAAACAACTTAAAAATTAAATTTCTTTCTAATTCTTAATTTTTTTCAAGAGCGTTGTTCATATTTTTATGTAATATCAATTAACTATATAACATTTATATGTAATATTGTTATACGATTCATGCATATGATTTCGTTTGTTGCATATCTATGTGTATGTATTTATATATTGTATAAGATTTATTTCAATGTATATTGTTTGTAGTCGTACTTATTGTGATCGACCTGTGTACGATTCTAAAATTTACATAAAATAAAAAAAATAAATGAAATAAACAAGTCAAAGCAGTTTGACCAACATCGATGCAGACTTGTATATGCATGTTAACACCGTACACACGACGCGCACAAACTTGTCATCACATCAGTCGAGAGTGTTCTGCTCAAAAGGAAGTTTATAACCATTTTTGCTTAATTATGAAGTCTACTTAAAGTAAAAAGTTGTTTTTTATACTTTTAATCTAATTTAAATATAAAAATCAAGGTTGAAGCTGCGACCATAACCTCACTTCACTGTCAGACGCCATTTTACAAACGTTGGCCTATGTAACACATACGCTTCATCGACACATTGTATGTATGGTACGTATGTTCATGTGTTAACCAGCACTACAAGTTACGGCCAGTGTCAAAACCAGCATTGGCGAACGCTGGCACACCATCTGTAGGCACATTAACACGTACAGGTAGATGCACATTGGCACATTCTCTAAAACGGCGTTAAAAGAACCCAATTATGCATTAAAAGAAAGTGAATCTGCGGAACATTAACAGCGTTATATAATTCCAAACTTCATGAAATGAAAGGCGAACCGCGGTAAGTAAATCTGAAACTGCCTTATTCAAAAATGATTACGCGTTAAGTGAAAAAAAGGTCAAATCGTGTTCAAAGTCTATTAAATGATGTTGGTGAAAAAAATGAATAAGAAATGTAAAATCGAGTTAAGCGAATTCTAAATTGCATCCCAAGAAAGTCAGTCCTTAGTCAACGATTCGGTACATGTTAGTGGAATCCCAAACATCATTAAATGATAGATAAAAGATCATCTTAGACAAATTGCTCTTTTTAGTTCGACTGTTAAGTTGTTATATAATTGACCTATATTAATTATATTCGCCCAAGAAAATTCATAAAATGAAATATTTAGAAGATAAATTAAAACACCTAACATAAGATCTTATTCTTTTAATCGTTAAATCTCATATTTCTTTCCTACAATAGTACAGTAAGCTTACGGTATGCTATTTTTCAAGAAGATTGTATAACAGAAGAAAATAATTTCATGCGAGACAAAAAATTAAAACAAGGAAACACTTTTTGTATATTTCTTTGCGAACATTAGTATGTAACACAACAATGTAACAATATTTTATTAGCAAAAACAAATGACCTTCTTCTGTAACATCATTTTTTATCTACAAAAAATGTGACAGAGGTCATAAACTCATATATTTTTTATGTTATTTGGTTGTCCTGCCTTGTGTTACGCTGCGCTCGAGTGTCAATTACATCCCTGAATACGTGACAAATAAACAGCCGCAATAGGATGTTACAACAAATTCCACAGTAGAATTGTATTTAAAATATGGAGCACAGTCTGGAGAGTATTTAAAATAAAAGTATTTTATGCTAGTAAATACAAACCGCAAATTTATGTTTCTAGGAGACCAATTGCAGAAACAAAATTGTAAGTAGCAGGTCAAAAATATGGAATGGTGGACTTGGAGCTTATCGGGATTTATCTAAACTAAAAAAAAAATATAATAATAATAAATTGAAAGGAATCAGAACACGTATATTAACCGTAACATAGCATTTAAAAACTGTTTTTCTTAATCTTCAAACTTGTTAAGACATTTGTGGCTGTTTTAAGTTACTGACCTAATGCTGCCACTTCATTTTGGTATTTCTGTATGTAGGTACGACTACTATGTAATTGTCTCATTTCGACATTCTTAGTTGACAGGTAATTAAATTCATTCCGCATGCTACTTTCAAGTGCGCGTAGGTGAAGCGAGAATTAATAAATTCGCAACAATGCGCATTGCATCGGTACTGGCATAGCGGTTTAAAGACTGTCAACAATATTAACATTGTATTTTCTTGATTATATTTTTTTATTTATTAAATAATTGTAATCGTAGGGAAATCTTAATGTGCAACATACTATTAAATAACTATGTTTTCTTTTCAATATGTTTAGAGAAATTATATTGGATATTATATTTCACATATTTCATCACTAAATTATTGGTCACACTAAAAAAATTTAACTGCATAATATATTTACACAAATATCTACTAAAGTAGGGCATGTAGTGTTTAAATAGGACGTGGAATATGTCACTGTAAAATTATATTATGTCTTTATTTCCCCTAGGTCTTGCGGCGTTTAGGGTTTTAACTGCTACATGAAAATAAATATAATCATACATAATTACAATACAATGCATTACAAATCAATAAATTTTATATGCATTTTCTTCTTTATTCTTCATTCTTTCTCCTTGTGTCCCTCTCTTTCTTCCTATTCTCTTTTCGGCTTCCGTCTCCGGTCTCTTTCCTTCTTGACTCCAGTTCTGCCGCCCCTTTTTCGTCTCTTTTTCGCTTCTCTTCCCTCTTTTTTTCCTCCTCCTTTGCCTCTCTCTTCCTTCCTTCTTTCCTCGAGTAATCTCGCTCATATTTCTCCCTTTCCTTCTTTACTCAACAGCTCTTTTATCTCTTCCTCCCATTTTATCATCATTCCTCATCTTTTTGTTAGATGTTCCAAGGATACTTCCTCTTCCCTACACCTTCTGCATAGCCTATCCTCTGGTTTTGCCCAATACCTGTTGCTCCGTTTTTCAATTCCACATCTTAATCTGGCAATCCTCCTAACTCTGCCCCCTGCCTTTCTCTCCTCCCTTTCAAATATTTACGTATTCCTACCGTCCTTATCTCTCTATACCTTTTCACATTCCTTGTATTGTCTATTCTTACTGTTCTTTCCTGCTCCTGTACCTCCTTGTCTCTCCTCCTCAATTCTTCTACTATGTTTCTTCCTCCGTTTCTCTTTCGCTCAGCTTCCCTTGTGTCCCTCCCACATCTCCAATAGTACTTTCCTTGTTTCTCCCCATTCCGACAGTTTACCCTATTGTTCTTCCCAGCATTCTCTTAATCTTCTTTCTTTCGTCCCGTCTATTTTTTTTTTCCTCATACTTCGCCGCTCTTGCCCCTACTCTAAAAGTAATTCTATCCTACTGAATATAGGACACCTGGCTTGGACAACCTTAGGTTTGGCATAAAAAATCTTCGAATTCACGCCAACATGTAAAAGACCAAAAGAAAGACTGAAACTTTGATGAAAGAATAGTGTTGAATGCAGAATGCATCAAATACAAGTATTATTAGCAAGACACGCCTGCCTGTGACTGTGGGTCTCTTTTTTTAACAATGGACCACATCCTTAAGAAAATTCCTGAGTGGATTAATATTTCGTCTAGTCCTGCAGCAACTGTACACATTAACAAAAAAAATTACTAATAGAACACTAAGCAGTGTACAGCCAGTGAAAAATACGCCAAGCAAAATGCTTTCTACAGATGAAGAGCAACTGAATCGTTGGGTGGAGCAGTTTGTAGCCATTTTAGGCAACAGAATTCCTTCTGTTACTCTACCAGGATCGCTAAATAGAACCTTGCGTATGAATAAAGAAACTCCCAGACATGCGGAAATACAATAAGCAATTGATCAGCTTAAGAACAATAAAGCTCCTGGTGCTGATAACATCCCAGTCGAACTATTTAAAGCCGAGAGCTCACTGTTTGCATCTAAAATACATCCCAATATAGCACTGCAATAAAATAACGAATCTATCTCAAAAGAACTGGAGAGAGGAGTTAATTATCAAAATTCAAAAAAATGGTAACCTACAAGAGTGCAGAAACTGGAGAGGTGTAACACTCCTTAATGCTACAACCAAACTATATTTTGGGTTATGTTGGGGTCCCTACTAAAATTATTAACTTCATAAAAGAACTATACTGTGAAGCTAGTTCGCAAGTTGTGCATATTGGGATGAGAAGTAAAAGTATAGCCGTCAAAAGTGGAGTTAAACAAGGCTGCCTACTATCTTCTCTATTATTTATTATCGTATTGGACTGGGTTCTTCTTAAGGCTCTTAGAGAACATAGAGGCATATAGTAGGACTTCCAAAACCGTCTGGAAGATTTGAGCTATGCAGACGATATATGCCGTCTGTCACATAATTACGAAGATATGCAAGCCAAACTAGAAAGTATAAATACTTTGGCATTAGCACAAATAAATCTAAACCAAAGTAAGGCGGATTGGTATCAATAACATCAACAGATTTTCCATCAACGGCGAAGACTTAGAAGATGTGGAAGAATTCTGCTACCTCGGTAGTGCAATAACAAGAGATGGAGGAACTTTGAGGGACGTGAACAACATAATACTTAAAGCTCAACAAGCGTTCGACTTGTTGAAAGGAGTCTGGAAATCCAATAAGATCTCTCCCAATACTAAGGTACGCATATTTAAAACTAATGTAAAATCTTTTCTGATGTATGGCTGCGAAACTGCTCTCTTAATTACACAGTGTGGATCCCATTACAATACTCCCCTTGCAGTTTTGTCTGATTACTATCTAAGAAATTGAAAAATCCACTTCCATTTATGTTTTTAATTTCCTGTCATATTCTTTTTGTTCTGTAAACTTGCATAGATCTCTATTATACTGTCTTCTTAAACGTCCCATAGTAGTCTCACCGAGCCGTAGATTTTATTACCGTACTACTACTTTATATTCGGCATGGGCCTTTCATTCCGAAGAGTGAAGTTTAAGATCTACAACTCCCTCGATGACCCAAATATTATACTATAAAAACTCATACATTTACATAAAACTAATATTAATAAACTATGACTTAGCTAACTATTGCTTATTACAAAAAGCAAATATGAATCATCATTGAATGAATAAATTATTAATGTAATGCTAAATATAAATTTAAATTAAAAAATAAAATTAAAAACTGTATGTCTCATTCCACTTAACTAAAATGAGTTATAATTACCGTTATAAATACGAAAGGAACAACAACAAATTTATCTGAATTAAATATTGCTTAAACTCTTTGATAACTTGACTTTTAAAATAAATGAACTTAAATTTTAAATTAATGATTGTCTGACGGTGTTTTTAATAAGCGTCCAGGCTACCATCTATTAACAAAAAACTGTACATCCAACTCTGTACGTATCTAATACGTTAAATGAAGCATCACGAATTTAAAGTATTGCTAATAGGCTCGTCAGATTATCATGCCAATTTAATTTTGTCATTTCCAAATGATGTATAGCTCATAACAGTAATCATAGTTTTGGTACGAGTAATACATTCAATGATGGAATCGTTAGAGTGTCTCACCAGAGGCGGAACACCTGAATTTGTACACATTTTTATATATAAATTGTATATATATTTCTTGTAATGTGTCACGTAATGTTACAAATATCTATACACGTTTCGTTCAATCGACGATTAAACAGTTATTGCACAAGAAGTCAAGCTGCGAAAACTGAAAAAGGAACATTCTAAATGGCAAGAAAATATAATATCTGACAAACGGAAGAAACGGTAGAACAGAAACTGAAGAGAATTTAAAAATAAAGCAATAGAAAAGTTTAGATATCTATGATTTGATATCTCAAAATTGTACTCACAGAATAAGAAATTGAAAGTAATCTTGACCAGATAAGAACATGTATTAAACATCTAAATCCAAACTTCTGAGACAGACATATAACCAGGAGCAATAAATAAAAGATATACAGACCAATTCTGTAACTCAGTTACTATTATCATAGTAACTAAATTTGTCACTATGAGCAAGGTCAGTTACTATCATGAATGAAAGTCATTATACTTTTTATAATATTTTATCTTGTAGTAACGTTACTACACAGTAAATTTTTACAGAATTGATCCGATACAAAATAATTATGCTGGATATTATGAAATTCAAGTTGGGATTTTGGCGAAAGTGCTGTGAAGTCAAAAAATGGAAGGAGTATAAAATGAAGAAATAAGGTAATTAAATAAATTAGAAAGATATGCCTTAGTAAACATAGAAGATAAGGTATTGGTTTGGTACGGCCATGTCATGACGGCAAGTTATACGCAATTTATTAAAACAATAAAAGTGTGGAGCCCCACAGAAAAAAGAGAAAGTAGAAGATCGTGGAGGAATGAATTGGACGAGACATTGAAAATAAGATGCCTTAAAGGCGGAGACTGGGGCAACAGATCGGAATGAAGAGATCGGGATAGGTCGAAAATTTGGTTTAGAGAAGGCAGAATAGAAGTACACGACTAATAGGGAGAATTTCAGTTTAGAAACAACAGTTCTAATAAATCGACACTGTTCAGAGTAAACCATTCTCTGAGATTCCACAGATTGGTTGCTCATTTTTTGCTTACAGGTCTTACACTAGTGCCTGCGCATCATATTTGACGTTGATACTGCAACTGATGATAATGGAATGCCATTTGGCACGCGTGTCCTTTATAAAAATTAAATCATTTTGACCCGCAGCACCTATTTGTGAATCGAGATTCAAGAAGGCGGCGAGAATAGCTCGCCAAGTATGATAAAGGTAACTAAATTTTATGATAGGGTGAAAAAGCTAAATATAAATTTGTATAATGAAGCTTTAGCTACAATTTTCCGCATCATATGCGAATATCCGTGACTTAGTTTACAAAATACCATCCATAATTAATTGTCAAACGCAAAAAAGTGATTTCCGAAATGGTTAACGAATTTCGTATGATATGGCTCGTTTTCTATGAATTTAATGTCGTAGATTAAAATTTGTTAACAAAATGGTGAAAATTTTTAATTTTAATAATTTTTTTTCCTAAAATCGAGACATGATATACTCTCCCACTGCAAATCTGCGTATATTAACATTTTGTTTCAATTCTTCCTATTTATGTAGGGCATATCCTTGTCTACAAAAATATGGGTGGAACTTTTCGAAGTCTCAACTTCCTATTATTTTGACACCTTTTATATCGCTCTCAACCAAATGGGACCTGTAAATTACAAAAATAAAATAAAAGAAAAGCAAATGACTTGTAATTATTCGGGTTTTGCCCAAAATAAAATAAAAAATCCAACATATCCGGCCGGAACGCCTGTAAATTATGACATTTAAATAAGATGTTCCATGCGTATACAGAATGCATCTATTTGCTTAGCTTTGTCCGCAGCACCTGGTCTCAAATGAAGCCGCTTTCGAAATAATACTCGAATATTGTATTTTGCTATTTAAATCTTTGCTAATTAGATCAATTTCAAGTATTTAGAAGCCGGAGATTTTGAAAATGGAGTTAATCTTAAGATTTGTTACATAGAAGATTGTATTGCGTTCGAAAAAAATAATTACATGTATTTTTTAAATAACAGAGAGATTCATAACACGACAGTGAGGTGCCTTCGCATCTAAAAGAGTAGTATATAGCAGTTCGGACAAAATAATATAAACTACTACGCACTAAATATGATTCTAATGGTGGTCGAAAACTATTATTTCGAAAAAGGTTGAAATATTCTCTGATATTTTTACTAATATGTACTATTTTTACTAATATGTACTATATTTACTAATAATACTAGTTATCAGAAGAACATTGTGATTTGTTGATAGATCTTCTATATCTGCCAATAATACTGACTTCAAAAAAAAATGTTAATGTATACGCTGATTTGTAGTAGTAGAGTATATTATGTCTCGAATTAAGGAAAAAATCTATCAAAATTTAAAATTTTCGCCAATTTAATAACAAATTCGTAATCTACGACATTGAATTAATAGAAAACGAGCCATATCATACGAAATTTGTTAGCCATTTCGGTAATCACTTGTTTGCGTCTGATAATAAATTATGGACGGTATCTTGTAAATAAAGTGACGTATATACGGGTACGATGCGGAAAATTGTAGCTAAAAATCCATTCTACAAATTTGTATTTAGCTATTTCACTCTATCATAAAAATTAGTTATCGTTATCGTATTTGTCGCGCTATTCTTGCCTTCATCTTGAATCTGCCTCGATTCAAAAATAGGTCAAAATGATTTAATTTATATAAAGAACATGTATGCCAAATGGCATTCCATTATCATCAAGTGCAGTATCTTTCGATGTAGGCACTGGACTATCTTTTGTTGCAGTTTTTATCTAAAACAACAGATTTCTTATCTTGCGCTTATAGTCAAATTTTATCTCGCAAAGTTTGAATATTAAAATGCAAAGGTTTTCTTCTTGCGTATCGTTAATTGAAACTTGCCAATAATGGATGAAATATTATATTGGTCAAACGTCCGCCTCTTTCCAAAACGCAATTTCGCGCACTTTCAACTACATTTTGTATGGCTGAAGAATCCAAATTAATCACAGTTGATGAAGCAAATTTCGATATCAGTGGTTATGTAAACAAGCAACAAACCCACTTCTGGGGTAATGAGATCCCAAAATAGGTACAATTGATTAAAACATTGAACTTGCAAATTCAATGACGTGGACGTTAAATTTTATTTATCTGACCAATTTATTTTATTTTGTGACTTTTAAACCTAGCTCTGATTAAGATTTAATATTAAATCGAAACGTTAGCGAAGTTAAAATATTGTTTTAATTTTAATTTCTGACCAGTCCAAATCCCATTACTTCTTCATCTTATTATATTTTACGGACGTAACCATCTAATTCAAATAAATTATGTGTGTTTGATTACATGAAGTCTGTCTCCTGCTACTTGTTATGTGGGATAATATAAAATGACGCATGAAGGTTGCTTTTAAGGAATATAAAACAAATTTTATGTAGCGGCGTTTGGTCCAATAATTTTATATAACTAGGGCTTACAATACCGGGATTCCGGGATCCCGAATACCGGAATCCTGGACGATTTTTGTCCGTTATTAAAAACCGGTATTTATGTAAAAATACCGGTATTTTGGTATTACATTAGTTGATAAAAATTGAATTTATGCACAATATAAATCTAATCTTGATTAGATGAGTTACGTCCGTAAGTTAGTAATTATAGTTGAAGGTAATGGGATTCGGATCAGTCAGAAAATAAAAACAAATTTATTAACTTCACTAACGTTTCGATTTAATTTAAATCTTCATCAGAGCTTAGTTAATAGTCACGATATAAAATAACAATTTTAAAATTAATAGAGAATACATCATATTGTCCGGTTATTGAACTCAGAGATAAGCATATGCTTATCTCTGAGTATGTTATTTATGTTAGAAAAATTTGAAGAAATTAAATTTTGTATTCAAAAAGCGCTTATTGACATTAGTTCCGATATTCATTTTTCTGACGAAGAATTTAATTTATTATCTTCAATTATTGCTGCTCTTACTCCTGTAAAATTAACAGTAGATGCATTATGCCGAAAAGATGCAAATCTTTTGACGGCTGACGCTTCTTTAACATTTATGTTAGATACTCTTGCCCAGCAAAAATCTGCAATTGCATTAGAATTATTGGGAGCATTAAAATCTCGAATTTTACTGCGACGAACTGAATTATCACAAATACTTCAGTATCTGCAAAGGGCTCACAAGATGTTGGAGAAGTATTTAAACGCATATCCAAATTTACAATCATTAAAAAAATTGTAAGCTTAACTAAACGGCTTACACATGAAAATCTAGAAGATACAGAAGATATGGAAGTTGTGCAAGAAACATCCCTTCCAATATCTTCCCAAATTAGTAATGAAACAGTATTAGAATCTGACAAGGTAAACGTAAACGCATTAAAGAAAAAACTACAGGCAGCAATAGACGAAACACGTAATATTTCACCCGTGCCTGCGTTTAAAAAAATTCCAGGTCTGGAACAAAAAATAAAAAATGAAATTACTTTTTTTGAAAAAACAGGAACAAAAGGAACGTATTTATAAAATGTGTATGATTTCTTAATGACAATAGTGCCGACAAGTGTAGAATCAGAAAGAGCTTTTTCGGCGGCTGGTTATATTTGTACGAAAATTCGGTCCTCGCTTGATGATGAAACGATTGATTGTTTATGTTTTTTAAGAGCATACTTTAATAAACAAAACGCAAGTTATTAATATTATTTCATAAATACTTTCAATTTAATTATATTTTTTGCTTCTTTAATTATATAATGCCATACGAGCCTATTATATGTAAAATGTAACATAGAATTTAATATGTACTTTTTTTTACTTGCACGTTTTTTTGTATCTAACTACTCCTACTCTCTATGTAACAAAATAAATAATATCTACTCATTTCAGAACAATATTTATTGGATTTCATATATTATTTGTTAACAAGTCAATATAACAACTGAGGTAAGTAAAAATATAACTAGTAAATTTTTTATTAATAATACCGGTTTTAGTACCGGTATCCCGATATTTCAAATTTCAAATATCAAATACCGGTATTCAGATTTTAGTTCGGTATTGTAAGCCCTATATATAACATATTTCCGCCGGGTTTAACATGATTCTTAAGTATTTTTAAAATTAATAATTTTTACATCTCAGTTTGTTTGGACAACAGACACAGCCACCTTATACCTTGCCTCCGCGATATTCAGCAAGCTATGGAAAGAAATTTATCTTTTGGATTAAAAAACAATGATTGTTGTTAAGTGTTTATAATATTTAAGAGGGTGTAGACTATTGTTTGGAAGGGGAGTCACCTTTCATTATGTCATCAGGTAATATCACTTCTGGTGATTGATGTCCTGATGATTCAATAGCATTTCCAGACGATCCACCAGCACTCGTTTTTTTAAAGAAGTTATCCAATGTTCTTTATTTTGTTCTGTTTTTAGGGTTTTGTAGGTATGACCAAAAAACCCTTATACCGTCATTTTGTCGTCTGTCTGTCTGTCTGTCTGTCTGTCTGTCTGTCTGTCTGTCTGTCTGTCTGTCTGTCTGTCTGTCTGTCTGTTCGGTAAAAATTGTAGCCAAACGGCTAAACATAGAGAGTTGAAATTTGGCATGCTTATACAACTCTTTGACCCGCACATAGGAAAAATACTAAAACATCTAAAAAACATACCCCCCTAAAAATATAAACAAATATGTGCTCATCGAAAACAAAAATATTTTTTTTAAATTTTGAGTAGGTTATCAAATGAAAGCCCTTAGTACGTGGATTAACGATCAAATTTTTATTTTTGCAAAATAAATTATTTTGATGCGATTTTTGCCAAAATTGTGCAAAAAAAATTTTGTCCCACACCCTGTAGGCCAGATGGTTTAAACTAAAAATCTAAAAAAATTCTAAGTAATGTATATTGGTGTGAACCGTAATAGTACAACAGGAATTTTTGATCAGATTATGTTTTCGGAAAATAACGCATTTTTTGTGGTTTTTGGTTCACAAAGTACAAAAGTTATACCAATGTAAGACACTCACACGCAAGGCATACGATAGCGCAATGGGTTAGAGCACTGGTATCGTAAGCTAAAATACGAAGGGTTTCGAGTTCGAGTACGGAGTGAATTTTAATTTTTCTGTTTTTTTTTTTGCATTTTTATTATGTTGAAATTATTTTGTGAAAATTCTAGTTATATTTTGACAAATGTTGTATTTAATTTTTAAGAGCGTAAATTTAATAACCAGTTTTATTATATGATTAACAGACGATAAATTATTTTAAAAATATCGTTCATTTTGCCGTGATTACTACAAAGTAAAATTTGTCCTACACACTCAGCATATTGCCTTCACTTATTATATACCTGCGAAACTCTGAAATGTGTGAATATTCACACTTCACATCAATTTTTTAAATTTTCCGAAAGTGTTCAAATACATCGTCATCAAATGAATTAATACGTTCATTAACTACTGCGATGTTTGGGAGCCATTTCTCCATGAAAACCTGCATTTTTGCCAAAGTGGACAGCCATTCCTTAATTTCAGCACTTGGAACCGGCCCATCATCTGCTTGTCCCATCTGACTTTTTACGACCCATGGCGACTTACAGTACTGTATTTATTACAAAATTAACTATAAACTGTAAATATTAAAAACAAAATAAACTATTAAACGAGAGTAATGCGCACACTTAAATCACTGCTCGAGAGCCAGTCAACAGACGATCAGCTGACTCGGTGGCCATGTCGGTGGGACGAATATTGACTTTTTGGACGAATATTGGAGTTACAATGTAATTAATATTCAAATGCTGTGTGATAACTCAAAACCTAAGGACGTGAATCCTGAAAAAAACCTACAAAAGTAAAACTTGGATAGCGTTCTAGCGTAATACGCCCTTTAGACGCCCAGCATTCTGTTGACTTCCTATACTTATTAAATACGTACGCACAAAACCCTGAGATGTCACACTTCACATCAATTTTTATGTTATAATTTTTATGACGCTAATCTGAGAAATTTTTGTACTAACGAATTTTGAAGCATAAAGTCTTAGTGACGCCACTGTATTGTTCCATTGGTCATTCCAAGTCACGTTTATAATCCGACTCTATACAACGATAATAATAATGATCGAGAAATAACTGGCAATTATCAATTCTTTCTATTCACATAGGATAAATCCATTTATAATTGTTGAAACTGCGTGACGCAACCATGTTCATCTTTAACATTCTAACATAATAATTTAGTAATAAAGCGTGAATCTGAGAATTGAGTCGCCTCAGATTAAATTAAAACCAATTATATAATACTTTATGAGCTATTCGAATTAAATTCGGCCATTAAAAATCATTTAAATTATAATTTTAATCTTTGGATCGAAAAATATTTTCATGCGCCCTTTGCTCTTAGTAAATGGTTTATTTTTTTATAATAGGATCTTGCGAACGTATATCAGTAATGCCTTTGAGCAACAGAGGCAATTTTCGAATTATTTTTCCATCAGCTGTAATAGAAGAGCGTGGTTGCTTAAATTCTTCCTGTTAAAATTTGATGGGTTTTATAATATTCATATAAGAAAACAACCCTTAAACATCACAAGCACGCATCTTCTACACGAAATAGATCTCATAACAACAGCTTTTGGGGAATAACATGACTTTTTAAAATTTTATATTATGGAAAATATAAAATTACGCATCTTAAAAATTGAACACAAACAAAATAAGAAAAATAATAAAAATGGATTTTTTTTTAGAAAATTATAAGATAGAATTTACTTTAAAAGGAAATTATATGATCAATGCGTGTTGTCAGATATAACAAATGGGGCAAATTAACGCATATACTGAGGTTCACTTCAATTGACCGAAAAAAAAATAATAAAATAGAAAGCAATGTATACACTTTTTCAATAACAAAACTAAATACACAAATCTATAGAGCCCTGCACATCCGCGGATATCTGCAATTTTTCTGCGCATGCGGATCACTTAAATCATGCGGATACGGTTCTTTTTATTACACGATAATCGAATATCTTCCACAATTAATAGTCAATTGTTCTTTCAAATATAAGCTATTGTATCATAAATTATATAATATCGAGCAAATTTAATGTTATACCATATTATTTTCTATAATAAAAAAGTTGAGCATTGTGTAGTGAATAGGGATGAGAAAAAAACATCGATGTATCGAAAACATCGATGTTTGTTTTAAAAACATCGATGTTTTTACCATCGATGGTCAGCTGGCGATAGTATCGATAAAACATCGATGTCTACTACCGATGTCGATGTTTAAACTTTGAAATTCAGAAACTACCGCTAGGCGCTGGAATCTTAAAAATTTAATTTTTATTAAAATTAGTACACAAAATATAAGCGCCATCTATTGTGATATAACAATACTAATAGTGTTAGTTTTTATTCTTCTTAGCAGTTATCAGAATACGAAAAAATAAGAAAAAACTTCTAATTTTTGCAAACAATGCGAACGACCAACGACGCCAACACACTTTTTCTTTTTGAGTATTGTTGACACTTTCCCAGTTGTTATTCCTCCAATCCCTGGATTTTTGTAAGTTGTCATTAGCTATTTTTTTATATAATGAAGTTGGCTTTTCCTGAAAAAAATGATCAAAAGCTTCAATTAATCGGTAAAAGTAACTAGAATTGAAAATCTAGTTCCACCTAAACCAAAGGAACAGAATTTATTTCAACTTAAAAAAGTATAAAAATAATTGTGTATGACAGTGTTATTTTTATGTTAAATAATATAAAATTAACATTAAGATTACTATATTAGTATTATAATAAAATCCAATATTTCATTTTAGAAATGTAAAAATAGTAAGGTCTGTTCCATTGGTTTAGGCGGAACTAGATTTTCAATTCTAGTTACTTTTACCGATTGATTGAAGCTTTTGATCATTTTGTTCAGGAAAAGTCAACTTCAATATATAAAAAAATATCTAATGATAAAATGACAAGAATGAAAATTGCGGTTAGTTCCGCCTAATGGTTTGGAATAGACTGTAGGTACAAATTAGGATTATTATATTGGGTATAATAATATTAATGTGAAATTAATTACTATTAAAAAGGAATATTTCTATTTCAAAATCTAATAAATGCTTTTTGTGTATTATGTGTTACTTTTTTCGTATTTTATCTTTACATTATTAAATAAAACCTATATAATATAAATAAATAGCTTTTCTTAATATTAATATAACATCGATGTTTCCGATACATCGATGTTTTTCCTTCGATATTTTTTCAACATCGATAGTAAGCGCCGATGTTAACATCGGTGTTAAACGTGAAAGTGAAATTTCAACCATTCTGTAAGTCAGATTAGCCATCTGTTGGCTACTGTGACGTTACAATCCGTCCTATTATTTCTACATAAACAAGTGCTTGTGTAATCCAAAAATATTTCGTTCTTATTGTTTTTATTAAATTTTAGTAAAAAAAAAATAAATTCGATAAAAATTTTATATTGATCAAAGAAAATATAAATCGAAATCTGAAATAACAAAATTGCATTCGCTATATTTAATATTCCTACGTTCCTACGTACAAAATAGAGAACTAGCTTTTCTCACAGTTGTGCAATTTATTAACAAACCACATTATATCTCAATCGGAACAAAATTTATGTTCGGCATTTATACGACATGCTTCATAACTTCAATACTTGTTCTCAACGATGACTGATTATAACAATTTAATATTTTACGTAAATGTTTGACACTTGTGTGTGCAGTGCTAGAAATAATTTCAAATCAATTTATATCGCTACACGCCGTTTGCAGAAATGCACTGAAGCACTTCCAATCATACCAGACACAAAGCTCTTCCACACATACATATTTACAAACCATACAGTGGCGTACTTCACCTTACTTAGTACAGTTATTACAGTTTATCTTTTCTAATCAGAGAAAATTATTAACTGTATTAAGACTATTGAGTGTCACTAAGAGTGCCAAAGATGCTGTAAAGTAACAACACTTTTTTATAAGTAAGGTTCAGAACTGAATACTTCTATATCTACACTTGAAAATGTAATTGCTTCGGCGAGGCTGAGAACAATAGGTATTAGTCCAAAAAGTTAGTTTTTTTATTATTATTTTTACTATTAATTGTATTGTTTAATTTTACACAGATAGAGCATACAATATTATGTGCACATAAATAATACTTTTTACTTACTTAATCCTAAGCCTTTCTACCTTTTGGTGTAAGGCGTTGTGAAGGAGAGTCCCGGTACATCTTCTGGTGGTCTTTTCCAGATTTATTTCCATGCCTTCCTATTTGCCATGAAAGTTTTAATATCTGTTCATTTGACCCCTTGTCTCTCTGTTGCTTGTCACACTTCGTCCTTCCAAATCTTAATTGGTCGTTCTCTTCTTCTCTTTCCTATTGGTCGTGCCTCAAATGTTGGTTTGGCTATTCTTTCCTCTCCTATTCTTTGGGCATGCCCTATCCATCTCATTTGACTTTCTTGAATTAAATATTCTACTGGTTTCCTCTGTAATTCTTTGGTGGTATTTATTGGTAAAAGCCATATGTTAGTTCAGTCGTAGATTTTATTAAGGTCATCCTGGATAATAGGGGATACGCATAAAATTTATATTTCATTAAAACTACATTTTTTTGATATGTTAATGTTAGTTATGTCACCTAACAAAACAAAAATCACATTTTAATTAATATTATAGCCAAATTTCTTAATTAAAATATTGTAAATTTGAAATAAGCCGACCAGGCCCGAAGGTTGCTGAGTAAATACGACTGAGTATGACGTCAAACTGCTGGGGTTTGACGTCACAGATACAGACTACAACATAATCTTTACATGTGTATATTGTATTGTTCGAGAATTTTGTATTTGATTTTAAACAATTTTCACGCATTTATTATTAAAATGGCAGATAAAGATTTTGTTAGGGCTTAGAGTGATAATTTACCCAACATTGATGCATTTATGCTCATGGAATATATGAAAAATAATGAATGCTACAGTGCTGAAGAAATACGTGGTACAAATTTTGCATTTTCTGTTGTTTTTCGACATCAGTTAATGATATAAATTGTTTTATTGGATTTCTAATTGAACTATTTGTGCACATCGGTACTAAACAATATTTTCGACTATGTTTCGAAGTACTGGGGCCTGGATCTTCCATATTTTATATATTTTAATATAAAATTTAATTCGGTAAACATGTATAAATTGTTTTTATAGAATTAAACTTTATTTTAATTAAAATCACTCTAAATTTACATAACCTATAAAATTTATACAAGCAAATAAGTTCACGACAGACTGTGGAGGCTGTACGCTGTACACTGGGTAGGCTGTACGCAGCACACTGGGTAGACTGTACGCAGTACACTTACTTGGGGTATGACGTCACAAATTGTTTTCGCGCGCTACATACATTTATGATTTTTTAAGCCTTCAAATTAAAAAAAAATGCAAAACTGTTTTTTATGTTTATATGCAACAAGAGGAATATAATTTAAAAAAAATTAAAAAATCATGCCTATCCACTATTGAACAATCGTCATTGCATATTTTAGTATCATCAGCATACTTGGAAAATGGGGAAGAAATAGGTGTTTTTAAGTGGATTACATAAATCAGGGAAAGAATAGGATTTAGAACTGAGCCTTGTGGAACTCCACTTATGGCAGGATGTGACTTTGACATAATTTTTAATTTTTAATTTTTTAATTTTATAATTATTTATATTTTATTCTTACTTATTATATTTTATCATTTGAGTAGCTCTGATGAAGAAATAAAATATTTCGAAACTGGTCAGCTAGATATAGTTATATCATTTATGTCTACAACTCGTACAACCTTCTTCACATATATTCATTAACGGACACGACCAACTCCACATTTATTAAATATCAAACTGAAGGAAAGACACAAGCAAATAAAAATCTGTGTTGTATTGTATTTATTTATATATTAACATATTTGCTTACAGAATTACAAAGCAAGAACAAACTATATCATTAAAAACAAATTACACACTAAAAAATAAAATAAAAACAGCGTACTAAATTAAGCAAAATTGATAAATCTAACTTGACTAGAAAATATGTTAAAAGAATGTCGAATAAATCCAGATTATTTTTACTATAAATATTTAACACTCCAATAATACTGCATAAAAACAACAACTGGAAACAAAAATCACACCGTTTATAATTTTGAATAGGAAACTATTAAAATTGAAATGAAAACGATATCAGTAATATTTCGCCAAGTAAATAAAAAAATTCGGTACAATAACTTATATTTTTGTAGATACTATAATAACTATTATAAAAACTTATAATAACTTAATAACTATTCGAGAATAACACACGCAATTAGCAGACATGTCAGGTATGGAGGCATAATGTTATTTTTAGTTGTGCAAAATACTTTTTGTCAGTCAACCATAAGTATAGATTATTGCTCGACAATTTTAAAACGCTCCTCCTAGTTTAAAAATAGACTATTATAGCATAATGTACTTGTATCATCGTACTTACTGCTAACTCATCATCTATTTCATAACAATCGTTAAGTAAGAAGGCTAAGTAATCTGCCTAATGAATCCCAATTTACTTCCAGACTTTTCACAAAGTTGAGAAATTTCCTGGGCGCTAAACGTGAGATATCTGTAGGTAACAGATTTGCTTGCTCAAGATACGTTAGCCTTTGGCGAGTAACAGCTGTGCAACTGCACAGAATATATTCCACCGATTCTGTCTCAACCTTACGAAGATAACTTACATCGTCTTCTAATTTACCAATTTTTATAAGGTGGTATTTTAGGGAGCAGTACGCAGTAGGGCACTCATGATTTGACTCAATTCTTGTTTGTTAAGCTGGAGCAATTCCTTTGCTCTAGAGCCTGAAGGTAGAATAAATTCCTTGTCATGATTAAAGTCCGGGAGGCGATGCTAGATTGATGAACTTTTTCCTCTTCCTTAACTCCCGGTTAGTTGTCGGGACAAACGGACAATACCCAAGAAAAGTTTATTGGAAAGAGAAATACAATGAAACCTCGGTGCACCGTTTTGAAGACAATAGAAAGCAAAAATGATGAATATACTAAAACAAAATACAAAACATTATAAAATATACCATAAAAATATGATTATTTATTGATTAGGTTGAAACTGCTAATTGTCCATAAATAGAAGAACTTTTGTAGGTACCCATAGTTCACTTCTAATGATCGCAGAAATGTTATTGTCCATACTTTAATGATTCAATATTCCAAAAAGAGATAGGTACAGGCAAGTTATTATATAGGACTAATTCCAGTGCTAAAGAAAAATTTACTAGAAGAACTCGCAGATCGCAATTTGTTGTGTGCAATGATTATATATCTCGAGGAATTTTAGTGAATTCGGGAGTACCCCAGGGTTCTCATTTGGCACCTATTTTATTTAACTTATATATAAACTCTATTTCGTCTTCCTTCAAACATTGTAATTTCTTACTATTTGCTGATTTAAAATTCTATAAAACTGTTGAACCTCTCATCGACTATTACAAAATCCAAGACGACCTTATTACACTGAACAAATGGTGTATTGAAAATGATATGTCTCTAAATTTAAATAAATGCTTTGCTATAAACTATACAAGAAAAAGTAGTATAATTAATTTTAACTATAATTTAAATGGCGTTAATCTATCAATAAAAAACACTGTACGGGATTATGGAGTTACTTTTGACTCCGTTACTTTTTAATAATCATATCGACACCATTACTAGCAAGGCTTACAAACTTCTAGAATTTGTTATAAGAGTTAGTAAACCTTTTCACAGCAAAAAATCATTAACTACACTTTATACCTCAATTGTCAGATCACAACTGGAGTATTGTTCAATGATATGGAATCCAATGTATGCCAAAAATATAAACTTACTGGAATTTATACAGAGAAAATTCACTTTTGTAGTATGCAATAGGCTTAATATTGTAAATTCAGATTATTTAAAAACATTACAATTATTAAAATTATGTCCACTTGAACAGAGACGAGTGAATGCTTATATGATATTCCTATATAAGGTGTTTAGTAACTTAATTGATTCACAAAATTTTATTCATAATTGTAATCTATTAACTCCCATTAAAATAACTAGATCTAATCAAATGTTTCAATTAACTAAATTTAATTCTTTTAGCTATAAAAACTCTCCCATAAACAGACTCATGTCAACTTACAATAATAATTATATTCATTTAGATATATTTAACTTCCCTTTGCAAAAATTTAAACTTTATCTTGTATCGATATTAAATTATGTATTATTCTCTTTTTTTTTGTTGTTATACAGTATCTATGTAAACTATTTTTGTAATCTGTGGAAGCCAGTCATTGGTTTTTACTGTTGGATTTCCTTAATGAAAAAATAAATAAATAAATAAACACCACTGGAATAAAAACGTTATAATTTCGTGCTTAGCCAGGCCAAAACTTGTAAGTACAAGAGGATAGAATATTACGTGATATAAGGGAACTAGGGATATTGTTCCGGTGGACGGTTGCTTATAGGAGGACAGAAATGGATAATTCATCGGAAGCCAAGCCTCAGTCTATAGCGCTAAAATGGTGATAATTCCAGATTCAAGCAAGACGAAATTTGTGGGAAGATGAAGGTAACGACAACAATGCATTGAGATTATTTGTTGTTTATTACTTTTTTGGCACTTATTAAATCTGAAAGATTGACATATTTGTGGTAGTTAGCCACTGTGAAAGAGACAATACTACTTATTTTATATGTACGTCCTTTAAATGAAAGACGAATCCAAAGAACCATAGATCCCAGGTGACAATTGGAAGTTACGCTGCTGAAATATACATAGACATAGTACAGTCACAGAGTACGCCACATACCTATAATGCATCCAAGTTGCTGTAATAAATCCTACGAACTCCAGTTCCAAACTTGTAATCTGAAACAAAACAATATATTTTAATTAGATTTTGACTGTAAATTTTGTTAGTTAATGGAGTAACGTCACCACAGTTACAGGCAGATTTATATTTCATTTTCGAGAATCTAACGGCTAAACCGTGGACTGCAGTGAGATTGCAATTATGAATGAAATTAGTTACCATCTAAACTACTAGACAAATGTGCACTAGTTTAGTTTCTGTTATTTGTTCACTAATTCACTGTTACTTTGTTAAAATTAACGACATTTGCCTTCTGTATACCATAGCGTACAAGAAATTATTATTAATCTCAAAAAACTATATGCAACATGCAAAATATATTACAATTATTATTCATATACAAGTTTGATAATATGCTATCCACAGAGCCAGAGAATTTTAATAAAAATAAATTAAAAATTAAAATGATACCATTTGAAATAGACCCCTGTAGCACACATCGCTACTAAACTACGTTTTCACTTGTTTTGGGAATCGTTCTTAAATCAGCTTCCAACTTTTTTGCTCTGAAATTTGCTTCCGATGAACGAACTTTCCTTTTGTGTGTGATTTTTAACACATTTCAAAGTATCCAGTAAGTGAAGGCTGGCCGCAGTTTGTTGGCCACACAAACCCGGATACTGAATATCTTCGTCATCTTCTTCTTCTTTGGGCACTATCAGTCGGGTTGACTTTTGGCCTTATTCACATAAGTCCTCCATCTTGATCTGTTCATTTTCAGGTCTTTCTACATGTCCTGTATACCAATACTTGTTGGATCTTTAGTTAACTGATCTCTCAACCTCTTGTGAAGTCATCCCACTGCATATCTAAGACAACATTATTTGCTATAATCGCATCAAATTGAGCAGTATTTTAAAAATCATTTGTCATGTTTTAAAAGGATCCTACACTGTACACGCAAGGATATCACTGTATTTGTAAATTATTCATAAAGAGTTCCTGCAAAAGCAATTCCTGATTTTCACAACATACTTTATTAAATATTTATCAATTACAGCATTTGATGGGAATTGCCCTGGGAGCCGAAGGAAGTTTCCCGTCCACCCCATGCTGACCAGGATTGCCTTGAAGCTTCCTCCAAGCGGGGGTTGCCCATCAGTGAGTCAAGGAGCCTGGTGAATTGTTTCCCCGCTCACATGGAGACTGCTGCTTGGTTTACCCGGAAGGTAGTCTTATACGGAGTCGGACTCGTAGTCGTCACCGTAGTTGAGTGAAATGTCATAGAGGAGTTGGCTAGATTCCTCTGCCTGGCTTCCGTACGACATCCTTTTACCTACCACTCGATTAACCTAGTTCCACTATTCATTCGTCATGACAAATATTACCTAACTAGTGGACCCATTGCCAACTGTGTTGGCAAACAAATCATTACCTTAATGTGGAACTTGCTCGACACCTCAGACTTCTTTCTCTATCCATACGCCTAACTTCATCCAATTCAAATTGAATCAACTCTTCGCCCATTATTAAAAACTGGACAAATAATGAGTATTATTCCGAATTATTTATTCATTAACTTTTTAAGATGGGAAAACGATTCATTTTCACTCAGTGCATTATATTTATAATGTTAAAACTAAAAATAATTTGAGACGTTAAATTTAAAATATATTTATTAAAATTAATTTTCCATTTTCTTATATAATATAAAAATACGCACACGGAAAAAACGCACACCGATTAATACGCACATGGAAAAAAGCACACATGAAAAAATACACACACGGAATAAAGCGTACTTACACTATATCTCAAATCAGTTTGAAATAAATCGTGAGAAACTATTACACAGTAAAATTTAATTGTTTGCCCACTTTAATATATTGCGTTCACATTTGGGGGTAGATTTACAATATACCACTGAACACTGTGCATGCGTCACACACACGTCATTTGTTCAATATACAGAGATTCTAAACAGGTGGGATTGTGCAGAACTTTTAAAACACAATTTATTTTTAGGTGGTTAAAAAAAAATAAAAATAAACAGTTATCAACCATAACCTAAGATAGTGCTTTTAAGGTGAATCTAACCTAAACTAAAAGGTAAATGATATTTTAATGTGATAAATAAACAGAAACCATTGTTTTAGAGCCACTGATACCTCTTTAGTGTAGTCGTTATGTGCTGCCATCTGTATAGAGTTTGCAGTGGGATATTGTAAATCTTGTCCTAGAAATCGTAGAAACAGGGCCGGCTCAGAGGTCGGGACTTCGGAGATTTTTCCCGAGGCCCCGCGGTTATTGGGGGATATTTTTAACAATTATTAGTAGCTAGGGCAAGTTTTTGACACCAAATGCATTATTTTCCCGAGGCCCCGCAAAACTCACAGCCGGCACTGCGTAGAAATAAAAAAATAATATAGCATTGAAAAAATAATAATAAAGAAAAAAAAGTCACATTTTTCTTACTTACTTTCATCAAAACCAAATATTTTTTAAAATAATTATTTTTCTGCTAATAATAATTTTAATCAAAAATGTCGAATATCACGGAAGGATAACGTTTTTCTGTGTTTTGTTTCGTAAAAAAACCGATCCGTGTATTTCACAACTAAATTAATAATTGTGAAGTGATTTTTTAATGAAAAACACAACTGTCATTTTTACTAATCTATTGTCAACACTCAAAACAAAAATTCACAGCACACTACTGTCCAATACTTAAATTAATATATAATAATCGTTACATTTCGGTACCCCGCTCAATTGTTTCAGACAATTTCCACGCACCCACCCAGCCAAGGACACAGGTTGGGGTATTATATTATAGATTATGAAAATACAGCGGCTGACAAATAGTTTTTTAATTAAACAGCTGAACTTCACAACATCTAGATGTTGCAATCCTGAACTGGAGTTACCTTTGTGACAATATTTATTTCGTGATGTGTTTTTATGAACTCTCTATAGTTTTCCTATATGAATCAAACATGCCAAATTATAACACTCTATGTTCATTAGTTTGGCTACAATTTCTACCGTACAGACATACAGACACATGAGTGACGCTATAAGGGTTTTCTGGTGGTCATACCTATAAAACACTAAAAATGGGCACATATCATGTATTGGTTTAGACACCGATGATGATGAAAACGAGTTAAAGGGACATTTTTTTTGTTAATTTTTCAGTATAGTTTATTGCAATAATAATGTTCCAAAGAGTTTAAATAAGTGATAAATTAACAATTTTTGAGTGTTTTTCTTTAATTTCATAGTCATATCTCACCGCAAACCTTACCTACCCCGTACTAGGGATATGCGATACTGAGAAAGTATCGATATTTGGGTATCGATAATATCTAATAAAAAGTATCGATACCGGTATCTTATCGGAACAAAATATCGATATTTTCAAGTATCGAAAGGAAAATGAATATATTTTCTATAAAACGTAAAAAACATTTTATTCTTATAATAACAATTAAATTGTCTTACAATAATAAATAGATTAAAGTATAAAAGCTATTCCAAACGTATAAGCGGAACTAAATGAGAATTTTGTTCTTTTAGGTTGTCACGAGTCACGAGAACGAATCTTGCTTGGGTTATTTTATTTTTCAGGTTGGTATGTGAAAATTTAAAATTCCAACAGTTAAACTGTTCTGTGAATGAAACCATGGTAACGACATTTATTAAAAAATTTAATACTTTTTTACATATTTTGAAGACAAAATAAATAAATAAATGGGAAATTTTTATTAAGAATGATAAAAATTAAAATGCAATTAAAAGGATATTTTATAATGACAATCAATTTAATCTAGAATTTGCAATGTGAGTGTGATTTACAAAGCTTAAAGAAAATGACCAAAAGTGCGAACTAATAGATAAAATCCAGTTCTAGGAAATTTTGATTTCAGTAGTTTGCACCTTTGAAATTGTATGTCAAGTTGGTATTAAAAAAATGATAAAAAATGGTAAGGCAATAGCACCAATAGGTCTGAGTGATTGTCTAAAATATAATTAAACACTCCAGAAAAAGCAGTTTAGCTAAGCCTTTTGCCCAGAAGCCTATTTCTGTATCTGCATACAGTGGCTCCTGCTTTCGAAAATATGCGCTCTGAAGGAACTGACGTCGCTACTACAGACAAGAATTTCTGAGCAATTTTATATAAGTTAGGGAAGACTGTTTTCATATCGTCTCAAACGAGTAGCGGATTAGATTTCAGGGGTGAAACTGGATTTTTCAAATACAGTGATAGTTCATGTTCAGTTTTGTTAGAACCACGTTGGCCTGTGCCTGATTTTAGTTTCCTCTTCCCATATCAGCACATCAGAGGTAAATTGTATTAAGTCGCAAATGATAAATAGATCAGAGAACACGTTTTAGGATTGTCTACCGCCATGCGTTGATCGACTTAATATAGTTTTAAAACAACGAATATCGAAACTGGCTAGAAATTCAGCTCCAAATTATATTCCACTGGACAGATCATAAAGTATTAAGTCACTTGGCACTAAAATGTCATTTCTGATAAAAATGTGACTTGATACAGTTTACCTCTAAGGTGCTGATATGCAATGTCAGTATATTCCAGCAACCGGATGGTTACTGAAAAAACAAAAAACCTTTCGATACGATACTGGGTCAAATGTACTGATATTAGTAAAGTATCGGAAGATTTGTATAGATACTAAAATCGCGATATCGAATGAAAAATATCGATACTGGTATCGTATAAGCAGTATCGGAACATTCCTACCCCGTACCACCTCGGTCTCCCCTACCTTTTCGGAAGAAGGAAATCGGAATGACAATTTAATTGATCATATTTACTAATATTATGCATGCGGTACGTACTTTTCTCTACTATCAAACATTTTCTATAATCGAATATTTAATGTATTTTAAAATATTCAAAGCTTACAGCTCTTTGATAACTGGAAATATTTTGTCAGTATAATATAGTTTGCATATTTTTCTAAACATCTGAACCAACCAGCAACCTTCCTTGTGTGTGTGGTGTGAAAATAAAAAATCGCACAATACAAGGTGTATGGTGTATGTATGCAGTTTTATTCTCTTTGAAAATATTCAAAGACGAGTGTTATGTTTCGCCTCTTCTTTTGTGTAAAAGTGTCAGATAGAAACACTGATTTTTCTTTCAAAGTTCTAAGACGGTCCTGGCTAGAGACAGTACTTGCTTTTATCAGAAACGGATTAAGGTTATTTTGTAAACTACAGCTGCAGGAACAGGGGGGAATTAAGTAACTGTTCTTAAAAATATTGTTTTAAACACTTTGACAGAAAAATATTAAAAAATTTATTTAACTTGTTTTCTGTCCTTCAACTTATATGTTATTCAGATGACAAAAGAGGTGCTCTGTTATTTTCTCTCTCGTCTTTTCAAACACTTGTAAGCAGAAAATAACCAAAAAGACTAGCAATAGCTTGCAAAATTCAAACAAATGCGAATACGCTTCCGTATTGTTCAAAGTTTGACTAATTTGGACGTGTTTGTTTGAATTTTACAAATTATTATTAGGCTTTTTTGTTTATTTTCTGCTCTAGTTTTTTGAAATTTAAAAAACAAAATAACCAAAACACGAGAACTAAGGATACGAATACGTAGAAAATAGTTGCTCGCATCGATCAGCAAGAATAAATTGGCACTATTTTATTGGTAACCATTGGTAACCATTTTTATACAGCTCTGTTGATCCATATATGACGTGCCTTCTTCGAACTTGAAGTATGGGCAGAACCGTAGCGACGGGTGGCATCGGGGCACTTATTCCTTTATTTTCAAATGTACCTAGACACGTAAAAAGCTTGTCGGAACCATGTGCCATGCGCCTATAAGAAATCAAGAATCACTGAGCATTATTTACCAGCTACAATAAATTGGCAGTAACTTTTTTGATATTTTCTTTATTCCTTAACTTTAATTTTAACTAAATTTATAGTGTAACACTAATATTTCGTAGATATTTATAATATTTCTTTGATGTAGCAAATTACCGTCATTTACAATTACTTATCGTAGCAATTCATATTCATTACATAGCCAATAATAATTAGGCGCAATATTATTGTTTTGTTGATGTGTTGAGAAGCATCCGTAGCAATGTTTTTAGCGCCCTTGGCAAATAAAGTAAACTGATAAAATTTACCTTCCCAAATCTAAGTAATGAGCAAAAAAAAGGTCCTCACCCCTCAAATCCAAGTGATGAGCAAAAAAAGTACCTCACTCCTCAGATGCAAGAGATGAGCGAAAAAAAGGTTTTCACCTGCCAACGCTTTTAATGACCAAATAAATACACATTGGCCTCTGGCAAGTGCCCCGATGCCACCCGTCGCTACGGATCTGCCCATACTTCAAGTTCGAAGAAGGCCCGTCATATATGGATCAACAGAGTTAAATAAAAATGGTTACATTCCAAAACTTCGCGATATGCAGACCTGTAAATTATGCCAAATCAAAAGCCACTCAAAATACCTATAATTAGTACGAAAAGGTTAACCTTAAAACACGGATGCAACTTTCTAAGCTTGCGCAAAAGATAAACGTATTTGGTTTTTTCTGATCCTCCTTCAGAGAGATTCTTTTCTCGGTAGGATAAGGAAATTAATTATGGTAGCATTGAAATTTTCTGGAACAAACTGAAAGTACAGAATATCGAAGATTTTGATTCTTTAAATGAGAACGTACCAGGTGTTTGGTAACTTTGGATAGAATTTTTGAAAAGAAACAACATTTACACATTTTGTTAATATCTATTACGGTTTACGAAAAATTGAAATCTCAACAACGACTTGAAAGTAAAGTATTTTTATTTACAAGGGTTCAAAGTGCCTTCCATTTTTATATAAACACTTATGCATATTTACTCTTGAGTTCCATAGCTCGGAGCCTAATAAAAATAAAAATACATCATCAATTTTTTTCCCGACTTTAGTAAAAATGAATAATTTTTGCCAAAAATTACCGGCCGAGTTTAGTCATTCATATCAGCGCCACTAGGTGACAACTTATTTGTATAAATTTAAAATTGGTTCGAAATATTTAAAATATTTTGGTAAAAATTACAAATTGATACATTCAATAGTTTGTTTGCACCTTTGAAATTATATGTCATGTTGGTATTAAAACATGGTAAAAAATTTCACTTTCTTATAATGTCATTCCATCTGACATATGTCATAAAGATAAATGATATCTTAGTTATAATGATCATAACCAACAAATCTGAAGTAGATTTTACAGCGTAAAGAATATTTTGAAATGACAAACTTTACATTTAGAAGTGACCAAAACAACCAGATCTGGTTTTACTTTACAAAAGTGAACGCAATATATTAAGGCGGGCAAACAACTAAATTTTACTGTGTAATAGTTTCTCACGATTTATTTCAAACTGATTTGACATATAGTGTAAGTACGCTTTTTTTCGTGTGTGCCTTTTTTCGTGTGCGCTTTTTACCGTGTGTGTATTTTGCCGTGTGCGCTTTTTTCCGTGTGTGTATTATTTCTTGTGCGCTTTCTTCCGTGTGCGTATTAATCCGTGTGCGTTTTTTTCCGTGTGCGTATTTTTATATTATATAAGTAATTGGAAAATTTATTTTAATAAATATATTTTAAATTTAACGTCTCAAATCATTTTTAGTTTAGTGCATTACATTATAAATGTAATGCACTGAGTGAAAATGAATCGATTTCCCATCTCAAAAAGTTAATAAATAAACTCGGAATAATAGTCATTAATTGTCCAGTTTTTAATAATGGGCGAAGATTTGATTCAATTTGAATTGGATGAAGTAAGGCGTTTGGCTAGAGAAAGAAGTCTGAGGTGTCGAGCAAGCTCCACATTAAGGTAATGATGTGTTTGCCAACACAGTTGGCAACGGGTGCACTAGTAAATAAATAAACGTCTTGTGTCAAGAATCTGTGATAAGAAGATACTTTCATCTTACTATATAAGTACTATACAAATTAGTTCAGGAGTTGACACATCTGCGCAATAAATAAAATTAAAAAGAGCACACTGATTATTCAAGGATAATAGCTTTAATATAGGGCCCGGAGTCAAGAAACAGATAATATATTTTGTTCAACTTAAAAACGGCCTAAGCATTGAAAGTCTGGAAGCCTGGAAAAATAGTTATTTATGCAAAATTTTCATTGTCACAACTCAATGTATAATTTAAAAAAAATAAATTAAATTAAAAAAAAAAACAGAACTAATGTATTATATCACATATTGCGCTAGTAATCAAGATCGGGGATATTTGCCCGCAAACCCTATGACTGTGGGGCTCAGTTGCGGGGGGGGGGGCAATAACACCAAGCTCCACCACTGCAAGTAATATATTCTGTACGTTCTGACTTTGTATTTACTAAAAATCCAATACAATAAACTTTTACAGTTGAATGTACTACTCAAAATAATTAATTTAAAAATGCATCTGGTTTAGAGGGTTGAAATCCAGTCCTGATTCTTTCGTAGCGCTTCCTTCAGTGAAGTTTCAGCGGTTGTTCCATATCTTGTGAATCTTGTATTTGTGTTTCTTATTCATGAGTACCCGTTGGGAGAGTGGAGGAATCTGGAAGACGACAGAAAACAACTTAACCGTGCTAGAATCACTGTTTATATATCTTGTTAACAAAGAGAAGTATTGTCATGTTGGATTTGTAATTCCCATGATGCGCGCCAAATGAAAATTAAATTACGAAAATATTACTTTTTTTATTTTCTTTTAAAGTCTTATTTATTTTCATCTTGTATTTGAAAAAGTAAAATCAACGATAGATAATTGCAAAAGTATTTCTAAGGTAGAGGTGATTTTAATTTATATTTGAGCTTAGGGGTTTTGTTTGTTATAAAGCCATCTTCAAAACAACTGATTTCAGGATATCTCCTTTCTGCGGAGGGACGTTTTAGAATTAGGTGATATACATTAAGGGCGGAAATTAATTAGTCTAGAGCCGGGATCTGGAACTTGTGCCATTTTAGACCATTTTGAACGGACTTCTGAATTAATTAAAATTTTGCAAAACAAATCTAATTATCTTTTATTGTTTTTTTTTTTTTTTTAAATATTTTAATCTTAAAATGAACACATTTAAAATATAAAAGAGTAATAGAAGATTTAAAAAAAATATCAAGCCCAATATGCCATGAAACTCATTATATTTGATACTAGTATATTTAATTTAGTACCATAGCAATATAATAGCTTATATCAGCGGTTCTTATATTGTGGTCCGCGGACCCCTGGGGGTCCGCGTAACCATTACCGGGGGTCCGCGAAACAATTTTGACATTAACTTTACATCCCCCAACTTATCACTTTTATTCAAATAACTCATTAATAAAAATCCTACATGGTCAAGACTTTTTGTATTTGTTGTTATCTAACTAGTTATTGACATAACTAAACAATAGTTAGTAAAAATTTAATTATTTTTATTCAACTGCAAATTATTTACAGAAAACATATTATAATAAGATCTATTTTGACCAATATTTGACCAAGAAATATTTGTATGAGTTTAACGTGTTATAATTTGTAACTTTTTAAAATCTAATTTTACTACTATTTTTATTTATTTTATGTTTTTTATTCTATATGCTAATAAAAATGTTCCCCTATAAATGCACAAGACCATTTATTAAAATAACCAGCGATACATTTTTACCAATATTTATTACAACGTAGCAGAGCCGCAGTAAGGAAAACTTGCGCTAGGGGCAAAACCGTGTTTTGGCGCCCTTGCAAAAAAAAGGTCTTCACCTCCCAAAATCCAAGTGATGAGCAAAAAAAAAGTCCTCACCTCCCAAAATCCAAATGATGGGAAAAAAAGGTTTTCAACTCCCAAAATCCAAGTGTTGAGCAAAAAAAAAGGTCCTCACCTTCGCAATGTGGCACCCCTTACTCAAGCTCATCAGCGCCCTTTTCCTTCGTGCGCTAGGGCCCCCCCCCTCACAGCGGCTCTGCAACGTAGTGCCTATGAGATTATTGAGCCAGAAATTAAGTTTCAAGAACGAAGTAAAATGCCTAGGGATGGGATGGGGTCCGCAAAAAAAATGTTGATCAAGAGGGGGTCCTCGAACTACATAAGTTTAAGAACCTCTGGCTTATATAATAAGCCAGTACATATTACCACTATTATCCACTCAAAAAAAAACTACCCAATTCGCAAATCTTTTTATACCGCACCATCAAACTCAGGTACAATCATCCATGAACATAAAAAAAGCCATTGAAATCCAGGTAAAAAAAGAATTATGTAACATGATCCAAAGACGGTCCTGTATTTCGGAACAGTCGTAATGCAGGTTTATTTGATTAGGTTAGTTTTCTATCCTTTTGTACAAACAGAGTTGGAGCGGGTGATATTTGCCATTCAGCTTTATGTCCGTAGCTGTGTTTGAGTTATTCTGGATCACATCTCTGTATGCATGCAAAAGTAACCTTCCTTACCGACCGAACAACGAACGGTTGGCATCTGTCGGTGCGACTCCATGTTTGAACAGCGGTTGTCTGTGTTATACATCTATCTAATGGGTAATTTCACGGGATTTCCAATTTTGATAACAAATTTAATTGTAGTTGTTGAGTTTTTTTGTTTAGGTGAGCGGACTGGAATTATTTCTACCCTTTTATCTTATATTGCTAATAGCTATATAGGTAATATGATAAAGTGTTAGAGAATGTGTTAAACTATAAACTATGCAGTAAAAACAGAAATAAACTTCATTCTACAAAAGGACTATAATTTACTACATAGTATGAAGAGCAACATTATGTTTGTTCTGTTTTATTCTGTAGGAACATGTATAAAAAGTATTTATATTTTAATGTAAAATTTATCTGAAACGTAGTCTTTGCACCTCGTACCATCGTGATAATAAGGAAGGTAAAGGAATTAAAAGGATAGTATAGTATGTATAGTAATCATAGAGATAATAGCGAGAGTGATCATAGCCTAGGGCTGCCATACGTCCCGGTTTTGAGGTCTGGGACCCAGTGTCCCTGTCCAAGAATCATTTGTCCCGGTCGATTTAAAATTTACGCATGTTAAAAAATTATTTTCCAATAATATTGTACACACATAATCAGACCAATTCTGTAACTGAGTTACTATGATCATTGTAACAAAATTTGTGTCTATGAACAAGGTCAGTTACTATCATGAATGAAAGGCATTATATTTTTTATGATATTTTACAGAGCCGCAGTAAGGAAAACTTGCGCTAGGGGCAAAACTGTGTTCTGGCGCCCTTGATGTGATGAGCAAAAAAATAGGTCCTCAACTCCCAAAATCCAAGTGATGAGCAAAATAAAAGGTTCTCACCTTTGCAATGTGGCGCCCTTTAGTCAAGCTCGTCGGCTTTCCTTAGTGCGCTGGGGCCGTCGCCCCTCCACCCCCCCCCTTACTGCGGTTCTGATATTTTATTTTGTAGTAACTTTACTACACAGTAAATTTTTGCGCGCACGCAGCACATTGGCAACACCATTAATTTATATTATATTAAATAGATTTGGTACAGACGCATATACAAAAAATCATCAAATTTTTCCAGTCGAATTGAGTGTTCCAAAATGATTCACCATTGATCCGAACGTTTTGCTCTTGGAATACCTATTATCAATCTCTTCTTTAATTGTTGGTTTTTGTCTTCCAAAAATTTTTTTTTTTCATTAATTTTTTAAAAGTCTGTGCATTTTTTTTTATAATAAAGGTATGATTGTCGATAAAAGTTTTTTTAAGTGGTTTTGGGGGGGGGGGGGGATGTCATAGCCTGGCATTGCCTCCAAGAATGTTGGATGTGTTCTTTTTTCACTGGGCGTACAGCTTGATTCTGGTCATAAAATTACGTGTTTTCTTTATGAATCATATGTATTGTAACAGGAAAAGAAAATAAAACACTCGGTTAGTTTCAAAGAATAAAATTTTTTAAAAGTTTATTTGGTATATATTTTGATCTACAAAGCCATCTTAGGAAATACAAAGGGTTTACAGAAATACATTCCTATAAATAGAAAATTTACAAACTATTAGAGAGGAGAGGGTATTGGAACAAATGTTGCTATAATTAGGAAAAACCTACCTAAAAGGTAAAATTATATGAGAGAGAGGATTAAAAGGGATTACGAAGAGGCGACCATCTAAACTCAACTTGTTCATTCATGAGATTTCTTGACTTAGAAATCGCTTTCTTGAGTTTAAATACCTCAAATAAATCCAATTTTAACTTGGTCGAATATTTTTTTGTAGGATATGGTGTTTTAATATTAGCTTATGTACAACATTATTGTAATTTTATTTTCCTATTTGTTCCAAACAATAAAAACAAAAACTAAACTTAATACAGATATTACATGGATATAAGCTTATGTTTTGACAAAGTTCAATATGGCAGCTGCCTGTCTCCCTGTTGCACTCTGCTACACTTACCACGTTTATAAACCATGTTTACGTTCTCTTTATATCTCTATGTTAGTAACGCATCTCTATGGTAGAAGCATAATTTACGCAACTGGTATATTGTGGTTTATTCTTTCTGTTTTATGGACACTAATTCCAGTTTTTGATACTCTTTGGATACTCTATGGATACTCATGGCTTCCTCAAGCACACACCTGCAAGCATTTATATTCTGTGTTAATACTTTCCAGTTATTTCAGATTCTTCTCCACACGATCTTTCCATATCTTGTTCTTCCCTTTGGTGGTACAGTCCCTGGCCATACTATTGGCGCATTTTAATTTTTTGCACACCATTGACTTAATATCAGCTCATAATACCGACTTATATAAATATTGTTATGATCGATTAAATTATATTAACAAACCATTGTTCTATAGAAAGTAGTAATTTCTTTATTATGTATTTCGGTGAACTGTAATAATGACAATAATATATTAATTCGATTGAAAATGTGCGGGGACTGATGAAGTGGTCATGGAGCTGATTACCATACAAAGGAAAAATTAGCAGTAACAGAACTTCAAATATTCCGAAGGACTCATTAAAAAAATTTGATTAACGAAAACAGGAAAAGACACTTTTCATTGACACTTGACGAGTTACAAAATATAATGTTGTGAGCCGTCTTCGACCAGCTATATTGACTCCCCTTTACATATAAAAATCAGAAGTGCCATCCACGACCATAAGTCCTGATACACCATTGGGAAACGTGCAGGGCTTTTGTTATTTTTCTTTATTTGCGCTACCTTTCTTACAAACAGTAATTGCTTACATAACATAAAATAGTTTTTATCTTCTTCCTACCATAATAGATCACACAGGAACTGTTCCGATGATTATTGCATTCTTGACCGTCCTGGCTGTCTCCCTTACTGTAAACATTCCAGTGTTTCGGAATATCTAATTTGCCATCATTTACAAAAGAAAAACGCTTCTACGAGGGCTACTTTTTAAGTTTTTACAAAAACTAAGACAAAAACATTTTTTTTTTGGAACAATCTGTTTTTTTGATCAAAATATTCGCCTTTAAGATTTATACACTTTTTCATGCGCTCAAATCAATTCTCGAAACATTTTTTCACGCTGAAGTTGGTATCTCAAAAACATGGTTTTGGAGGGCTTCAACAGCTTCATGAGGTGATGAAAATCAATGTCCATGCATTTTTTGTTTGATCTTAGAGAACAAAAAAAAGTCGTTAGGGAATAAATCAGGTGTATACGGGCAATGAGACATTAATTCGATGTTTTATCCTTCAAATTATCAATTGTTTGACGTGCTGTGTTGGAGCTTGCAGTGTCATGATGAAGAATGATGTGACGCTTTTGGTTGTTTTTCCTGATATTGTCGATGACTTCTGGCAGACAAATAGTTGTATACCATTCAGCATTAACTGTTCTCCGATCCTCTAAAGGAATGGTTGCGACATGTCCAGTACTACCGAAGAAACAAGCAATCATTTTCTTGGAGGTGCTTCGTGAACGAACAACTTTTGTGGGTTTCGGTTCATCTTGGACCCAAACAGTAGATTGTTGCTTAGTTTCCGATTCATATGAATAAATCCAAGTTTAGGTGCCATTTTACAGTGCCTAGGTGGAATTTTTTTAGCATTCTTTTAAACCAGTCAACAAGAACCTTTTTTTGTGCTTCGGTCAAATTATGCGGAATCCATCGGGAACAGATCTTTTTCACAGCTAAATGTTCTTGCAAAATCGAATGTATTGCAGTCTGCGATATGCCAAAAGATGCCTCTATCTCACGGTAAGTCACATACTGATCTTCTTCAATCATTTTGCGCACAGCATCGATGTTTTTTTGCAACACAACCGATTTTGGTCGACCTTCACGAGATTCATCTCTGACGGACGAAAGACCAGGACGAAATTCTGCAAACAAATTGTAAACAGTCTTTTCTGGTTGTGCTTCATTACCAAAAGTTGAACGAAGCGAATCTATGCATTGTTGTTGAGTTAGGCCTTTACTAAATTCGTAAAAAATTATCCAACGAAAACCTTCACGAGTAATATCCATTTTTTCACAAACTTTTTTTTAAACGCTCACTGTCAACAAACTACTCGGTTAATTCATAAGCTGTCATTGATTTCACAATAACAAATGTCACATTTTACGAATATAGTAATGATACATATCAATATTGCCATTTAGTGGTCGTTTGTAAAAACAAAAAAGGTAACCCTCGTACTTTACTTACGATTTACCCGATAAGATGGGTGACATTTGCCAATATCATCTGACACATCGTTCGGTTGAACGGTTTGAACATGAGAGAATTGTGGATTTTGACAAGATATGTTCTATACAGACAAGGAGAAATGACTCAATCTTAAAAACTAAATTCTAGGACCCAAATCCTGGAAACTATCATGGAAACAGTATTTAGGTCTTCTCGAAAAAAGTTAACTACTTATAAAGTTAATATGTAACACTCACTTCTTCGCGGACAGCCAACGGAGTGGCCGAGCTCGTTAAATGGTACAGATTGGCCGGTCTAGATTGTAAGGTTATTGGTTCGATTTTCCTCTGTTGGTGATATTTTTCGGCCGAGAATAATATGTTTACATTACTCCCATTTCACAATCATTCATCCTCATTCAGGTATAGGAGCACGCCTCCTGGCATCGGCGATTTGCGAAACTCCTGAACAATCTGTTGCCGTCTTCAGCGATCACAAGAGTGATAAACATTTGCATTTACTTAGACTTTTTATACAGGGTGTTGTAGGGATGGGATATCGTGGTAAGTGTGTTACCATTGGTCGGTTAATTATGGCCATTGGACTAACACTTCTATCTGGTAAGATTGAGAGCTTTGCAAAAAACAGAATTTTTTGTTAGTGTAATCTAGAATTCAAATTAAATCGTAATGAAATTTTGGTAAGTTTTGACGTCGAGAGTTTATTTACAAATGTGCCTGTAGACGAAGCTCTAGTATTTGTTATAGGAAGACTAGATCACGATCAGATGTTATCTATTCGAATGCATAACTCGGTTGGCGGAATTATGGTGTTATTAACAACTTGTATAAAAACTATCTATTTTCGGCTAAAAACTGAATTTTAAAGGATATATAAGGATATATATATAAAGGATTATAAGGATATAGGATATAGGATTTATAGGTTCACCTTTGTCACCTATTATTGTCAATATATATATGGAACATTTTGAAGCGAAATCCTTAAAAGAAGCCAAGTATAAACCGAGTAAATGGTAAAGATACATCGATGATACTTTTATAATATGGTTACATAGTAAAGAAACTCGAAGGTTTCCATCAATATTTGTGATCGCTGATGACGGAAACAGATTGTTGAACAGTTTCCGAAACATCCTAATTTTTATTTTATGAAGTATTATATCTTTTTGATACTAATACTTAATATATATAGTACTATTCTAGCCTAATACTATTAAAGTCCTAATTTTATGAACTATTAACTCTCTTGATACTTATACTTAATAATATAACCAATATTATACAACTTCATACTGCAATACCCCAGTACTAGCAGCAATGGCAAACATCCAAAATAATAGTATCCGCATTAATGCTAGACCATTACAAAATATTTTCAAATACACTACCCTCTTCTTTTTCTATATTTTTTATTTGACTTCGGTTAGTGGACAATTTTATCAGCTCATAGCATTATTAGATCCAATAATATTTTACAGTTTCATTTTTACCGAATTAAAAAATCCTACTATAAGTGAGCAGATGTCCGGGTGGGATGGGCTATAGAGGGTGGTAGATGCTTCAAGAGATCCTGATACAGCTTCGTAGACTAGGCTGAGTGATTCGAGCTGTTGAAGAGGATGTGAGTCATGTCGCCAAAGTCACCGCAGGTGTATAGATCTTATTGCAGTATTTTTATTTTTCAAGATGTATGTATGAATGACAATGATGAAAACGCATTCGAGTGAGGGTCGAAACAGAAATTTTAGAAATATTCAGATTGAAAAACAATAGTTTTCGTGAAATGTAGGGCTGAATCGAATGTAGGTGGACTCCTCTTACTTGTGCTGTTTCGTTCCATTACCCTTATCGTTTGTAGGACAAGGCTTGACTTATGAGTGGAAACAGATCGAGGTAATATATGTTAAAAAGGCAAGTTTTGAGGCTCCAGTCTTGCTAGTTGATCAGCGATTTCATTGACATAAATACCGCAGTTCCTAGGTATCCATTGTAACACTCTCGTTAGCAAGAAAATTTCTTGTGCAATTTTAAATTGGCCAATTAACAAATGATTAATTAATTTTTATCTCAATTAAACTGTTGCTAATATGCTTGCACGCTATGTGCTCACTCTTCCTATATTATTAAAACTAAAAAAACCTAGATTAAGATTCCAATCTAATTCTTTTTTAGTCTTTTTTCATGATTGCGTGATTGAATTACTGTCAAATATCAATCTAAAAACCGTAACCACGAAATTTGTTAAAGAATTTTAAATAACTTGCTGAAAAAAATTTGGAAAAAGTGCGGTAACTCTTTGATGTTTTGTCAGAGGTAACTTTTAAAATTTAATAACATTCATTTAAAATAAAATTCAGTTCAGGTGGCCAAGTGTCACCAGTTTTTATCAATCATTTATTATAAGTTATATTAATTGTTTTTCCGTGCTGTCATAGTAAAGTCTCGTTTATAATAGACTAGTTGAAATGCCCGCTGTCTCCCCACGCCTCATTTCTCCCTTTGCGTCTCTACGTCTCGTGGCTATTACACACTGTCTGGTCCCCGAGAACAATACACTTAACATGTTTTTTAATTTGTTCATAAAAATTATAGAGTTTTAAGGCATAAAAAGAGGCCTCAGCCTGCGGAAAGATTTCCTTAACAGGTTAGTGCAAATCAGGCTTTCGTAGGATCAAATTTTGTAAGCATTTATGTCTTTAGGGAATTATTACTATTTAATTTTAAACATTTTAATTATTTTAGAAAAACTCAGGGACCCCGAGAGCCATAAAACAGGCCTATTTTAACATAAATGATTGGAGAATTCAGTGTTTGGAATAGGCTGGGTAATGTTTTTAAGGCTAAGCAATGTTTTCATAAGCGACTTAACTATATGCCTCAAGAAGAAAGTTTATGATCAATGCGTCTTACCTGTTTTAACTTATGGATCAGAAATACTAACACTCAAGTCTGCAGAAGCTCATGTTTGGGATACGTCTTGCTAATAGAAAAACCAATATATGGATAAGAGCAAACCAGAGTTTGTGATGTAGTCAGTCGAATCGCTCATCTGAAATGAAACTTCACCGGTGATGTAGCGAGGCTCCAAGATAGTAGTAGGTAGACTAAGGAAATTTTATAGTGGAGATTGCGGGACATTGATAGACACCGTGGCAGTCCACCTACTAGGTGGACAGATAATTTGAGAAAAAGTGCCAGTAATTGGCAGCTTAAGGCATTAGATCGAATGAAGAGGCCTATGTCCAGCAGTGGACAAGAGAGGCTAGTTGATGATGATGATGATGATGATGATGGTGTTGTTGATGATGTTGTTGATGATGATGATGATAATGATGATGATGTAGATGTGGATGATAATGGTGGTGATGATGACGAAGTCAATTTTCTTCTTATTTCATATTTTCGGATTTCTCAGATGCTAAAAATGGGGAGGCCACGTTCAATTACAACACAAATGTGCAAATGTGTACCTTAAGCTACGTACACACAGGATAGAAAACTAGCGTATAGTTCTGCTAAAGTGTCCACTATAGCTGTGTGACTGTTTCGTATAGTCCCAAATTATTCGTATAGTTGAACTATACGCTAGTTTTTTTAGCTATAGTATAGTCGAAAACTATCCTCGTGTGAACACCCTCATTATAGACTATATGAAAACTTGCAGCTATACCAACAAGAATGGATAGTGGATAGTTGATAGCTCTGGCTCTGGCGGTTTTTCTACGTTCTTTTTCCCTAGTGCCAAGTAGGTGAACTAGCGGAGGTTATTCATGCAATGGTTTAAACCTACGGTTCTTAAACTAGGGCCCGCAAAACAATTTTGACATTAACTTTACATCCCCCAACTTTTCGATTTTATTCCAATAACTCATTTAAAAAGAATCCTACATGGACAAGACTTTTTGTATTTGTTGTTACCTAACTAGTTATTGACATAACTAAACAATAAGATCTAATTTGACCAATATTTGACCAAGAAATGTTTGTATGAGTTTAACGTATTATAATTTGGAACTTTTTTAATTCTTTTTACTACTATTTTTATTCATTTTATGTTTTTTATCCTATATACTAATAAAAATGTTTATCTCTATAAATGCGCAAAACCATTAGAAATATATTTTTTTTTCACAAACATTTCAACCAAAAATTGTACGCTCAAAATTCAACTATAGCAACCCTACAAATATACTATACGTCTAGTTTTGAATCCTCCTCGTGTAGCCCACCTGTATAGTAATATTTCTGTATAGCATATAGTTCGACTATAGGATAGTAAAATTTTGCGTATAGCTGACTATAACTAGAGCTCATGTGAACATATATGCTAGTTTACTATACCTATAGTATAAACTATAAGCTAGTTTTCTATTCCGTGTGTACCTAGCTTTAGAAAATAGTTAATTTCTTGAACAGAGTTAGTGTCAATTTAACAACGTGGGCAAAATTAACATTATATAATTCGATTGTTTTGCCTCACTATAATTATTATGGTACAATTTTGTCTATATGCAATAAAACGCAGTTAGATAAATTATAAAAATTGCAAAACAAGGGCATGCGATGTATTTTAAAATGTAACAGGTATACAAGAATGTCTGATATGTTGAAATGTTTGAATTGGTCAGACGTAAGTCAAAACATTAATATAAATATGCTATGCTTTGTGTATAAAATTGTAAATAACTTAGTTCCCAGTACTTGAATGAGAATGTTAGGAAAATTTCTGATGTACATAGTTCTAATACAAGAGGTAATGATAAACTATATATTGAAAAATTAACACGAGCGAACACGAAGGGCTTTATCTTTGATGAGGGTTTTGTTAAATTTAATTAATTAAGTCTGGAAGTCAAAAAGGAAAATAATCTTAGAGAATTAAAAAAAAAAACCTAAGTGTAATATTCTGTCAGATATGTAGGTAGTTTTGTATAAAACTATGATATAATGTATCAAATTGTGATGTAATGTATAAAATTGTGAATTAACTTAATTCAATTATTTTTCATATTGTATTTGTTGAAAGCATTATTATTATTATTATAATTGTTATTTTTGTATAACTTGTAATTATATTTATATTTATGTTAAGAGTGTAATATGTATCTTATTAGCATTAGCTAAATAAATAAGCTATTATTATTATTATTATTATTATTATATATTAGAGTGCTTCGGGGGCTCAATCCCGTAAGCCTCCCCTCTGGATACGCACCTCGTCCCAAATACCAAGCTCAGAGTTTAAGATATCAGATCCCGATGTCACTCGAATTAGTAACAAGAAGCTCTAATTAGCAATAGAAATCATCTCACCAATCTACTGTACTTATTTATGCACTTAGTGTGTAAAGATAGTCTTTCAATAGAGTGCGATTTTTTGCTTTCACACACTTGTGTTCTCGCACTTGCCGTCACTTTTGGACACTAGTTCCTATAAGTATCATAATTTAAGCGCTAGTGTCTAAAAGTGATACTTTTCAAAACCAAAAAAACGTAAATTAGCGTTAGTAACTAACGGTAAGTAAGTTTATTTCCGTTTTCTGATTTTGACCGACCGCCAACATATATAAGGGAGGTATTGTGATCATACCGATTTTGACATTTCGAGATTTCGATGGATCTCCACGAATTGAGGTCCCTATATAACGCTATGACTATTTTTAGCATGATGTCTGTCTGTCTGTCTGTCTCTCTGTCTGTCTGTCTATCTGTCTGTCTGTCAGTCTATCTGTCTGTCTGTCCGTCCGTCCGTCTGTCTGTCTGTCTGTCTGTCTTTCGGTCTGTTTCAACTTTTGAAAGAACAAAAGTTACTATAAATGTAATAACTAACAATTTTTATTTGAGATATTTTTTGATAAAACGAAATTTTTTTCGAAATTTTCGAAATATATAACGTTTCCATGGTCATGATAAATAATATCTCTGTTAGAAAATATTGGACCAAGTAATTTCTACTCTGCTGCTAGAATGTATTTTATACAAGTACTTTGTGATGGCGGTCGGTCCGGTGGTGGCCACAGCTGATTTTTTTTTAAAATTATAATCAATGAATAAAATTATTGCTTTAAAATAATAATTGCCTAACTACAAACTTCGGGATTGCAAAATATTTAGGATATTTAGGTGGACCGCGATTACTAATAGATTGCGAACCACTGGTCTAAACCTATAGTTATTAATATATAGTTTTTCATTAAGTGTGCTTATGTGATTGATATTGAGCTAAAATATTAATTCGCTCCCTAGTTAACTTTCGTAACGTAGAAGACAAACTAATAATTAAGGAACGTGTATAAAAAACAAAATATGAGTGGTGAAGAAGCTTGTTGATGTTTCAGAGGTGGATTAGGGTTAATTACGCTCTAGCATGGACCGCCCAGCTTAGAGAAACTATTAATTAAGAAACTTTGTTTGCCTTACAAGGATCTTATCTCCTCTAAGCCACCTCAATGCAATGTTCCAAGGTTTCTCCTCTCTCTATGGAAATGAAGGCAAATTTGCAAATCAAAACAAGCATGTCAAACAATACAACAACAATCCGGAATTTACGAATTCTAAAGTACAAGGGTTCGATGGAAACTTACAAAAATATGGTAATACTGGACGGAGTTTGTAACAGTTGAATAATATTGAAATTTTGGGGCACTATTAAAATATTGTTTGATATAATTTTAGAAGTCTGAGTAATAACAATTACAGTAGAAAAGGGCTAATGTTAAAAGAGCACAGAATGGTAAACATAATATGGGAAAGGACAATACATTGAAAGATGGAGATATAAGCATATATTTTTGATAAACGAAGTTGAAATAAAAAGTCATTTCAAATCTTGGGCATTACTTTGGAATTTTTAACTTCAGATTATGTGCAGTCAGTAGCACGTGAGAAAATAGTTTGTGAATTTTTGAGAGTAATCAAATGAAAGTTTTTGATGCATGGATTAACAATCACATTTTTTTTTATCAACAAATAAGGCGATAATATTACAAAAACTATGTTTTTATTTCACTTTTATTAAAATAATTATAACTTAACAACACGACTAGTTTCGTCTTATTAGGACATTTTCAAGTGTATTTACAAACTTACATCTACGTATATATAGGTACTCTACTGGGATGATTGTGGGGGTGTATTTTACAATTTTAGGTTCAATAAAGGGGAGTTATTTAAGTCTAATTGTTCGTTTAAGATATTTTCTGGATTACTATGTTTAAATTTATTAATTTTTAGGGCTTCCAGTAATGACAGTTTTTTGCCCTTATTACATAGATGTTGCACTTTCATATCTGTTAATTGGGGAGGCCAGTGTCGAGTAAATGCTTGCTTAAGTTGGAGTCTTCTTTTCGGGATTGAAATAATTTTAAATGTTCTTCGAATCTAGCAAAACATCTTCCTGTCTGGCCTATGTACAAACTATTACACTCTAAACAATCTAGTCTTCAACTATATTAAATAATGAAATCATTTCATATACTATATATGTACATATACATATACATATAAGGGAGGTATTGTGCACACACCGATTTTGACATTTATAAATTTCGATGGATGTTCACGGATTGAGGTTCCTACATAATGTTTTTACTATTTTTAGCATGTTGTCAGTCGATCTGTCTATATGTCTATCTGTCGGTTTTTAGACACGTGTAAAGGAATTTAGCTAAACGGATTTTTATGAAACTTCATTTTTAGGCTTTTCACATTAATGGCATAAGTTAATCAACTTTCGGTAAGAATCGGTTATCTAGAAATGGAAGATTTTTTGTGTCGGTTTTAAGATTTTTGCGGATATTTCGCAATAGAGAAATATAAAAAAAAAAATAGTTAACCAAAAATGCTATACAAGCAACAAATAACAACTTTTATTTGAGACATTTTTTGATACAACTTAACATATTTTTTCTTTTTTTTTATATATATATGTTAAGATCATGACTAGTTCTTGGACGTCCTTTGTAATATGTAACGTTAGGAACCATAACATGATGACATATGTGCGACAGATTGTAAATAGACGTACTAATAAATGCTAATTTGTGCTTGGATTTGTGTGTTCTAATTGATATTATTACATACGCTAGAAAGCGTTTTATCATCAGAAGTGGGATCCCTACACCTACAACTAATTTTGGCCAGTTTTTGTTGTTCCATACATAAAATATTTTGAAAATGATTGAAAAAAAGTGAAAAGGACAGAAAGATTGACAGTTGCAAAAATAAATGTCAAAATTGGCTGACAAGAGTTTTGAAAATGGAAAACACAAGTGCTATATTATAATTACAGTATAAAAAAATAAATTAACCCCAAAACGTTGCGTACCCATATTATGGAGAGCCACAGTGATGCGTAGAAGTTGAAATGTTCTAGAATGAATTTGGATACAGTACGTTAAAACTAATAGCAAGGGTTGGGAAACACTACAAGATGCAAATACATTTTCCGATAACATTGCAAAGGTTAAATAAAGAAAAAGCTAAAGAGGTGTGCAAATTTGACACCAAATAATAAGAGAATAATGAGGTACGGTATTTCTGATTTGTTCTTGGTAATTTAGAAATTTTGGATAAAAGCTTAACAAGGTAATTCAAAGAGTTTTATTATTATTGTGAGTATGTTAAAAAGAAAAAATTTTGAAATTTCAGAGCACTAGCTTTTACAGAATTCAAAATTAAAAAAAAAAATTTTTTTTGACAGCCGAAAGTTGTCAAAGTTCTCTTGTAAGGTGTCAAACATGTCTTGCTCTTAGGTCTGTACTAATAATATAATAATAATAATAATAATTTATTTAACTCAGTTGATCAATACAATGATATATGAGACGTCAGTAACTTAAAATATAGGTCTAAAATTCTTATAAAAAATTATTATTACAGTCATAAAATCAATAAAAGAAAAGAAAACATTAATTAATAAATTATCACTAGAATATAATAAAATAAAATAAAATAAAATAAAATAAAATAATAAAATAATATAAATAGTCAATAAATTAAAATAAATTGAACTAACTAAAGAGAATTAAATTAATCAATGTTAACTTGTTACACATGTCTGAATTTTACAATAAAACAATATAATAGAATAAATTATAAAATGTACGAATGCAGTAACAGCGAAATGAAATACAACATACATGTATAATTATTATATTAACAATTTTTATTGTTCAATAGATCATAATTATATATATAGAACAGAATTGTATATTAGAAATCAATGCAAGAAGTACAAATACAATACAGGATATAAATAATAGTACTAATAAGTGTACACGTATATGAACATAAAAATTTTAGAAATAAACAAATCTAAATAATGGTATATATTGGACGAAAGTGCTAATATAAATGACAGATTTTACAATTGATGCACATGCTATGTAATTCTAAATGTGAACGATGTAATACTGTGCACTTTGCTTGCGCAGATCTTTTGTTACAGCTATTGCAGGTTTAGAACATATTTTAGTACCGGGAGATAAATTCATTAAATCTGTTCTTTGTTCTTTGGAGATCTTCAACAAGGACTTAAACAGTGGGAACCGTAGGGTTCTGCTTAATTTAACTTATTTTACCTAAATTATTGAGAACAGAACAGGCTGCAGTTTACCTGAAATGGCAAATGTAGTGATCTGAAGAAAAATAAAAAATAAATAAATGTCACAATTGACGAGCGTTTGTCTATTGACAGCTAAATAGTAAGAAGATAACTGATTAAATTGAGGATGACTAAATTGTAAGAGACATTTTATTGCTATGACTAAATGATATCGCACGTGTTAATCATAACGAATTGTTTGACTCTGGATGGTCAAGAACCTCAAGGAGTTCGGTGGAACTCTGGATCGTGAAGGACCTCAAGGGGTCCGACGTAACTCTGGATAGCTTGAGATTTGATATTTGATGTCGAATAATTGAGATTAATGACTTAAGATATGATATAATTTCATATTTGAGATCGAATATTTGTGTTTTAAGAGTTGAGACCTAAAATATGAAATTCTAGTTTTGATATTTGAGATCTGATAACTAAGATCTGAGTTTCGAGATTTAAGATTTGAATTTGAGTGTTTATTGGGAAAAATAAACGACAGATCACTGAGTTCGGAACGAGAAAATAATCTGATAAATAGTTACTGAGTATCTGAGCTTGTTGATCTAGTCACTGCGTTCGCGGTAGAGAAAAGGAATAATAACAAACAGTCTCTAAGCTTTCAGATCACAATTTTTAGGGGGTTCTATTTAAGCAAATAAATATTTTTACTATTTTGTACTGGTTCATAGTTGATTTTGCGAAAGATCAATTTTGCGCCCAAATTGCTCTATTCACAGATTATGAATTAGGTGAAGACATTCAGGAGTTCGGTGGAACGAGTTTGGAAAAACTCTGTATAGTCAGAGAGTTTTATGGAACTCTAGATATTATTAAAATTTGAAGATGCACGAGGTCGTGGCAGGAGCAGGACGGCCGTGTTAGCATAATAAGTTGCTTTATTTTGCAGTTAAAGTTAGGGACGGCCGTGTTAAGATCATGACTAGTTCTTGGACGCCTTTGTAATATGTTACGTTAGCAACCATAACATGATGACATATGTGTGAGAGCTTGTAAATAGACGTACTAATAAATACTCATTTGTGCTTGGATTTGTGTGTTCTAATTGATATTATTACATACGGTAAAAAGCGTTTTATCATATATATTATAAGTATCTATTTTATCATACGTATACAGCGTGATCCAAGTAATTGGATACAAATGGAAAACATTTTTATTATCAATTAAAACATTTTATAATAAAAAAAAACTCCTATTTTTTCTCAAACCCCCAAAAACCTTATCATTTTTTTTTCCTCTTTGATGTTGCAGTTGGTTGCAGGCCTCTCACATTTTTCACTTCCTGTAAGACAGTGGCGAAATGTTAATTTTCCACAAAAATGGATTGGACGGTCTTCTAATACTGACTTGGCAATAAATCACTGGCCACCCCGTACACCCGATCTGACTTCCTTAGGTTACTTCTTATGGGGTTATTTAAAAATATATATGTTAATCAACCACAAAATCAACAAGAATTGATTCAAAGAATAAGGGAGGAGTGTGATCAAATACTACCAGAAATTATTAAAAATTTAATAATTTAATTTATAATTATATAAACATCTAACCACATCTAACTGCATAACTATCAAAGTAAAACAAAAATAAAATAAATATAATTGACAACGCTTACGGGGGTTTGAGACAAAGCAGAGACTTAAGAGTGATGCTGTAATGTTTCCATGATTACTGCAAATAATTTCTTTGTTAGAAATATTTTTACGATAGTGCTCCGCCACTAATTCTTCTCGTGAAAAGTGCTCCGCGGATCAAAAGGTTTAGGAAACTCTGCACTACTCTGAGTATTTTTCGAGTCTAAAAAAACGATTAGGCAAAAATTATTATTTATATTTGACCTGATAATACACCAAAATAATAACAACAATCATTATTTTTAATTCTATTTTATTATATTTCACCCTAAAGCAAATTTGTTTTAAGTTACTTTTAAATTTAAACCATAATTCACTAAATGTTGTTAAAAACTTAAATAACATCTCCAAATAAAATTATCCTTATTAAATTAAATTACTATTGTGTTTCTAATGGCTAAATGGCATCCTTTCTCTGAAACATAAATGGCACTTTTGATAAATAGTTTTAATACCCACTTTTCTAAAATGTAGGATAAAAATTAGGGTGCAGCTCGACCTTAAAAATAAAAGATAATTTTTATAGCCTGCAGCTTTGGATTATGTAGCAGGTTATTTTCACAGTGTTGTTATGGTTGAGCTATAGAGACAACTGGTGCACGTCTAATAATATTTAACTTATTGAACACATGCCTTTATTATATAAATAATAGAATTCCAAGTAAAATAACTTCTGCAACACTTTTTAAAGATCATAATATCTATAAGTTGACAATGCATTGCAATGGTTTTCATTTTAAAGATTTTTTTATTCTTTTCTCAAATTCCATTCATTGATTCAGTGGTTTTACTTGGGATTTACTTGTTTAATCAAGTTGTAATAACTTTTTTTGATATTGAATTTAGACACATAGTGTTCTGATAATTTATTTAAAAAAATATATTTTCTATGCAATAAGCTAAAAAAATACGGGACGTTCTATTTAAAAAAATGTATATTTTAATGGAACTTGTTTATTTCATGTTCAATATTCAATTTAATATTCTTATTTGTCAAGTAAAATATTTCCTCGTTTAAACTACCTCGTGTAACAGCCTCTATAGTTGGCGCTTTAAGGCCCTATTTAAGTTTAAAGAGTTGTAGTATACTTGGAAAGACCAAACAGTTAACAGAGCTATTCGTTGGAGTTATGTGTAAAATTTCAAGTAGTGTCAAGAAATATAGATAGGTCACATTTTTGAAACGATGGATTGAGAAAATTTAAATGTACTAGACGTCATATTCGAATGTATTTTCTCCACGACCACTATGGAATTTACCAATTCTAAAACCAATTTTGGCTACAGAAAGTAATATTTTAACACAAGAGCTGGAATGTTATTCTAAAGCACTTATATTCTTATGCATTTTGCGGGTATTTCATTCCATCACTTGTTATGGAATAAGTATTCCATGCTTGTTGTCATTTGTTTTTGTAGGGTTACATTAAAATGTATGCAATATTTACATTAAATAAATGCAACATAACTTCCTAAAAAGTACTAAAATAGTGGCCGATGTGCGGCAAATTAAATTAAAATTAATTGATTAATTTGTTATGTAATATAAATTATTTGTTAAGGTAAAATGTTTGTTAAAATAATTAGTTGTTAAATTATTTTCTTCTTTTTGGTGGTCGTGGATAAAGTTCTCCACGACCACCAAAAAGAAGAAAAAGAGGGTCTGTGACTCGGTTGTAAGAGAAAATTCGATGCTGGTGGTACCTCACGCTCGCCTGCTGCTCGCGCTCTGAATGTTCCACTCGCATCGAATTTTCTCATTCCAACCTTGTTACAGAATGTACTATTATATTATTCAAAAAATATCATTCATTCTTGTAAAATGGCCCGACAGCATCCAAAGTCTTCTTCCTTCTTGCTAATTCGTTATTACTTATGTGCCTGTTTAAACTGAAAACGACTGTTTTCAGTTAAACAGGCACATTTAGTTTTTCCACATTAAGGCTTAACCCATTGGATGAGAACCACAGTAAGGCTTGAGCTTGGGTGTCACTTAGAGCCCTTTTTATATCATTAACTTCTACTCCTTCATCAATGAATGACGAGTCATTGGCAAAGAGTACAGTCATGACTGACATATTATCCGGCAAGTCATTAATAAATGTTAAAAATAAAAACGGGCCCAAAATAGTACCTTGCCCTATGCCCATGTCAATATTCAGTGCCGGTGATAGGGTATTATTGAAAAAGACACATTGGTTCCTATTTGTAAGGATCTAAAATTTTACCTCGAATATCGTAATATTGGAGTTTATCGTGTAATTTTTTTGCACAAACACAGTCAAAAGCCTTGCTCAGGTCACAGAACGATCCTGCAACGTGCAAACCTTTTTCAATGCTTTCCATTATTATTATTATAATAATGTAGCTGCTTTAGCTGGGGACCGATTAGTCCTAAACCCAAATTGATTTTCTGAAAAGAAATTACGATTTTCTAGAAAATTAACAATTCTATTTTTGATCGATTTTTCAATTATTTTAGAAAATATTGGGGTAATGGCGATCGGACGATAATTATTCGGTTCATTAGCATTTTGCTTTTTTGAATACTGGAATTATTTTCGACAATTTTAATTTTTGTGAAAAGATTCCCGAAATGAAACAGGAGTTGATGACCTGAGTCAATGGTTCAAGAATAGCAACTGAAACACGTTTTATTAGTGAAGCTATGGATGGTTCATCAAATAATACAATGCAACATAATATTTCGTCGTGCTTAAGTGATCTTAAGTCAAGTATTTTCTATGCTTTGTTTACAGTGTATGGTGAAAAGATGTGTACAATAATATTAATATCAATAGTTTGATTAAAAATTTGAATATTCTGTATGTACCATATTTTTCACAGACGTGTAAGAGTTGTCTTGATAGCTTTATATTTCTTCCAAGGCATTTAGTTTTTCAGAGTAACGGATTCAATATTTTAGCTGCATTAGTTACGGTCGAATCTATGAGTGGTCATGATTGTGTTAGTATTAACTTTGTCATATTTCCCCGTTTCGAGTTCAATCTCAGTCACGTTTGTCCATTTATTCTCGTTCTCATCCAGACCTCCCATTCTCACACAATCTCTACTTAAATACACTTCTTTTTGCGATTTTATATTCTACATCGATTATTATAAACATGGACGGCGGCGCAATACAATTCCACTGGGCATTATAATATTAAATTTAATTTCAAGTAATGAAAAATACAGAAACGAAATGAAATAAAAAATATTAGAATTTCTTGATTGTATACATTGCAAATTTATTATTTTAAAAGAAATGTAAGTTATTTTTTAACTGTATTTTAAACTGTAGTTATATTCTAGCATAAGAATAAAGAATTTACGTACTCTTGTGATTACAGTTAAAATTTAGATTAGTAATTTAATAATTGTACCAAAATACCTACCTACTGCAAAATATAACGTTTTCTTTTTTACTATCAATTATAAGGGAGTTACGTGGATTACGTGTTTCAATACAAATTTATCTATCGGATAGTTAACAAACGGATAATGAGACTGACGTTTTGAATTCACTTATTAGTATTGACATTTATTCAGCAGATGAAGTTCCAGATAACCTTATCTGTCAGATAGTTACCTCTAGGTTTACCTGAAGGTGGAAACACTGGGCCTTAGAGCTTTAATTTAAATGTCAACTTCTGCCGTTTAAGTTTTTCTCTCCATAAGTAGTTCAATTCTTCCTTTATTGGAATCAGTAAACAAAGTTTGCTTGTTTTTGCTCGTTTTTTTTTTGTAAGGATAATTCCATTGAGCACGCAGTTTATTCATAATGTATACGGTTTTTCTGTAGTTTTTCGGCTGAGATGCCGTACCAAACAACATGAAGAAATCTGCTATAAGTTCTCCGATAGACGATGGGACACAGAGTTGCCAAAAAATCTCTTGACTTTCCATACATTTGTAATTTTTTCTGCAGTGTATATATATTTTAAATCGTTATTCATGAAAACTTAAGGTTTTTTAGCTCGTAGTAGGAGAAAGGGGTTTTGTCCAGGTCTTCAGGTTCTTTAGATCAGTGTTTCTCAAACTTTCGATAGTTGCGGACCACTTTCAGAATTTCACACTAACCGCGGACCACCAACTTCAAGAAAAACATTATTTTTGCTAAAGGCCCATTATCAATACTAATGAAATTTTGTGTGTACGGACCACCAAGAACTGACCCGCGGACCACTTGTTGAGAAACACTGCTTTAGATCACTGTGCGCTAGTTTGGACCGCCAATACTTTAGCATCCGCGTCCCAATTCTGAGTACAATAGCGGTTTGGGTAACCCAGAATTTGATATTCTTATGAAATTTTCTACCTACCTCAACTAATTTTGATTCAATATAGCCTCAGCACAGACGATGTCAACTTTATTTATATCAAATATATATTGTACTGATATGAAAAAATTTCTAAACAATTTTTCTGTCATCTATAAAAACACTATTTTCTGCTTAAAATCGTACAGAAATTGTAGCTCCCTGTACATAATTATATAGGTTTTAAGCTGTAAATCTGGACAGTCACGTAGAGATAATCTTAGAACACCGAATTTCTCTTATGCTGTGGATACTTCATTATCAAACAAATAATTGCAATACACTACCTAGGCGCTTAAAGGACATTAAAACAATTATATCTTTGTTACTTAAGTTGATGTTGTGTGGCCTGTTATTGTAATTATTACATAACAAACTTTATGAATTAATATTTAACTCAAATTTTGTATCAACTGATGCGAACAGATTTAGTACAGTTTGTAATCAGGAGCTGCTAAATGGCTGAGCACATACATAGGTATCCTGTAAAAGTTTCCAAGGACTCACTCAAAGAAACACTTTTAGGCCCGGTCTTTCCACCTTCAGATAAAGTCCCAGATAACTATCTGACAGATAAGGTTATTTTTAACTTCATCTGCTGAGTAAATGTCATCCCTTCTTGCTATATAAATGTATCTATCGGATAGTTATCTAACGGATAATGAGACTGACGTATTGGATTCACTGACTGGTATTGACATTTACTCAGCAGATGAAGTTACAAATAACCTTATCTGTCAGATAGTTACCTGGGACTTTATCTAAAGGTGGAAAGACCGGGCCTTAGAGGTCCTCTGTTGCATTGATGAGTAACAACTTCACATTTTTTCTGAAAACAAATGAGAATAGTTACATGGAAAATTTTACAGAAAAGCATATTTAATTTGGTTAAAGAAAGTTATATACAGTAGCGGTCATAGAAATGTACTCCCTTTAAAATATTCGAATAATCTTTTATCACGTTAAAACAGTTTGTTCAGGTTTGTACAAGTGTATTGTTGTGTTAGCTGGGTTACATGTACCACATAAGTGTATCACTTATAATATTTCACTTTTTCTTCAACATTAATAGTATAAAGTAATTTAAAAGTGAAAATATGACAACAGGAAAACAATTAACAGAAAACGAAAAGTGTAAAATAGTGACTCTACACAAGGAAACATTTTCTACGCGTGCTATAGCGAGAAGAATAAAGTATATTCAGTCAGCTGTGGTAAAGTTTTTAAACAAAATCGCTGTAACAGGTCAAATAATTCGTAAAAAAGGCATAGGACCACGACGAAAGACAACATTTAGAGAAGATCAGATTATTAAACGCATTTCTTTAAGGAATCGTTTCAAAATGGCCGTAAATATTAAATCTGAAATTCAAAATAATAACGGAATAAAAATTAGTGTTGAAACCGTACGTCGAAGGTTGCGGGAAAATAATTTAAAAGCAAGAACACCTGCAAAAAAGCCATATTTGAATAAAAAATGAAATTGGCACGACTTCAATTGGCAAAATAGCATGAAAATGTGGATAAAAATGATTGGCGACAGGTGATATATTCGGACAAAAGAAAATTTTGTTTGTTTGGTTCGGACGGGATGACGTACGTGAGGCGTAGACCTGGTGAACGTTTGAGCGATGAGTGCATCAGGACTACAGTCAAATACCCAGCAGGACAAATGATATGGGGAGCTTTGTCAGATAATGGTTTAAGTAAATTGGTGTTTATTAAGGGCACTGTAAGCGCATAAAAATATATTAGTCCAGTAACCTAGTACATCATAAGTTGCATCGAGTGGGGGTAGTTAGTTTCGTTTTTTTTCTTCTTGTATGTGTTGTGCCTGAGATGCAAAATCCAAGTTTTCGACCTCGGCAGCCTTCCGGAACACTTTTGAATTTCGCAAAAACTGCTAAATTTTCGCACTCTTTTCGGTTTCTGCCCATTTTGACCATAAAGGAGCACGTTTTCGACAAACACCATTGTATGTATTTTTAAACTAGATTAAATTTTCTACAATTTGAGACCAAAATGGGCTCGGTAGTCTTAATAGTTTCCGAGATACAGCTTTTCAAAGTTTGAAAAAATCTCCAAACTTGAAAATTGTATGCTATATCATGCTCATGGGCACTGTTTATTTTTAGAAGAGAAAACTACTCCTTATTGTCAAAAATTATAAAATAAAATTGCAAAACCTTATATTGCTGCCGAAAATACTGGTTATGTAGATTATTACGCTCAGAACCGTGCTATTCGAATGTTTCGAAAAAAAATTTATTGGTTTTTTAAACATAGCTCCTTCATTTTTAGTGATAGAAAGTTTTTTCAAAAACGATTTTGTAGGGCTTTTCAAGAGCTATAAGACTGTGTAAATTAAATTCCTTAAGATCCCTTAGTTTTTAAATGGGGTGAGTTTGAAGGGCTCGAATAAGGTGGTGTTCGCTTGTAAATAGAGGTTTTAAACGGCTATATCTCGCAAAATATTCACTGTACAGAAAATATATGCACAGAGAAATTTAAGTCATTAAAAAAGCTACAATTTAGTGCTCTATCATTTTTTTCGTATCTCCAGTAATTTCGGAGATATTTTGAAGAAAAGGGTGAAAAATACGAAATCGCAAAAAATCGTTTTTTCTTTAAACTCCAATTTTTCTAAAATTAGGCATTTTAAATTGGTCAAACTTCTTGGGTGTACTGAAAATACATATATGAAGAGAACCACCGAAGGTTGAGGATCAATTTTTTGTTTTCACTGATTTTTTCGTAGAAAAAAGTAGGTACCGACCTTATTTTGATCATAAGTCGCTTAATTTTTATACTAGAGACTTTTTGTTTTTGTTTGAAAGGTCTAATCAAATACTTTAAAAAAGATTCAATGAGTTTTCTTCGAAAAATGCAAATTTTTCCTGTTATTTAACTTTGAATCTTTCAAATTATGCATTTGGCGAAAAAAAGTTAACCATTAAAATGCCGTATCTCGGTTCTTATTGGTCGTAGAAAAATAGGATTTTGTTTATTTTTTTAAAAGCTACAATTTTGCTTTCTACAGTTTTTTTGATAAAATGCATATTTTTCGAGTTATTCGCAAAAAACTTTTTAAAAACATCGATTTTTTCGTCGAAAAACTGTTACACTCGTATTGTAGTTGAAAGTTACCATTATTTATAATAATTCATTCTTACCCACTGCTATAGATACCATTACTTCTATTTATTAATGTTTACTTCACTGACTCATGTTAGACAGGTTGTTGAAGATATAAAGGCAATTGTATATGATGAAACATGAAAATTAGCATAAAATTTTCAAGTTTGGAGATTTTTTCAAATTTTGAGAAGCTGTATCTCAGAAACTATTGAAGCTACTGAACCCATTCTGGTCTTAAATTGTAGCAAATTTAATCTAGTTTAAAAATGCATTGAATAATGTTTGTCAAAAACGTGTTCCTTTATGGTCATAATGGTAAGAAACCGAAAAAAGTTCGAAATTTTAGTAGTTTTTGAGAAATTCAAAAGTGTTCCGGAGGGCTGCCGAGGTCGAAAACTTGGATTTTGCATCTCAGGCATATCCCATACAAGAAAAAAAGACGAAACTAACTACCCCCACTTGATGCAACTTTTGCCCCATAATCATGACAAGGTTACTGGACTATATAGACATATTAGAAGAAAATATTTTGCCATTTTCGCAAATGCACATTAGAATGGCAGGAAATTTATTTCCTTGGAGTGGCCTGGCTATAGTCCCGATTTAAACCCAATCGAAAATCTTTGGGGAATTATGAAAAAGAAAATAGCAAAACAGAAACCCTCTTCATTAGATGAACTAAAATACTTCTTGCAAATTTCTGGGAAAATGAAATTTCCCATGGCCTTTTGGAAAATTTAGTAGATTCAATGCCTACACGAGTAAAATGGTAATATAAAATAAAGGTGGCCCCCTAAAATATTAAAAATGTTAAATTTAATTATTTTAAATGCTACTCGATTTCCGTTTTAAATATTGACTTTCAATATTAAATTTTTGATTAATATTTCATGTAACGCTCAGTATAGTATTATTTATAGTATTATTTTAAATATAATGTATTTTCTCAAAAAATAATATTATATTTAACCAAAAAATTAAGATTAATTACATGTAACAATAAATATAAATAAAAAAAAAAATCAGCTGTGGCCACCACTAGACCGACCGCCATCATAAAGTACTTGTATAAAATACATTCTAGCAGCAGAGTAGATATAACTTGGCCTAATATTTTTTAACAGAGATATTATTTATCATGACCATGGAAACGTTACATATAGGTATGAAAAAATTGAGACTGAAAAAATTTCGAATAATTTTTCAAAATTTTTTCGTTTTATCAAAAAATGTCTCAAATAAAAGATGTTAGTTATTGTTTTTATAGCAACTTTAATTCAATACATTTTTTCTAAATATTTTTCTAAATATTTTTCTGTTGTCAAATTTTCGCAAAAATCTTAAAATCAACACGAGTAAACTCCCATTTCCAGTCAACCGATTTTTACCAAAAGTTGATCAACTTGTGCCATTGAAGACAGAAGCATAAATATGAAGTTTCATAAAAATCCTGTTAGCCTAATTTGCTCTGCACGTGTACTCAGACAGACAGATAGACGGACGGACGGACGGACGGACGGACGGTCAGACAGACCGACAGACCTCATGCTCAATTCGTGGAGATCCATCGAAATCTCGAAATGTCAAAATCGGTATGATCACAATACCACCCTTATATATGTTGGCGGTCGGTGAATATATATTACCGAATAAAAACCTCGTTTTAATATAAAAATTTTAAGAAATAAACATATTTATTAGGTGGGTACATTTTTATGACCGCTACTTTACACCTGATTTCACCACAATAACGAGAAATGACTTTGCATACGTTTATATTAAGACACGTTACTGCGTCAGTCAGTTTATAATTATGATTATATTTTATGATATTTTAAAATAGATACTGTCTAATATTTCTTGAAGAAGCACTGAGAGAGGTGTGTGGCGTGGCACTTACATCGTATTTATTAGCCATTCCAAATTCTTTTAGATAATGAATTCCTCCTTAGAAACTGTTTCAAAATTCGTAACTATAAACTATAAACATGGATTAGAAACAGAAATTAAAATTTAGAATACAAAAGAATATTTTCAATTGTATTGTGGGAGAAAAACAATAAAGTTTTGTTTAAGTTTATCCCAAATATTTATTACAGAATATATTAAAAATTAACTAAGAACATATTTAAGAATTTTAGACCAATATCTCTGTACGGGCCGGGAACGAGTAGGCTGATCAATATCAGCCCGATTGTTATAAATATAACAATCGGGCCCGAGCCGGATAAGAACAATCATTGCAAATTGCTTTTTAAAACAGAACCCTTTTCTTCCGGGCCATATTATTTAAATGTTGAATCATATTGATTGCCTGACCCAAGGGAAGGATAATCCGTAAAATACAAATAAAAAAAATAACAATCCAAAAAATCGATATTTTTTCAAAACTTCCTATTCTGGTTTATAACAATGTGCATTGTTCTGGAAAATTTCAGATTTTCCGGCGGGTTAAAATTGAATTTTAAATTTTGTAGCTTCAGTTCGCGGGTCATATATTTAATGAGTAAACATAAATCTGGCTCTTTAGAATCTGTAGAACCATAATGATATTATTTTATATGGGTTGCTTGAATGCAGCAAACGTGTCATTGTGAAACCTATGGGTTACCGGTCATCACTGCTTTAGGTTATAGACCCAGATTATTTTAAACATAAATTTAAACTTTCAAGTAGATATGACTTGTGAAATATTTTAAATTATGTTTATTTTTATTATGCTCCTAATACAGATAGTTCAAGAGTAAGGATGCGAAAGTGTTAGATCAAAATGGAAGCCATTTTAACACTTGTCAATAATGATACTATATTTTAAGCATATAATACGACATATAAGTCGGTATAGACCAGCGTTTCTCAACCGGGGGGCCTTGAAAGCTTCGTCGGGGGGGCGCGAAGTCATACAAGATCGAAACATGAAATTATAACAGAAAAAATCTCAATATTGCAAGATATATTCATAAATATATGACATTTATATTTATTAAAATATACCTTTTAAACATAAATAAAATAAATTATACTTAATTTAAACGGTTCGCGTTGGAGGTACTTCGAGTACTTTCAAGAAGGTACGACTTGAACGTGCAATATTTTTTGTTATGCTCCGAGCTACCGTTAACTAAAGGGTAAGGATGCGAAAGTGTTCAAAATAGAAAGCAACTTTGAACACTTGTAAATAAAAATAATTGCAAGCCATTATAGGTAACCATAACAGATATTAAAAACATCTTTATGTAAAAGTTGTTTCTTTTCAAAAGCTTCATTCAAATATTCCCAACACGCCATACGTGCCTATATAAACAATCGAAGTCGTCCTTGATATCCTGTACCTCCGGATTATTTCGGGAAATTTAAATACTACCATCCAATTATTTGGGTAAACTCTGCTCACCCAGTTCTTTTCCCAGCTTGCTCACACATCGTGTTTCCTCTATCTTGTAATCCTTGTGATTCCTCCCTCTCCCCCCTCACTCTATATATATATATATATATATATAGGAGGCCGCAGACAATATTTACGTTATTTTGTGGGGTCCCATGCCAGAAAAGGTTGAGAAACACTGGTATAGAGAATAACTTTTTTCGGAAACCACACAAAGTATTTAAGTAAAAGTTATTTCTTTTCAAAAGCTCCATCCAAAAACATGATATACGTTCCCAGTTAGAAAATCAAAATTGTCTTTAATATCCTGTACTTTCGGTTTGTTCCAGAAAATTTAAATATAACATTTGATTTTTTTGGTAAACTTGGGTCATCATTTTTTTTTTCGTAAATTGTCTACACGTAACTTTTTCTAGAAAAATCGTGTACCCTCTATTATACATCCTGTATATTTCTTCAGTGTTTTTCCTGTAGGTAGGCCAAGAAACTATATCATCATCATCATCATTGGCTCTACTACCCATGCTGAGCCTTGGCCTCCCGCAAGATACTTCGTCATTGTGTCCTATCCTGTACGACCATCCACCAATTCTGAAGTCTTGCTCAGGACTCTGATGTCTTGCTCAACAACACCCTGCCATCATAGCTTAAGTCGTCCTACTTTTCTCTTTCTTATCGGTAGAACATCTAGTGTGCACTTCGCAGTTCTATTCATGCTCATCTTCTTGAAGTGCCCAAACCACTGAAGTCGTCCAATCTTTTTGTGTTGAATATTGTTTTCGTCGTTGAAGATCTCATAAATTTCAAAGTTATAGCGAATTCTTCATAACTGGTCCTCTTAAACAGGGTCAAAAATGTTGCGGAGAATTTTGCGGTCAAATGAGCCCAGGATGTTCGTCAGTTTTTGTCAAGAAAGTATATATGTACGCCAAAACTTTCTCCGTCCAGACGTTTTTCCACAATTTCTACCATAAAGCCATCCAAAGAATGCCATGTATTTCAAAAATATGATCTCATCAAAATTTTCATTTGACACCTGTGCACATTGTTCTGAATTTTTTTCTTCTAGTCAAAGTACTGTACATACTGATGAAGAAAATATGGGAGGAGGAAAGAAACCAAAGGATTGAAAGGAAGGCATAATTATTAAATTACCCAAAAAGGGGGATCTAACGAAGTGTGGTAACTGGAGAGCTATTAAATTACTAAGCGTGACATAAAAAATAATGTGCAGAATATTACTAGAAAGGATGAAAATTTACATTGCTAAATCCCTTAGATAAAACCAAGCTGGATTTAGAGCGAAACGTTCTTGCATATGATCTGCGAATAATCTTAGAACAAGCAAATGAATGGCAAAAAGAAATATATACTACCTTTGTCGATTTCGAAAAAGCCTTTGATCGTAGAAAACTGTGTAAATGAGAATTAATAACTGAAAACACCAACTAAAAAGAAAAATAAGAAAAAGTGAAGTGCGCTGGTCTAGCCAACCAACCACTTTTCTACCGGCTATAGAAACGCGTTTACGCGCCCTACGCTCCACCAGGGAGCTAAAAGGACAAAGAGAGAGAGAGAGTCAAGGTACTGTACATTGATGTCAAATTCAGCTCTTTGGGTCAAGCCTTTTGGCCGCAATTTCTATCTTGCAGATAGACATCCTACAACATTTAAAATAAATTCTGATATTAAACAACTTAAACATATTTCTATTTCTTGAGTTGTGAAACATTGCTAACGGCGCCCATGTTTTCTCATCGCACCTTGAAACATTTATTGTAGTATCTATAGCTTTTATGACTTATTATTTAATATCTCGTTAATCGGATCTCAATATTTTCGAAGTGATAAATATGTAGGCGTTCACAGCGATCCGAGCGATTCGAATTACGCTCCGCCGCATACTCGTGACAAGATATGGTTTAATTTTCACGGCGAACATTACTAATGAGACTACTCTGATATTTAATTAAGCCTAAATCGATTACATCTCTAATTACGGCATGTGTGAATTCGCGCCATTTGTCATTTTAGCTCGTTGATTGTTTTGAGGTGAGAATTCACCTATTGAAACTGGTTTATATTGTATCCAAGCCGTACAATAGACCACTGATGGAAATAGTTAGTTTTCAAAATTAATGGAAGGTTACAATTTCGAATTCCAATTAGTCAATTTCAGGATAAACCTGCGACTGGTTTAATGGAACGAATTCATATTAAACTCATTTGTTTTACATTTATACTAAATTCCATTCAATGCGCTGTTAATGAAACAACTATTTCGTTTTAAGTTTATTTTTGTGTCTGTTCCTTTTACCTATTTTATATATTAACTAGATAAATCAGATCGTGCTTAGAAATTGCTATGGTAGCATTTACCAAAATGATTAAAATATTCCGATGCCATGACTTAAATTTGGATACAAAGATTTTACTTGTAAGATGCTATGTTTTTTCTACTCTCTTAAATGATGTCGACTTGCAACTCTTGTTTTGGCTACTGCTATAAAGATAAAACAAGACTACATTGGTTATTGTAATTTAAATCCAATAAAACTACCAGAAATATGCTGCTCTGATAATATGACAGTTATGGTAGAAACTTAAAAAAAAAAATTATGTGAAGTGTGAATTTTCACACATTTCAGGGTTTCGCAGGTATATAATAAGTGAAGTCGACTGCTGAGTGTGTACGACAAATTTTGCTTTGTAGTATTCACGGCAAAATGAACGATATTTTTAAAATAATTTATAATCTATTAATGCTTTAAGAACTTTTACGTTAAACTATTTTTTTTGTTAATTTTAATTCAAATACCTAATACCATTATTTAGGTTTCTAAATATGTGCAGTATTTTTTTACATAGCAAGGTTCATTAAGATTTTGAAAATTGCGCCTATGGCTTCCATTGGCTGCCATATGCTCCGCCCCTTTGGTTTCGTATACATAACACATAGAATGAAAATTTAATTCCAACATTCCAACTGGTTATTAAATTTACGCTCTCAAAAATTAAATGCAACGTTCGCCAAAATATAACTAGAATTTTGACAATATAATTTAAAGAAAATAAAAAGGGAAAAAAAACTCCCGGGTCTCCTCTGCCTGGCAGTGAACCCTAGAATTCTGGGTAGCTTGCGAGCATGCCAACCATTAGACCATGATATGTCTTCTAGTATAGTGTGTTACATAACTATAATTTTTGTAAATCGTCCATCAAAAAATACAAAAAATGCGTTATTTTCCGAAAACATAATCTGATCAAAAATTCCTGTTGTACTATTCCGGTCCACACCAATGTACACTACTTAAATTTTTTTCAGATTTTTAGTTTTAACTATCTGGGCTATAGGGTGTGGAACAAAAATCGCATCAAAAAAATTTATTTTGCAAAAATAAAATTTTGATCGTTTATCCACGTACTAAGGGCTTTCATTTTGTACCCTAATCAGAATTTAAAATATCTATATATTTTTTTTAATGAGCACATATTTGTTTATATTTTTAGGTGGATATGTTTTTTAGATGTTTTAGTATTTTTTCTATGTGCGGGTCATAGAATTGTATAAGTATGCCAAATTACAAACCTCTTAGTTTAGCCGTGTGGCTACAATTTTTACCAAACAGACAAACAGACAGACGATATAAGGGTTTTTGTTCATACCTACAAAGCACTAAAAAACTGCAAGAAAACCAATACGATTAAATACTGCAGATAATAAATTTGAAAATAAGTATAGTAAAAAACTAAAACTATGGTTGTCAGTAGAAATGGAGTAAAGCACAAGATAAAACTAGAAGAAAAACAAATAGAACCAAGGCGAAGTTGAAAATTTCAAGTATTTGAGATAAATTTTTGCATAATGAGAAAACATATGTGGACATAACTAAAATAAAAGTGCAGACAACAAACTTTCTAGCAGCATAAAATCTGAAAAAAGACCAAAATAAAACATGAGACCATAGTACAAAAATGTTGCAGTTCTCCACTAGTCTCTAATATGACTCAAAAGGTTGCTGAAGTTTGCGATTAGTGGATGTTTGTCAAGACCTGACAAACCCCCTAATAATAATAATAAACATGACATTATTATTAAAGAATATGCGTGTATTACGAAAGATAAAACCAAGCATTTTCAGTTCTGATGTACAAATATTATCTATATAAGATATGTACATTATATGTTCTACATTACACCCAGCTCCCTTATCAGGGCCAGAGGAACGCACTCTGCAGGTAATGTAAGGCATTAGGGCGCTTGATGCCAGGGGGCACCAAGGTTAAAGTAAAGATCTTTTTTTTGTCAGGTCTTCATTTGACATTTATAAGTGAGGACCTTTTTTTTTAAGTCGTCACTTGAAATTTAGAAATGAGGACCTTTTTTTAGGTTTTCAGTTGGTTTTAGCAGTGGGGACCTTTTTTTTAGGTCTTCACTTGAAATTTAGAAGTGAGGACCTTTTTTTTTGGGTCTTCATTTGAAATTTTGCTCTGTCTTGGGGCGAAGCGCTCAATCTTGCATAAGGGCGCCCCGGTTCTGTCCCTGATTATATCACAATGCTCAAGCTTAATACCAAAAATTAACTAGTAAAAAATCTAAGTGTTTTACAAATCCCGTATATTTACTGCAGAGATGTATTTTTAAAATCTCTACCATTTACATAAAATATTTAAAATAAAACATTGCACTATTTGTTTTCATGACGCATTTTATGTATTATCTATGTATTCGTATCATATTTATATAAAATATTCATATAAAAATAATTTTAAAATATCAGGTATGAAAAAAATGCTATAAAATAAATATAAAATTTTAATATAAATTTGTAATTAAAATTTATGTTCATGAAAAACTTAAATTTTTAATAAATTAATACATAAAAGCTCAACTCATTTGAGTTCAGTTCATCATCTCATCGCTTGTTACAACTTTGTAAATAAAAATTTAAATATAAATGAGCCAGTGGCGTACCCATAAATTTCTAAAAAGAAATGATAACTTTTCGTAGACGACAAAAAGACCTCATTTGAAAAATTGATAACTTTTAAATTAATCCAAGATGCCTAAAAAATTTAACATTCTAGATTTTGTTGAAGTTTGGAGAATTTTAGGGAGATTTAAAATTTATTATAAGCTTTATTACGCGTACATCAAACGAGCATGTTGGTGTCTTACACTTGTTATATTATTAATCTTGTAACTAGAGTTTCAAGCAAAGAAAATAGGAAATAAAGATAATGCCTAAATTTAAATCCGGAAAAATAAAATGTTATAATTTTCGGAAAAACTTTATGCTTACTATCTAGGGCACTAAACACGTACTGTAAAAGACAATCAAACGTGCGAAATCTTCGGAAGAATATTATAAGAATGGGCAGCATTTGGTAATATAAATAAATTTGGTGATATAAACTTTCTTAAAATTCTGAGACCAAAATTAATAAATGTGTCAATACGTTTTCTATACAAAAAATTTAGGATGGTGTTATAAATACTTTGGCGTACAGGGCCCGCATATTCCAAATAGCGGAGTCCACACTCTGTAGATTGTGCCACCTCCATTCTGAAACGATTATGCACATTCTGTCTGCTTGTCCATCTCTTGCAGCGTCGACCTACGTGTCTCGACATAATGCTGCTCTCCGCGTGCTCTACTATCATCTTAGACATGCCTATGATATTGACCAAATACCGGTTATACCGTACGTCCCTTCTGACATAGAATCGGTGGTGGAAAATTACAAGTGCCGAATTTATTGGAATTACTCCTTCCCCACCTCGAGGTTACTGACAGCTACTAAGCCGGACATAACCCTCCTGGCCATCGAGATCAAACAGATGTTTGTGATCGAATTCCAGCTGAGAAGAATATCTCTCTCAAGGGGGAGGAAAAGAGGTCCAAGTATATGGATCTCTTGTCCGAGCTTAGAAAGCTATATCCATGGTATAAAGTTAAGCTTGTAGTTCTAATAGTTGGTGTTTTGGGTGGTATGAAAGCCTCCTACCTGCGGGAAATCGAGTCCATTCCCGCCTGCAGATCTTCTGCCACCTCTTTGATCTGCAGGATGCAGAAAGCAGTGCTACTCGTGTCACTTCACATTGTACGAGCACTGGATCTGGCGTAATTTCCGCGTCTGCATATCTCCAGGGTTTGGGATATAGTCGTGTGTATTTAGCTCCACTAGTCTCTAATATGACGCGGCTCAAAAGGATGCTGTAATTTGCGATTACTGGACGCTTATTAATACCTGACAAACCCCAAATAATAATCCTTTATTCAACTTAAGATATATACAAGTTATGTCAAAAGAAAAGTATGTGGAAAACAGTTTACAAGTAAACAATTATTTAGCAAAACAATAATTACAATGTTTATTCATTTAAATATTCTTGAAGAGAATATCAGGCTTTTTGGACAAGAAATGGTTTAAAAATATATTTAAATTTCATTGTATGTATAATTCTAGCAAGAACGAGGATTTTGTTGAAAATGTTTGTACCTAATATTTGTACTTCTCGTTACGTCCAGTCGCGATTGAGGCACAGTTAGATTTTCTTTGGATCGTACGTTGTAAATATGAGATTCTTTACGCATACAAAGATTTCTACATGTTCTAACTGCGAATGAAACGTAAGTATATTTAATTCCTTGAAGATTGGTCTACAGGATGCTGTTTTTGGTGCATTCACAATGGCTCTAACTGTTTTTTTTTTTTTATGTAGAAATATCATTTCTGCCCTTGCTGAATTTCCCCAGATTGATAATCCATAAGTCATGACCGAATGAAATAACGAATAGTATGTTGTCTGTGTTAATGTTTCAATTCGATATCTTCCTTACTCGTCGTATAGCATAAATAGCTTTATTCCGTTTTCCACTTAATGTCGATGTGACATTTCCAGGATAATACAGAGTCCAGCCGTTGACCCAGAAAGTCGCCTGTGTCGGACCTGGGCTTTCTTCTGTTGGATGTGAAGATTATACTCGTTATTTTCTCTTTGTTTAAAAGAAGTTTATTCGCACGAAACTATTCGATCGCTTCCAAGTTAGAAGACTTGGAAGCATTCCAAGCTACTAACTTCCAAGCATTCCAAGTTAGAAGACTAGTTATTAATATCTCATCAGCTTTGTCATTTACGACTATAGTTGTGTCGTCAGCATATAGAAAGAAGTCACTATGATAGACACTATGATGAGACAAGTCGTTTATGTATATGATGAACAATAATGGACCAAGTTACTACCTTTTGGAATTCTTGATTCGATGAAAGAAGTGTCACTTCTTCACAGAAATTTGTTAGTAAGTGGTTAGTAAGGTATATTACGTCTTCAACCTTATTTGAAATAATATCCAAGTCATCTGCATAACCTAAAATCTTGTGGTAGTCATTGAGCTGTAGACTAGGGTGGCTAGTATCTTGGGATTTTCGTAACACCATCTCCAGCACGAGATTAAACCGCAAAGGTTTGTGATCGAATTCCAGCTGAGAAGAATATCTCTCTCAAGGGGGAGGAAAAGAGGTCCAAGTATATGGATCTCTTGTCCGAGCTTAGACAGCTATATCCATGGTATAAAGTTAAGCTTGTAGTTCTAATAGTTGGTGTTTTGGGTGGTATGAAAGCCTCCTACCTGCGGGAAATCGAGTCCATTCCCGCCTGCAGATCTTCTGCCACCTCTTTGATCTGCAGGATGCAGAAAGCAGTGCTACTCGTGTCACTTCACATTGTACGAGCACTGGATCTGGCGTAATTTCCGCGTCTGCATATCTCCAGGGTTTGGGATATAGTCGTGTGTATTTAGCTCCACTAGTCTCTAATATGACGCGGCTCAAAAGGATGCTGTAATTTGCGATTACTGGACGCTTATTAATACCTGACAAACCCCAAATAATAATCCTTTATTCAACTTAAGATATATACAAGTTATGTCAAAAGAAAAGTATGTGGAAAACAGTTTACAAGTAAACAATTATTTAGCAAAACAATAATTACAATGTTTATTCATTTAAATATTCTTGAAGAGAATATCAGGCTTTTTGGACAAGAAATGGTTTAAAAATATATTTAAATTTCATTGTATGTATAATTCTAGCAAGAACGAGGATTTTGTTGAAAATGTTTGTACCTAATATTTGTACTTCTCGTTACGTCCAGTCGCGATTGAGGCACAGTTAGATTTTCTTTGGATCGTACGTTGTAAATATGAGATTCTTTACGCATACAAAGATTTCTACATGTTCTAACTGCGAATGAAACGTAAGTATATTTAATTCCTTGAAGATTGGTCTACAGGATGCTGTTTTTGGTGCATTCACAATGGCTCTAACTGTTTTTTTTTTTTTATGTAGAAATATCATTTCTGCCCTTGCTGAATTTCCCCAGATTGATAATCCATAAGTCATGACCGAATGAAATAACGAATAGTATGTTGTCTGTGTTAATGTTTCAATTCGATATCTTCCTTACTCGTCGTATAGCATAAATAGCTTTATTCCGTTTTCCACTTAATGTCGATGTGACATTTCCAGGATAATACAGAGTCCAGCCGTTGACCCAGAAAGTCGCCTGTGTCGGACCTGGGCTTTCTTCTGTTGGATGTGAAGATTATACTCGTTATTTTCTCTTTGTTTAAAAGAAGTTTATTCGCACGAAACTATTCGATCGCTTCCAAGTTAGAAGACTTGGAAGCATTCCAAGCTACTAACTTCCAAGCATTCCAAGTTAGAAGACTAGTTATTAATATCTCATCAGCTTTGTCATTTACGACTATAGTTGTGTCGTCAGCATATAGAAAGAAGTCACTATGATAGACACTATGATGAGACAAGTCGTTTATGTATATGATGAACAATAATGGACCAAGTTACTACCTTTTGGAATTCTTGATTCGATGAAAGAAGTGTCACTTCTTCACAGAAATTTGTTAGTAAGTGGTTAGTAAGGTATATTACGTCTTCAACCTTATTTGAAATAATATCCAAGTCATCTGCATAACCTAAAATCTTGTGGTAGTCATTGAGCTGTAGACTAGGGTGGCTAGTATCTTGGGATTTTCGTAACACCATCTCCAGCACGAGATTAAACCGCAAAGGTGAGGTGGCGTCTCCTTGTTTGGCTCCAGTACTAATTTTAAAAGGCTGTGACAAAAGGTTACCTACTTTCACTCTGCATATGGATCCCGACACACACACCTTAGTCATCTTGATATGTTTACTAGGGATGCCAAATTCGTCCATGATATTCCAGAGTTTTTCACGTATAATGCTGTCATAGGCTTTCCTGCTTCCTGATTAAATCAATAAAAACATTCGTCGGTGTTATGTTCCCAACATTTTTCAAGAATTTGTCTTAACGAGAAAATTTGATCCGTTGTCAAACTGCTAGATCGAAATCCCGCCTGGTAGTCGCCAATAACTTCTTCTGCATATGGTGCAAGTCGATGCAGAACAAAATAATTTGAGTGATCCTCTTCATATCAAGTTTCTAAAATTTATAATTCAGTACCATCAAATTTGAAGTTGCTGTCCGTCAATAGGTAAGGAATGTGTGTGAATTTGCATGTATATATTGATAATTTTGTGTTGAAAATGTGCATTTTTTTTTTTTTGTTTAAGTACAAAAGGTAAAACAGCATTTAGCTGAACTTTTTAGACACCATATTATGTTGATGGCGTCACATGGCGTCACACCTGTTGATGGCGTCACTGCCGAAATACGTATAGAGTATATTAAACTGATATTTGTGAAACTTACCGAGTGTTTTATTTATTAATCTTACCATATTATGTTTATTTATTTATTTGTTTGTTTGTTTGTTTGTTTGTTTGTTTGTTTGTTTGTTTGTTTGTTTGTTTGTTCGTTCGTTCGTTCGTTCGTTCGTTCGTTCGTTCGTTCGTTAGTTCGTTCGTTCGTTCGTTCGATCGTTCGAACATTTCATTCCATTTACTTAACTTGAACTCAATAAAACAGTGTTCACTTCAAACGCATGCGTAATAATGATCAAGCCCTTGTTGGTTAGCCCTTGTTGTAAAGCTGTTTATTTTTATGTAATCATTTATTTATTTATTTATTTATTTATATATTTATTTATTTATTTATTTATTTGTATTTTTATTCCTCTTGGTTGAAAGTATTTACTTTAGACCATGTCTTATTTTCCTTTTTAATTTCTTCTCCGGGTAAATTTTGGAAAACCGACTTTACACTTCCCCTATTGGGATTCAATGTAGCGTCATTTTTGCTAGTTATCTCGGTTATCTTCTTAACAATTATCCAATCAAATTCAACTTGTGCCTTCTAATATTTTTGTCTATAGGAATTTGTTAGCAATGTATTAGCAGCTTTTTGTTAGTGATCCTGTCCCTCCATTATATGTTCAAGATCTTGCACAGGAATTTGTTAATGAAAACTTGAAGTTTGGAGATTATAGTTTGTGTAACCTTCCACGCCTCACATCCGTATAATGTTACGGATTTGACTTTGTTACGAATATTCGTAATTTTGTGCTGCTTGTGATATGGTGCAATCTCTAAACTATATTACGCATGCCGAACTTTTACCAAGCATAAAATAAAAAGAAAATAATAATAATATAAATATTTCTTGCAAACTGGTCAATTTTTTTGGTGAACCTGTGGTTTAAAAACAAAGCTGTAGATCCAGCCGTTTGGTAAAAATTTCTACATTATACACAGATAGACAGACAACTGAGTGAGAGATTTTCGTGGTTATACTTACCAAATCCTAAAAGTTAGTATTCTTTAAATAAACATACAATGATTATAGTAGTATGACAGATCGCAATTCGGGCCGAAATATTATTCAAGGTTTATAAATCGGTAATAAAACTTATACAGACCAATAAAATATGGCAGTGCTTTTCTACACACCATAAGTTAAAGTACCTTCTTCATTATTGCCTTAGTTGTAACAATGAAGAGATATGTATGTGGCATGACTGGAAGACATGAACTAGGAATGTATTTCAACACCCCCTAGGCTCAAACGGTGATAAAATTATATCATCGTCCTTAATTACATCTCTACCTCGTGCAGCATTTCAGAAAGAATGACAGGAATGTCTTTAATGTTTGCAGTAATAAACGTATTACATACTAGATTAAAGGATAATAATAATAAATTCTGTTTACGGATCACAAAATATTCTGAAGAAAGACAATTTTCGAGTGAAAATATTTATCAAAAACACATACAGCCTTGGAAAAATGTATGGAGTACCCTATATTTTATTGAACTTTAAGATTATTACATGAAAAAATGGTAAATAAAATAATACATACAGCTTTTAATAACAACTTTAATCAAAATTATTAATATTTTGTGGTACTTCCTCGTGCTTTAATTACTGCACGTATTCTGTTCAGCATACTGTCCACAAGTTTTTTACGTACATACGATTGTACATTGAACCATTCGTCCACAATAATTTTCTTCAATTTTTCTTTTGATTTGCATTTATAAAGAGACACCTTGTTTATCAGAGTCGAAAATAAATTTTCAATTTAGGATAAATCTGGTGCCTGGGGGGCCATGCAAAAAGTGGCACATTATTTTTGGAGAACCATTCATTTGTTGCTTTGGCTTTGTGACAGTTTTGTTGAACAACATATTCTGGAATTTCTTCATCAAATAATTTTAATATTGATAGTTTCAAAACTTCATTAAGTATGGCAATATAACGAGCAGAATAATGCACCCGTCGCACAAAAAGATTTCGCCTAAGCCACTGGCGGACATGCACCCCCAGATCATGATGCTACCACCACCAAATTTGACCGTAGGGATGATGCAGTCAGGATGAAAAATTTCACCTGGCCTACGTCTTACAAACATGGCTCCAGGTTGTCCAAAAATTTTAATTTCGTAAATTTATTTTAAATTAAATTTTATATTGTTAGTGCAATATAGTGCAATAATTGCTTAGAAATTTATTTTTCTGTTAAATTCGTAAGTACTTTAAACCATTACAATGCTTACTTCTATATTGGACTCATTAGATCAAATGATTTTCGCTCATTCATCAGGTGTCCAATTTAAATATCTTTTGGCCCACTCAAAGTGAAGTTTTTTGTGTCGCTCGGTCAACAGTTGTTTTCGGAGAGATCTTCTGTCATGCAAATTAGATTCCACTAGACGTCTTTTAATAATTCTAGAAGAAACTTTAACTTCTCTATGCTCCCAAAGATCACCAGCCTGCTCTTTTGACGATACTGAGCGGTTATGAAGAGCACTTCTCTTTTATAAAACAATCATCTCTGGAAGTGGTTGCACGTTTTCTTCCGGGTTTTGGTCTGTTTTCATATGTATCAGTCTCTTGGAACCTTTTGATGGTAATTTGCACGGCTTTTCTTGAACATTTAATTTTCTGTGAAATTTTCTGCGATTGTCCTTGTGAATGGAACAATATAATTTGACTCCTTTCTGCCACAGTGAGTTTTTTAGCCATAATACGATTCAAAATATTAACTTGAACTCAATAAAACAGTGTTCACTTCAAACGCATGTGTAATAATGATCAAGCCCTTGTTGGTTAGCCCTTGTTGTAAAGCTGTTTATTTTTATGTAAACAAAACGTAACATATCTGAGTCTGCATTTATTTCTATTGCAATATTTATCATAATTCTGTTTAGATTTTTGGTTATCTGATTAGACGTACGTCATTTGTCAAATATATACAAGTTACAATATACATAAATTTAGATGTTAAATTATAATTGCATGGGTGCTCCATACATTTGCCCAAGGCTGTAAGCTAGATAGTCTCTAAGCTAGTAGTTCTCAACATTTTCGAAATCGCAGAACACTTTTGCCGATACGTGCCGGTACGCGGTGAGTTTCCAGAAAATAATCAATAGTATAATATATGGCACAAATGTGGTACCGATACGTCCCACATTACAAATAAAACCTACGATTTGCCTCAACAGATAGTTTGACCAACACTGATCTATAGTTTTTCGTTCGATGACGACTGTTTCTGTCTCAATTAAGAAGCGAGTTGTATATTTTACACCAAATAAACAATCGTCCCAATAAAATGATGGTTGAATTAACCGAAATACTCTGTATTTGTATTTCCGAATTTTATCCTTACTATGCGCTCTCAAGACGATAGTTAATTTCAAAGGGAGAAAGGATGCATTATTTAGATATATGTAGATAAATATGTTTCGTCCGAATCTACCAATCGACTAATTCGCATCTAAATAGTAAATCTTTTTTATCTAAAGGGACGTTGGTTTACAAAATTTCTAATTGAATAATTAGGTATAATAATTATTGAATTAGAAGTAATACATTTAAACCAATGGAGTAAAACAACTCATGGATATACTGTTAGACTAATATATAGAATATGAACCCCAATTAACGGTCCAGTGACTAGCCACAATTATTATCAGCTATTGTCATCTACACCAGTGGCATTAGAAATGTGTTTTGGAGTTTTAAAAAGCTGTTATGTCCTTTGGTCCAAGAAATTAAACATCCATTGTTACATTTTCACAAAAAGAAAAAATTTATCTGGAATCTAGAAGGAAAACATAACTGTCCATATATTTTTTCATGTATAAAGGTGCCGATGTCCATTCTAGGTTAATATTTGCATTACCAGTGACATTGTAGCATAACAACTGCTTATGAGACGGATCCCCAGGCTTTCACCCATTTACCCATGAGGATGCGCGGACCGGTAGAGTTTAAAAGTAAAACTAATAATTAAAAATGAAGCTACGGTTGTATTGCACCGCTCTTTAAGCTAGATTAAAATACCTCAAGCTGTAGTTAATTTTAACCGTAGATGAGGTACGGTTTAACTTTACCACAATACAGATACAGTCTAACATCTAATGTATCAGTTCGGCAAGTTGCTTACTTTAAAAATATAATATTGCTTCTAGAATAAGCTCAGTACGGAAGATTAGACAAGTATGATTTTGCAGAATGATTTGAATGGTTTATATGTAGTAGATTTTATAGAAAATAGAATATTAAGAAATAATTATGAAAGGACACTTCCTTACGAAAATTTGTATATAACCACTTTTTCAAACGTTTCCTTTTGTCAGAAAATTCCATATATGATTTACTAATTTTAATTGAGGACAGATATGAATTCACTTAATGTGTGATTTAAAAAATATCTTTAGAGTAGGCCGAAAAAACACAAGTATATCAAGGTAAAATTCCTGCAATTTCCAATTTTATCGATGCAGAATTTTTTATTTTGACCTGCTACGTGTCATCATCATCATAATTTATCAGCCATTGACGTACACTGTTGAACATAGGCCTCCCTAAGTGTTACGCCAATCATCGCTCTCTTCATCGATCTTTGAGCAACGCGTAATTTTTCAGCAGATTTTCGCGTGAGGGTGAGGGTGATCAAATACCTTTCTCTTGAGGCAGATGGGGAAATCACCTTTTAAAATGTGCCTCAGATTTCCAAAGGCTGCCCATCCCAAACCAATTCTTCTGTTTTTCTCTATAGTTTGGTTGTCCCGCCCGATAGTGATTTCGTGTCCCATGTATTTGTAGTGAGAAACTTGATCAATGGGTCTACCCGCGATTGACAAATTACCACTCAGCGCTAAATTTGTCATTACTCTGGTCTTTTTTATGTTGATTTGGAGTCCTATATCCTCGGCTTCACTATTTAATTCTTCCATCATTTGGTCCATTTCTCCTAAGTCGTCAGTAATTAAAAGAATATCGTCGACGAAACGTAAATGGTTTAGACGATCTCCAATGTTTAAGCCTCGATCTGTCCAATTTAGTTTTTTAAAAACGCTCTCCAATGCAGCATTAAGTAGTTTAGGAGATATAGGGTCCCTGGTGTACAACTCGCTCGATTTTAAAACAATCGGTTTTCTTGTGGACCTTCGCAACAGCGTCTATCTTTTTGTACACATGACTTATATTACACGAGAATATCTAAGTGTTACTTTTCAAAATTGACTAAAGTATCGATATTTTACACTTTTTTTGACTAACTTTTGTGAATGCGGTGTACGCTAACAAAAAAAAAAAAATGGATGTAATACTGATCATATTACTCCTGAATGTACATAGATTGAAAACATGGTAATGAAACCTGGAAACAGGAGGCCTAGGCTCACTTAGGGCTGTAGCGCCAATGAAGATGATGATGACACAGAGACAATCTTGTATGAAACAATTTAGGATATTTGATTTTGTGTAACTTGTGTGTTTTTGCGGGTATTCATTCGCTCATCCCGTAAATATATTTTTCATAACACAAACGGCATTTCCTAACTGGTTTCATAAATAGCTATTTTCTTATTTTTTATTCTTCAAAAGTTTTAAGAGCGCTGATATACAAATTTGATTTGATATACAGCCCAGTGCACGGTGTACACATAGACAATCTGACAGAACAAGCATTCATGTAAAAAATGGTTTGAGATTACACGGCATATCATTGTTTAATGCTTAATTGTTCCTGCTATAATTTTTTATATCGTCAACCTTGATTACAGTCTCAATTTAAACTGGTTCATCTGACCAAAGCGGACAAAGCCACATGGCTTTAAAATATACCGTAACAATATTAGAATGACACCAATTATGATCTGTTTTAAAAATTATGATATCAGACTTTCATCTGCTAGTTAACTTGGTACTGTTATTAATTTAACTTATTGTTAATTATAAGTTAGACTTTTATTAGAATGAACTGTTAAACAGGTAACAAAATACTAGATCTAATCTACATTTAGATCAATGAAGTTTTTAATTGATAAACTTTGAAAACTATAAAGACGAAACAGATAAATAAATGTATCTGTTATACAGTCTTACCATAAATACTGTCACAAGTTTTTAGTGAAATTCCACAAGATTCTTAAAGATATTTTAATTTTCTTTTAGTACATAATACATAGATGAATAAACAAGGAACACTAATCAGTTTTAAAAATGACCGCTTTTGGCCTTAACACAGCTCTTAAGTCTGTGCGACCACTCGATTTTCAACAGAAGCATAGACAAGAAGCATGAACAGAAGAACGCAGCTACCTTCGTCAGGAAACGTTTCAGACCAACGATTTAGGATGTGTCTTATTACATTATCTGTGATTCTTGTGACTTGTATACATATTTTATACTCTAAATAAATATATAATAGTAGAAAAAGAATTTTTGAATCGGTCAGTTTATCGAAAGATGACAAATATTTTGGATTGTTGAAAAAACTATTTTTTAGGATTTTGTAGGTATGAACAAAAAACCTTTATACCGTAATTTTGTCGTCTGTCTGTCTGTGCGGTAAAAATTGTAACCAAACGGCTAAACCTAGTGAGTTGAAATTTGGCATGCTTATACAACTCTTTGATTCGCACATAGGAAAAATACTAAAACAACTAAAAAACATGTCCTTCTAAAAATAAAAACAAATATGTGCTCATCGAAAAAAAAAATTAATTCTGAATAGAGTATCAAATGAAAGCCCTTAGTACGTGGATTAACGATCAAAATTTTATTTTTGCAAAATAAATTATTTAGAAACGATTTTTGAAAAAATTGTGCAAAAAAAAATTTGTCCCATACCTGTAGCTCAGATGGTTTAAACTAAAAATCTGAAAAAAATCTAAGTAACGTACATTGGTGTGAACCGGAATAGTAGGTACAACAGGAATTTTTGATTAGATTATGTTTTCGGAAAATAACGCATTTTTTGTGTTTTTTTTGGTTGACAATGTACGAAAGTTATAGTACATAACTATAACTTATACTAGAAGGCGTACCCTGGTGTAATGGTTATGGTGCTCGCTTCTTACCCAACAAAATAGAGTTCGCTTCCGGCGAGAGGAGGCAATTTTATTTATTCTTTTTTTTTCCCATTTTTATTTTGTTTAAATTATTTTTTTAAATTCTAGTTTTATTTTGAAAAATGGCGCATTTAATTTTTAAAAGCGTAAATTTAATAACCAGTGGGAAGTGTTGAAATTATAATTTAATTCTATGTTTCTTTGTATACGAAATCAAAGGGGCTGAACTTATGAGTTAAAACAACCAATGGAAGCCATAGGCGCAATTTTCAAAATCTTAATGAACCTTGCTATATAAAAAAAATACTGCACATATTTACAAACCTAAATAATGGTATTAGGCATTCGAATTAAAATTAACAAAAAAATATTTTAACATAAAATTTGTTTTGGCATCCCAAATAATCATCATTCATCTACTAAATACCTGCGAAACCCTGAAATGGGTGAAAATTCACACTTCACATCAATTTTTTTTTTTGCTCATCACTTGTTTTTTGTAAGTGAGGACCTTTTTTTAGGTCATTATTTGTATTTTCACCCGTACTATAATAAAAATTCCCGGAATGTTTCTCCCTGGAGCCCGCAAAGAAAGTTTCTCCCCGGGGCCCGGAAAGAAATTTTCTCCCCGGGGCCCCAGAAGTCCTCTCGGCGGCCCTGGGTGTAGGGGCACCTGTTGCACCCTCGCCAGGAGTGACCTGGTACCTACGAAATCTTTAAATGTTTGTAAATTCATACTTCACGTCAATATTTCTACAGTTTTTGTTTTAAAAAATAATAAAGCGAAATAGTAATATTGTATTACAAAAAATGTATTATTATAAAAATCTAAATATTTCTAATAACAAAGGATTTTTATAGAGTTCAGTTTGCTTTGCAGGATTTTTCGATAAAAAATCTCAACTCGTTTCTAACTGGACAAAGTAAATTACACGAACACGGTTAATACCTTGTTTTAAAACGCGCTACAAGATCAAACCTGGCCAGCTGAGTTATTGTAGTTGAAACATCGATAATTCAGTTTAGTTATGAAACAACAGTTCAATGCATTCTTCGCTGTTATTAGGCCATTCGCTCCTTTAACCATCGTTTCCGATGCCAAAGGCAGCATTTTCCAGTAGAGATACTGGGATAAAACATAAACAGCCAATCGGCTTTTGAATATCATCGAATTCAAATCAGAAACACGAGGTTGAAATTAGCAAAATAATATAAACTAGCGTAAGAAAGCTGTGTTTGTTTAGCGTATTTTGATTTAATTAGTTTTCTATGTAGGTACATCGCGAGTACTGTTAGAGCTATGATTGTAAATGATTGGATAACCAAATAAGATCGTACGGTCTTGTGTTAAACATTGTTGTGATGACCTTCCCATATTAATTAAAATCACGGTTGGCTAATTGATTTCAAATATTTCATTGTACTTGATTGTATTTACATTAAGGTTCTTCAACAGAGTTTGATTTCCTATGCGGGAGCGGTATCGAGCCTGAAACCTCCAGGATTTGCTAGCAGGTTGCAGTGATTCTTTATGACTTATGACTTCGAGGAGTTGCTCTCGAAGACTTATACAAGTTGGAACTGGTTCTCCCTCGGAACATATAGGTTGAAACATCGAGGCCCTAAGTGTGATTAAGGAGGAATGAACGACCACCTACCTCTCCTCTTGAGTCCCTAAACAAACGAGGAACCTACGGGCTGCACTTGAGTAACCGGAGAAATTATTGAAATAATTTTGACGACAAAAGTTAAATAAGAAAAAAAAAATGAATTTATTGTAGCAAGTCTCACTCGAAAATTACAATAAAAAGCGTGATAGATAAAATAATTTACAGTTCTTCTTTCTACAATTTTACAGGTGCGTATTGTAGGCGAAGAACACATAAATTTCTTGGCGTTGTTAGTTTCTCCCCGACACAACCAAATTACATTGGGGTGAGAAACTTAAGACACAAAAAAAAAATGCTCCTTAATTGTATAAAAAGCTATTAAATATAAAGTATATACAAAACTATACACTGAAACTGGTGCATAAGAGCGAACTAACAGTTTGTATATGACAAAAAAATTATTAATAATTAAATTTGAACAAATAAACTCTAAGAAACAAGAAATATGCTAATATATACAAACTGTTGACTAGCTATGGCCAAACTGGCATGCGTAACAAATAAGTAAACCCCCAATTGCAAATGCAACAATAAAAATACAATTAATGGACAGGTTAACTAAATGTAAAACAAATAGTAATAAATTATCGTAATGAAAATCATAAGAAGTACGCCACTGGTGTTGTCCAAAACACGCTGTGGGTAAAACAACTAGTCTCAAACGACTAGAAACATGAAATGAATAATAATTAATAAATAATAATTATATAAACAATTAATATATTGAATGTAAAATTCAATTGCAACATTAAGGCCTGATCTTTCCACCTTCAGATAAAGTTCCAGGTAACTATCTGACAGATAAGGTTTTTTGTAACTTCATCTGCTAAATAAATGGCAACACCAGTCAGTGAATCCAATACGTCAGTCTCATTATCTGTTAGATAACTATCCGATAGATACATTTGTATAGAAAGAAGGGATGACATTTACTCAGCAGATGAAGTTACAAAAAACCTTATCTGTCAGATAGTTACCTGGAACTTAATCTGAAGGTGGAAAGACCGGGCCTTAATACAAGAAAAAGATGCCGTAAAAAACGGGCAATCTGCTAGAGTGTATCAGACACACACACACACTCAAAAAATTTAGAGGTTGTAAGCTCCTAAATAGCAAAAAAACTATCCTTTATTCAAAACACGTGGCTTGGAAACAAAGGAAGTTGTATCTTAAGTGAAAATTAATATGATTCTCTACTTACGCGTATATCTTATTTACAAATAAGATAAAAAAGGATACTTAGGTGACCGCAGGGGGTGCAGAAAGTCCCTTGGGTTGCTGTGATCCAGGAAGAATCTGGAACTCGTCCGAAATTCTTCTGGTATGCTGGCAAGTAGCCAGATAATCGCGCGGATTATAGGAGGTCGGAGATCCGCAAATCTACTGACTATATTTGGCGCTGATGGCCCACAATGTTCGAAAGGAACGTAAAATCTCACAAAAAAAAAACCAAACTTGGATGCCACTGTCACAAGTTTGCTGCAATAATAATGTTTGTGCGGGAGAAATCGCCGCATTAGCGGTAACCGACCGGTCCAAACTTACCATTCGTACGTAAACGTTCGGTCACAACTGAAATATAGAAATATTATACCGGGTCTCTGGAAAATAGCGCACAATATTTTCCACCCAGGTAATAATAGACAAATGGATAGAATCACTTTTATTTAAAACTTTCTAGGAACTCACTTATCAAATACATCGAGTTTTTTGTTAAAATTTCTTTTTTTACTTTTTCAAAGTTTGTAAAATTTAGAATTTTGGGCGTGTTGGTTAGTAAATTATAAAATTTAATTGCATAATAATATTCCATTTTAATTTTCATTATTTTTAGATCTATCAAGACGTTAAAATTTTGGGTAGATGTTACCTTTATTCCTTGATTTAACTATGATTTTCTTCATATGTAGATAAATCTAAATTTTTTTTGTGTACATAGAGTAAACTTTGAAAAATGTACAAAGATTCACAGGTGCATGTAAAATATGTCAAAATTGTAAATGATACCGATGATAACCGATTATTACTGGTGTTACGTATACATTATACATTTTTAAGATGTTCACAAATTTCGCGGACATGAATAATAGTCCAGTCATTGTTAATTTTAGTGGATAAATAATTATGTTTTATTTATAGGTTTTATCATGTATTGAAACCACAATAATTGAATTATTAAGGTAGTAGTAGTAATAGTTACCATTAAAATAAGTAATCATTGTTTCTTGTAGCATTGTAACTTGCAACGTGTAATAGAAAATCGCGCAGTGGGTTAAAATATATATATACGAGGCTTTATAAAAGGTAAACTAATAAAATAATTGAATAGCGCACGTTGCGAAATATATAAAAATAATAATAATAAGTTTTATTTTATAAATATCTGCACCTTGGTGTTGAGGCTCTAGGCAAACCGCTAACTGATGTGGGATTTTGAGCACACCACACAGAGCTATAGTAAATTTTCGTGGACACGACGGACGTTTGACTACAGTGTCTAATGTGATTATTCAATAAACAAATGTTACTGACCTTTGTTCTCGTGGATAGATATCTTCTGGGTACCCATATGCTGAGGAAATTCTGGATGACCTCAACAGAACATTTGCAATTGAAGAGTACACCAGACACTTTGATATGTGATAAAATCACTAAATATATTTATATTCAATTACAGAGAGAGTTTATATGAATAGAGGTTTAGTACAACCGAATACCGTGATATGCACGTACCATGAATTGAAAAATACGTCTTAACACAAAGACGAACTAATCACAACTCTATTATAAAAAACTGCAATGTTTCTAGCATAAGACAAAGCGAAGTAACAAGGAGGGCTGCTATACCGCAGTGATAGCTGCGAGTCGTGATAGTAAATTACGACGTCTGCAGTTTAACTAGAACGAAAACAATGAATCTAAAGAAAGATATTTTTAACTAAACTAACATATAAAAACACCAAAATTAAGTTGAAATTCAAAACGAAACAATTGGTCTACATAGTGATAAATTAAAAAGTAAAACATTACAATCACCACTAAAGGTTGAACAACCTGTGTGTGGCTAATTTTGTGCTTATGTTATTGAGTCAAGGTAATTTATGTAGGAAGGTACAATATTTATATAAAACTAAATTTTAATTTTTGATATTTTGATGGTAAATAATTTAAAATATAATTTTTAATTTTTCAATTTAATCACAAATTATGCTATTAATATATAATTACAATGTAAGTGATGAGGAAGATATATTAGAAGAACCAACCAAAGAAGAGATAATGAATATAATCAGTAAAATTCGCAATGGTAAAACACCAGGAAAAGATAATATCAATATGGAACTAATAAAATCTGGTGGAGACAGAATACAAGATCAATTATATGCTCTAATAAGAAGAACATGGACTGAAGAAAAAATGTCAATGGAATGGGAAGTAGGCCAAATAGTAACAATACACAAAAAAAGAGATCAACAATGTTGTGAAAATCGTAGAGGAATCACGTTACCAAATGAGGCATATAAAATATTATCGACAGTAATTCAGCGACGCCTATATAAAATAACCGAGAATATAATGGGAAAGTATCAATGCGGATTCAGGACAGGAAAATCTGCCACAGAAGCTATTCATGCAGTCAAACAAATAATAGGTAAAGCAGAACAGTATAATTTGGAACTGGATCTATTATTCATAGATTTTAAACAAGCATTTGATTCCATCAAAAGAAAAACTCATGGACACTCTAAAAAAGCTGAACATTTACCCTAAGCTAAGAAGACTAATTAAAATGACCATGAAGAAAACAAGAATCGCGGTGAAAACATCAAAATGAGAAACGGAAGAATTTGTGGCTAACAAAGGAGTAAGACAAGGCGACGCATTGTCCGCAACTTTATTCATTTTGGGTCTCGAAAATATTACAAGAAATGTAAATAAAGGAAATATTAGGACAGGAGGAAGTAAACTTATTGCATATGCAGATGACGTCGTATTAATTACAAAAAATAGGAAAATATTGGAAAATATGGTGCAGGAATTAGTTAAGGAAGGAGCAAAGATGGGCATGATAATAAATGAAAATAAAACGAAAATGATGAGCATAAGAAAAAAACAAGAATCAGTAGTAAAAATTTAATTTTGAAATGGTTGGTAATTTTAAGTATCTAGGAGTGTGGATATCAAACACAGCTGGAAGAAAGAGAGAACTAAGAGATAAAATATTAGCAACAAATTGAGCTTACTATGCGAATAAAAAACTCCTAAATAGTACTGCACTGACAAAAACAACTAAACCGGACATCTACAAAATACTCATAAGACCAATACTACTATATGCAAGTGAGACACTCATATTGTCAAAGAAAGAGGAAGAAGAACTCAGAATAGCTGAAAGTAAGATATTAAGAGCAGCACTAGGACCAGTAAAAACTGGGGAGAACGAATATAGGCAGAGAATGAATCACAAGATATTAGAAGTACTGTAAGAGAACGATGTAGTAAAAAAAAATTAAGCAACAGCGAGTAAGATGGCTTGGGCATGTATGGCAAGGAGAAGAAACGTCTATAGCATATTCAGCGTTGCAGTGGGAACCAGGAAGAAAAGAATACGGGGAAGACCTAAGCTAACATGGATGCAAGAAGTGAATGCGAAAAACCTGAAAAAATTCTGCGTAATACACATTATTGTGAACCGAATCAGTAAAACAGGAATTTTTTATCCGATAATTATTTCGACAGTTATTGCATTTTTTGCATTACCGCGTTTACAACATTTATCTGTGTAGCTATCATTGACATTTTCTTTTATTTTTCCATTTTTTGACAATTTTTTCATTTAGTTGGACTTACAAATCACTGGTTACAATATTTAAAATTAGAACCATTAATTTTAATACGTACTGTTTTAAGGATGTATGTTTAGAATAAGAATAAGATATTTCTTTTTGTCAGACCAGGGCAGTGCACACAAACATAAAATTAATGACAGAATAACACCAAACGTTGGCCGAACTCAACCTCACATTAATGCGAAGAATGGCATTAAAGTCGAAACGCAAAGTTAAAAATAAACTCTATTTAACAAGACAAAGCAGGACAAGGAAGCCAATATTTTCAAATTAGGACATAAGAAGGATATGTAAGTTAAGCTGGACAAGATTATCTAAAGGAGGACTGTCCTGCCCAAAGTAGAACGGTTGGTCCTCTTATTACACATTAACACAAAAATAATAATTCGCGAAAGTGGTAATGTGATTGATCACAATTCATCTGTTTGATGGAATATGTAGATGACGATTTTCAGTGCGTATCATTTTTTTTTTCATAGTTTTGACTGTTTACACAGTTTGTGAACTAGGCCGCTGTGATCGGTATCATCGTAATATCATCGAATCGAAATCAAAAACACAAGGGAGAAATTAGTAAAGAGAGCGAAACTATCGTTACAAAGCAGCGTTTGTTTCACGTATTTCGATTTAATTAGTTTTCTCTGTGCATCGCGAATGCTTTTAAAACAATGATTTCGGGTTAGATCACATCGTGCTTATTCAAATAACGAAGTAAAATAGATGACTTTTATTGTAAATTTCCATGCAGATAAAAGGCCTGAAGCGGAGTAATATTTCATACTTTCCATCCCGGTTGGCTACGGACGAGCAGAAATAAAAGAGCTAATATTTTATGCAAACAATTGGGCCCCCGCAACAAGCAAAAACGCATAAATACAGATTGGAAAACTGTAAAAAAACACAACTTTTTACTGCTGAAATCATTTTGTATGTGTCTCTGTAGCCCAGCGGAACTATGTGAATGGATTCTCGGGCCCCTCTGTGAATTCTCGCAAAAATCATCGCGAAAATGTATCGACAGCTTATTTGTGAAACGTCCTGAACGTTTGATTTAACTTTTTACAAGCAACGAGTTGTTGTACATATTAGATTTATCCTCTGAAATATTCAATGGATCGGCTTTCACGAGAACGACTATATACGCGTTCCACTGTACCGTAATACACTCTGTCATTATTTAAAAAAAAAATCTCAATGCACAAATATTTAGCTAGGAAAGCCATTTACTCTTTATCGCTGAAATTGAAATAATATTTTTATAGATATGTGATGCTGAACATATGAAATGCTCAATGAAATCGTTTTCAATGCACATATGTTTTCAATTTGATCTAAACTAAAATATATGTTGCGGAACTTCTATATAAAGAAAATTAGTATGTAATAAAAAAATGTATGTGGTGTGAATTTTCACACATTCCAGGGTTTGGTAGGCATTTAATAAGTATACGATTTTTATCAAAAGTTGATCAACTCGTGCCATTGATGTCAAAGGCTTAAATATAAAGTTTCATAAAAATGCTTTTAGCCGAATTTGCTCTGCACGTGTAAACAGACCGATAGACAGACAGACAGATAGACAGACGGGCGAATCGACAGACAGACAGACAGACAGACCGACAGACATGCTAAAAATAGTCAAAACGTTATGTAGGGACCTCAATTCGTGGAGATCCATCGAAATCCTGAAATGTCAAAATCGGTATGATCGCAACACCTTCCTTATATATGTTGGCGGTCGGTAAGAAACTACCCAGCAAACATTCAACTAACGGCCGAATGCTGGCAAACTGCTTTTATGCTGGTAAATTACTGGCACCAAAAGTAAGTGCAACGCTAGTAATTATAATGTACTTCACATTTATATTTCGCATTCCGCCTATACGAAGTACTTTACCAGCATTTTATAAGCACTCTTCTTCACTCATACTTTTTACTTAAAACCATCCCAACAAACATTTTTATACGGGCCAGTACTGGTAAAGCACATACTCCCCGGCATTGAAAGTAATGGGCCAGTACCCCGGTGTCCCCGGGGCCGTTACTGGCCCATTGATTTATCAGTTGCTGGCCCAGCAACGGTAAAGTGCAAAATAATCGCATTAGTTGCAAGATTTATTTCTGATGGTTTTAAGTAAAAAGTATGAGTGAAGAAGAGTGCTTATAAAATGCTGGTAAAGTACTTCGTATAGGCGGAATGCGAAATACAAATGTGAAGTACATTATTAATACTGGCGTTGCACTTACTTTTGGTGCCAGTAATTTACCAGCATAAAAGCAGTTTGCCAGCATTCGGCCGTTAGTTGAATGTTTGCTGGGATCAGAAATAAATCTTGCAACTAATGCGATTATTTTGCACTTTACCGTTGCTGGGCCGGCAACTGATACATCAATGGGCCAGTAACGGCCACGGGGACACCGGGGTACTGGCCCATTACTTTCAATGCCGGGGAGTATGTGCTTTACCAGTACTGGCCCGTATAAAAATGTTTGCTGGGTAGCGTTATAAATTTCTTCTTCGATGACTACGTAGGGGTACCACGAAATTTTTTTTTCTTTGGAAAATCTGCCACGAGAGGAAACACTGGTTTAAGTTGTCATGTATATGGTAAATCAAAATTACATCCTTTAGATCAATGTTTCTCAAATTTTAGATGTCCGTGTACCCCTTCTTAAATTTTCATTGCCAAGTACTTCATTAAAAATAAAATAATACTAATAAATAATAAATAAAATAAAAAAGTATATTTCATTGTAAATGTCTATTTTATTTAACTTTCGATGTACGTATAAACAAATAAATAAAATATATTTGATTTATTAATAAAACAAAATGTGGTCAGTGGGAAGGAAAAAGAAAAGCTATTACCAAAGAACTAGGTATTCGAACATGGAAATAGAAAGAATGAGAATACAAAGACATGTGATAAAAAACATAATAATTGAGAAAACTAGAGAAGTGCAAGGATAAAACAGTACAACAGAATAAAGGAATGAAAATACAGTTCCAAATTTGGTATTATAAATATGCCGTGGGTACCAAGATACTTAACGAAGAGATAGAGGAAGAAAGATAATATGCAAATAATTGCAAATCAGCTTTGGTAAAAAAGGAAAAGCAGATGTGCCAAAAGTACGGTAGGGAAAATGAAAATTTACAAACCAACAAACATCATGCTAAAAATAGTCAAAACGTTATGTAGGGACCTCAATTCGTGGAGATCCATCGAAATCTCGAAATGTCAAAATCGGTATAATCACAATACCTCCCTTATACATGTTGGCGGTCGGTAAAGATTAGTAAATTTAATTTAAAACAGAAATTCTGAGTTTGAATTGTCAAACTTCAGAACTGACGTCAAAAGATGACTACCGAACCATCAGCTGATTCTAATCTACAACAATGTTTAAAATACTATTGTTTATTGTTTTTTTTTTTTTTTTATTCTATCTTATAAATAATATTCTAGTTATAAAGGTGACCTGTAATAGATGCAAATAGTCATCATTGCTGAGCACCAAACATATTAACTAACTTTCTAAATAAAAACTTGTAAAAAGACGTTAATTTTTCGGTGTGAGCATGCATGCGCGTTACATTTTTGCACTTGTTGCAATATGAACAGCATAATGTATTTATAGTTGGACACTTAATGCATTTTTTATTTGATGGTCCTAGATAAAAGCTTTAAAACTATTTCTATTATAAATATTTATGACTGCATCATTTTAATTTATAATCATTTTTGATTAACAGTGCCGTTATTCCAAACACTTTTTTATTAGACTGGAAGTGTTGATAAATGGAAGAAAATAAATATATAATATTGTCACGTGGGTGGTTCGATTGAGACACAACTCCTGGTTTCAACATGACATTTATTAAATATGTATGTCACATTTACAATATATTGTTTGAATTTATCCATGGAGTTTAGGAAGTCTTCTGTCCACCCCGTGTTGGCTAGAATCGGCTTGGACCTATCTCTAAGGCGGAGGCTGCCCATCCGGGAGTCGAGGAGCCTGGAGAAGTCACTACTTGCTTGGCTTCACCCTCGATACAAGAATCGGGCGTCAGTGTCTTGGTCGTCGCCTTGTGGACTAATACGTGCAGCGGAGTTGGCTATGTTCCACTGCCTCCATATTTTGTGACTTCCTGCCTTTTTGTAACGAAAATTAACCCAGTTCCAATATTTATTCGTCATGACAAATATTTCCTCATTACGAAAATGCAGTGTATGCATTTCGTAATCAGGCCACATACGTCAGACGCTGACGAATAGTTTTTAATCAGACAGCTGACTGTCACAATGTCTAGATGTCGCAATCCTGACCTAGGATTACCTATGTGACAATATTGTCACATAGGTAATAACCACCCACGTGACAATATTATATTATCGTACATATATAATTAGCTACCGTGTGTTAGTGATCTTCGTAACACTGTGACGTAATTTTTCTTAAGGTTCTCGTGATTGGCTAACTGGGAAACAGGGGATATGAAAAACATTTTGCAAATTTATTCTCTAAAAATCTGCGAATAAAACATCGTATAGAAATATCTAGAGTTTCGTTGGCATAAATAAGAAACTGTAGACACTACTATATTCTTTGATCGATATGAAAAATATTTTGTACCCTAGGGTACTCCTATATCCTTTGACCGATATAAACAGTATTTTTCAGATTTATTTTCTAAGAATCTACGAATATAATTATATGCATAAATGGTCCAGAGTTTCGTAGGCATAAACAAGAGACTCTAGATACTCCTGTTTCCTTTGACTTATATGAACAATATTTTGCACATTTATTCTCTAAAAATCTACGAATATAATTGTAATTACATAAATTAACGTCTCAAATTATTTTTAGTTTTAACAATATAAATGTAATGTACTAAGTAAAAATGAATCGTTTTCTCATCTTAAAAAGTTAATGAATAAATAATCAACCTATATAATTAGCAAGTGTCTGTATGTAGTGTCGGTAACATTATGACGTCAATTTTTCTACAGTTCTCGTGATTGGCTAACTGGGGATACCCTATTTCTTGATTGACTGACAGGTGACGCCCTCTCCCGTGATTAGCTAACTGGTGATATCCTGTTCCATGATTCGCAGACTGGCGACGAAATTAGGATACGTTAAAAAATAAAACCAAATACACATACAAATAATTGAAATTTTTATATTATAAATCCGTCATTGTTGACGGGTAATACCCTAGATTCTAATAGTTAGTTAAATTGTAAGTAATTCAATTTAACTTTTCAAATAATTGAATTAAATATGTAATAAATATGTAATTGTTCATTGTTTCCAATTTGATAAAGATGCGTGTGGGTAAAATGTAATTTTGAATATATTTATTATTTTTGAATAATTTTATTTTAAATTTGCGTGTATAGGGGCATTTTAATGCGTATTTTGCATGTTAATTTATGCAAAATTAATGTGGATATCTAGTTTACTCTCAACTTTTTATATGGTAAGTAGGATGCAAACAGACTACAGACAACAATTAAAATAATTCTTCGAAGAGTCAATCCATTTTATGGTTTCATCACTGTGTGGTTCAATATTTTAAGGGTTTGGTAGGAATAATGCCGGGTTTACATTGGTAGAGTAAAAGAGCTAGTAACTAGCGCAAGTACTACGCGCTTCACTCTACTATCTTATTTTCGGAATAGTAGGTGTTCGTACACAATTGGCATACTATCTTATTTTCTGGATAGTAAGTGTCAAAACACATTTGACATCTTCATTGTGATTTTGTTGTGCATTTATCTTTTTGCAGAAAATAGTTTATGAATATGAATATACATCGTCGCCAGCATGATGCCATTAAAAAATGGTATTTTGTATTACATAATTTCTTGTGGAGGAAATAACTGACTGTCTTATTAAAGAAATCGGTACAGAATATAAGCCTAAACGAAAATGGGTTAAGAAATGGATTGATATAAGAGCTACAAGAGATAGAATTATATGTGGAAGATCAAAAAGAGTACAGACTGTATTTAAGAATGACACCAGATGATTTTAATAGGCTATTAAATTTAGTAAGTCCATTAATACAATGAACTGATATACTAATGAAGGATGTGATTCCAGCAAGAATAAAATTGGAATTAACGCTTTATTTCCTAGCCACAGAAAATAGTTACCGTAGTCTACAACATCATTTTCGTGTATCAAAGGCACCTATTTCACAGATGATTTCAGAAATCATCAATTAATAAATCAATGTTACGCAATTTATGTAAATAAATTATAACTTACCTGATATGTTTTTGTCTTTCTATTTGTTATGACAGGATACCGCGTGCCGCTTATTTGAAATGAATCAATTTTGCGTAGTGGGGGAAAAGATAGTATGCTAGTAAATACGTCGACGAGCTAGCTGCTATCCTAGCCCAACTACTAAAAGATAGTACTCTACTAGTCACATTGTCAACTGTTTACACAGGGATAGTAACTAGTTTCTAGTTACTTACGCTAGGTACTAGCTCTTTTACTCTACCAATGTAAACTCGGCATAAGGGTTTGGTAGGTAAAAACAAGTGCGGGAACCGACATCGGTTTATAAACCGAAACCGATCCGATTCCAGTTTTAGGCAAACCTGGGTAAGTAATTTACGACTGACGTGGTTCCGCATAATTGGTTCCGAGTACTTATACTTTTTTGCTGGTCACTTTAATCCATTCAACTCAGAATACGGATAAACTAATTTTTAGGATGTAGTCAGCAAAACCATAAATTCCTCATATCTCATGTGTCTGTCTTAACCTAACCTAAAATTACGAAAATTAAGATTTATCGTTTGCTTTGAAGAGGTAAATTCTTTCCCACATCCAGTCTTAATTTTGGAGTTTTAAGATGGGTACCATATCTAATTGCTCGATATTTTCCATGTGAGATAGTACAAAATTTAGTAATATTTTGGTTGACATAAAGTAAACAGTGAAATATGTACAAACAGGGTAGAGTTAAAATTTTATTATTTTTAAGGAGGGGCCTACCAGATTCACGCAAAGGGACCTTACATAAAACATGCAAGGCTCATTTTGTGCTTGCAGAACCCCAATAGCACTTGGTCAGGCGTCCCATAATAAAATACCGTAGAAGAGATGGCAGTTTATTAAAAAGAAGTAAGCAGTTCGAGCAACATCAAACGGCATCACATCGATCAATTTTCACATAGCAAATATAGATTTATGAATTTTACTTACGGTATTTTGACAGTGATGCTTCCATTTCAATTTGCTATCAATTATCATCCCGAGAAACTTAACTGTATCGGTGTTGGTATTATAATCATGACGATTATACAGTAACATTTGTTGCGTTTGGCGCAGTTAAGTTTAAGCCTGTTGCCTTTGAACCATGTTTCGGCACGAACAAGTGTATAATTCGCTAATTTTAAAGAAGCATTAAAAGAGTTTGATGCATTCAAAATGGTGGTGTAATCAGCCAATAAAATAATTTCCGAGCCATCTATTTTTGTTGGAAGATCACTAGTGAAGATTATTAAAAATAAGACTGGACTCAAAACGCTACCTTGGGGGTCGCCGAACTTGATTGGTTGTTACGAGGATCTTATGTTATTTACTTCAACCAATTGCAGTCTCTCACATAAGTAAGACTGGAACAGTTCTAATGGTAAACATTTTATACAGTAGTATTCCATTTTGGCAAGTAAAATATCATGCCAGACGCAATTAAATGATTGACTTAGATCACAAAAATAAGAAAATATTATTTGACCCTCATCAAACATTTCTAGGAGAAAGTGTACAGCCTCTCCTACAGCAAGACTTGTTGATTTGCCCGACCGGAAACCATTCTGTTTCGCAGAAAATAAATTATTTCTCTCTAAAAACCAAAAAAGCAATCTCACTTTTAGGATTCTCTCAAATATTTTCAAAAGGTAGGTGAAAATCAGGTAGTAGAGAAATCGGTCTTAAGTTGTCCAGGCTATCGGAGTTTCATTTCTTGCATATCGGTATTACCCTAGAAACTTTAAGAACACGAGGAAAAATATCCTCACTTAGACATAAGTTAAAAATATATGCTAATAGATCACATGTATGACTGAACGTAGCAAGCTTTGAAAACAATAAAAAAAGAAACAAAATATCTCTAAAATAAACTATTTGACTATTTAGAAAAAAAAAAAAAAAACTATTACTTTTTACAATTATTTCACAAAAAAAAAAAAAATTACAAATGTTCGGTCAAACCACCATTATTGTCCACACATTTTCTCATTCTTAATAAAAACTCTTCTATCGCCCTTATAAGAGTACACTCTTGGATATCCCGGATTGTACTTCTAACCCTTTCTTCTAAATCTTCTATCGTCGTTGGTGTTGTCCGATACACTCTATCTTTTAAATACCCCCAAACGAAAAAATCCAATGGCGTGAGATCCGGCGATCGTGCAAGCCAGGGATTAAGTGAATGTGTTCCAATCCATTTATCTGGGTATTGGCCATTTAAATAGGCACACACGTTTCTAGCGTTATGAGCTGGTGCTCCATCTTGTTGGAACCACATTCCTATCCTATCAGCAAGTGGTAAATGATCCAACAAATCCTCCACTTCATTTTGTAAAAAATTTAAATACCTGTTAGCTCTAAGGCTGCCATGGTAAATAATTGGGCCTACAATTTTTGTCCCTAGAATTCCCAGCCAAACATTGAAACCAAACCTGTGTTGGAATCTGGAAGATCTTAATTCTCTGGGATTTTCGTCGACCAACGTCTTACATTATTCCTATTGAATAAACCATTTCTGGTAAAATTGGATTCGTCCGAAAACATTATTTTATAATGGAAGCGATTATCATTTTACCACATATCCAAAAACCAATTACAAAAGTTGAGTCGGCGATCTTCATCATTTTCGTGGGTAAATTGGCTTACATGCGGTTTATAAGGCTTAAACCCATGTTTTTTTAAAACCTTCCAGGCTTTCCATTGTGAAACACCGCATTCTTTTGCAATCTCCCGCACCGACACTACCAAGTCGTAGTGGACGTTAGCCAATATTCTTTCTTCGTCATTTTCTACATGGTTTGCTCTTTCTGGACGTCTTTTTTGAATTTCGAAAGAATCTCGCTGGCTTAATTTGTTCACTAATTTGGCAAAATATTGCCTTCTCGGCTGAGCTCTATCAGGATACCTTTCCTGATAGAGTCGCTGGGCCCTAACCGCATTTCTTTGGCACTCTCCGTATATCAGAACCATATTTGTCATCTCTTCGTTGGTAGATCGTACATAAACCATAATTAGGTACAAATAACGACTTACTACAAATTAATACAATTTTTTTAAACTCTTGTTAGTTATAAAAAATTTAATTGAAAAATTAAAATTTAAGTTATTTCATGTTATTTCATATAATAACTAGTTATAACAGTTTATTTTAGAGATATTTTGTTTCTTTTTTTATTGTTTTCAAAGCTTGCTACGTTCAACTTATAAAACTTATATTGATTATTATTTTGTAAATAAATGGTCGCCATTTTGAAATGGTTAACATAAAAATATGACTGTTTGGTATCATTGTAAAGCTAATTTAATGTACTTTTAGGAAAAAAATATAAAATTATCGATTCTTTATGCTAGATCAAAAGTTGATATCATTTCCGGTGAAAGTGCCTCAGAATTCTTATAGTAACCTTTAGATGGGCCTTTTTGTCTAGTTTAACTTTTGTTCTGAAGATTTTTTGTGTCTTTACAAATAAAGGAGATTTTCGGGGTGTCCCGTTTCAAACAAACACCCTGTATACGATGGAGATGTTTTGAATAAAATCTGTATTAAAGCTATAAACGTCTTTACTTCTACTTCTCTTAATTTGTGCTATTATAATTTTCACTTCATGTGCTAACACCAAATTCTTCACTTGCTTACTCAAATTTTATTATCATGTTCGATTTCTTCCGCATCTTTAGCAATGAGTTTAAATGAATAAACAAAATTATACTAGTATTTAAATTATCAAACATAAATTGATTTTGACATGGTTTCACTCAACAAGGTATCCAAAAATTGTTGCCATATAGTACAGGGTTTCTCAACCTTTTCTGGCATGAGACCCTCCAAAATTATGTACATATTGTCTGCGTCCCCCCATGTATCGTCCCCTTAATACTACATATCTGGTTGTAGTCAGGTGTACTTGAAATTAGTACCTAGTAAGCAGTAGTATGTAGTATAATCAATTTTAAGTTTTGAAGAACAATAAACAGCAATGGACTTATTTGTTTTACTGGGTTTTTGTACTTATGACATATAGCAGCACTTATTTAGATTTAGCATTACAAATATAATAAATAAATGGATAGGTAGGAGCAAATAGCTCAAAATACCAAAAATTCAAGTTACCCAGTTGTATTATTAAGGGGAAAATATAGTATATTGTATCAAGATAGAGGGATACGATTTTTCTAGAAAAGGCGACGTTTTAGCAAGCTGGGGAAAATTTTTGATGACCAAAGTTTAGCTAAAGAATTGAATAATAGTTCTGAAATTTTCCCGAATAAACCGAAAGTGAAGGATATCAAGGAAAACTTTTTTAAATGGGAACGTATGTCATGTTGGTATCTTTGGATAGAGCTTTTAAAAAGACATAAATTTTACTTAAACATTTATTTAATATCTTTTACGGTTGATGAAAAATTGTATTCTCTATAATGACTTGAAAATAAAGTATTTTTATTTACAAGTGTTCCAAGTGCCTTCCATTTTGATTTAAACACTTTCGTATCCATACTCTTGAGTTATCTGTATCTCGGAGCATGATAAAAAAAAATCATGCTTCGATCTTGTATGACCGGGGCCGCGACCCCCGACGAAGCTTTCACGGCCCCTCGGTTGAGAAACGTTGTTATGGTAGATACGTACGAAATCCTGAAATGTGTGATGATTCACACTACAGATAATTTTGTTGTATTTTGGGCTTTTTCGTTTAGCTATTAACATATTTGATCATTTTTAGGATTTTGTAGGTATGACCAAAAAACCGTTATACCGTCATTTTGTCGTCTGTCTGTCTGTCTGTTCGGTAAAAATTGTAGCCAAACGGCTAAACCCAGAAAGTTGAAATTTGGCATGCTTATACAATTCTTTGACCCACACATAGGAAAGATACTAAAAAATCTAAAAAACAAATCCCCTAATAATATAAACAAATAAGTGCTCATCGAAAAAAAAAATATTTTTTTTAAATTCTGAGTATGGCATCAAATGAAAGCCCTTAGTACGTGGATTAACGATCAAAATTTTATTTTTGCAAAATAAATTATTTTGATGCGATTTTTGTCAAAATTGTGCAAAAAATGTTTGCTCCACACCCTGTAGCCTAGATTGTTTAAACTAAAAATCTGAAAAAATTCTAAGTAATGTACATTGGTGTGAACCAGAATAATACAACAGGAATTTTTGATCAGATTATGTTTTCGGAAAATAACGCATTTTTTGTTTTTTTTAACGATGTAAAATATTTAATAGCTTATGTAACACAGTAAACCAGTACGCTTTCATAGTGTAATGGTTAGCTTTCTCGCGTTCTAATTTGCAAACCAGAGTTCGCTACCGGTCTGGAGACAATTTTATTTTTCTGTTTTTTTTACATTTTTATTTTGTTTAAATTATTTTTTCAAAATTCTAGTTATATTTTGGTAAATGTTGCATTTCATTTTTAAAAGCGTAAATTTAATAACTAATGGGAATTGTTGAAATTATAATTTAATTCTGTTTCAATGTATACGAAATCAGAGGGGCGGAGCTTATGACTTAAAACAACCAATGGAAGCCATAGGCGCAATTTTCAAAATCTTAGTGAACCTTGCTATATAAAAAAAAATACTGCACATATTTAGAAACCTAAATAATGGAATTAGGCATTCGAATTAAAATTAACAAAAAAATATTTTAACATAAAATTTGGTTTGGTATACCAAACAATCATCATTCACTTACTATATACCTGCGAAACCCTGAAATGTGTGAAAATTTACACTTCACATCAATTTTTAATGACTAATACACATATACCTACAGATAGTGTTCCGTACCAAATTTCTAGAGTCTCCGGACTTTTTGAATGACAGTGTATGCCTTCATTCTGTCTGAGTTTTGCTAATTAATTTCTCCGTAGTATTAATTAATAAAGATTTGATATTTCTCTATAGAATGTACTGTATAAGGTTCGCCGAATAAACTTTATTCAGAGCATGTCCGGTAAATTGTTATTGTTAACTTAGCACCAGATAGCAGCACTTTAAAGTAACTGTTTTATAACAATCATTTGTGAAATAGACCGTGTAAAAGATAATTAATACGTGCTGTTAGAGTGCGGAGGCAGATAGAGAAGCCTAGAACAAATGAGGACAAAATAACTGTTGCAAAAATTCTATAGCCCATTTTTAAGTAAACCTGCTACTTAGGCATATATACTCACTGAGTGTTGTAATGTATCTAGTTACAAGTATCTAGATACAGTAACTAGATACTTTTTCAAGTATCTAGATGCAAATTAGATACTTTTTGAAATATGTATCTGTATCTATATCTAGATATTTAAATTTAAGTATCTTGTATCTGTATTTCAGATACTTTTATCGTTACTTTATTTTTATACCATGATAACCGAGCTGATATAATAGTTTAATTATAAATTGTCATTTTAAATATTTTAGTTGTACTATAAACACAATTCAGAAAACAATTGAAATTCTGCCGTTTACAAATTTAATTTATATGGAATGTCAATAATATATATATATATATATATATATATATATATATATACTTGATGATTGCGTGCCGAAAACCAGGTCGCTGTCAACATCAAAATAAGACACATAGATTACCTAAAAGAATGTGAGTCCAACATCTCCACAAACCCAAACCAGTTTTCCTCGTACTATCAACACACTAAAACCAAGATCCTCTATAGGGGAAGACCTTATTCCTAATATATAATCAAAGCCTGTGCACATGCCCTAGTGAAACCATTGCATTATTTATTCAATATATGTATATTACTATATAATAACATGTAATTAGTAAAAATAGGTACTATTTCTTGTATTGTGGGAAAAAGTGGAAAAAAAAGTAAGAAATCTAAAAATCGTGGTAAATTTCAGAATTTTCTCTGATATTATAAAAATAACGATAATAGCAAATACAGGGAAAAAAATACATGCAATTTCTGTTTCTTATAACTTTTGAACTTGTAATAGAGCCCTGTGTAGGTGTTTTCTTATGGCAACACTGTTTATGCAATATTTTGGGATTTCCCCTGTTTCTTTACAATTAGTTGTAATATTTTCATTGATAAGTGACGTCAAAACAAAGAAAAGAAACAGGATGGGTAACGAAGTTCTTAATGCATTTTTAGTTTTTAGGTCGAGTTTCTAGGTTAAGGTATTAACTGCACAAAATTTCGTTGTTGTTAACCTTTGTCACTAAGTGGCACGCGAAACATTTTTGGGTGGCACGCCTAAATTTGGGAATTAATTCCCAATTTTATTTTTGTAAAGCTTTTGTAATTTTGACCCATTGCTGTAATCGTAAAATCAGAAGATAGATGAACTGTAAGAAGAGTATACGTCAAGGACGGGCGAAAGTGAAGAGCAGAAAAAAAAAAACATATCGGACCCATACGTTAGGTCAACCTTGTTTTTTTTTAGAGGTGGCACGCGTTCAGTTTCAAATAGAATTATATGCAAAAAGTGGCACGCGAGCACATTTGGGTTGCCGATTGCTGACCTAGACCTTCACAAGGCACACACTTTATACCAATAAAAAATGTTTTGTACTTTTTTTTTTTTTTTCATTACCGTAATTTTTTTTTGCCTCTTCACTTTCAAAATAGTTGTGACAACTTTTATTAGCTTTTCACTTTGTTACACTATACTTAAAATTGCATAATTTTCCATTGTGAGAATTTTTTTACCTTGCTATGGGAATTTTCTTCACAAAGTGTTGGCAGCACTGATCTGTCCTATATACAAAGCCAAACGGATGGACCGATTTTCACCAGATTTAGTACAAGGTAATAAATAATAAATAATAATAATAAATTATATAATAAATAATAATATTAAATTATATAATAAATAATAATAATAAATTAATAGTACAAATGAATCCGAGGAAGGTTTTAGTGTCATTTTTCACTCTCCATGCAGTTTAAATTGATTACGTAGGCTAAGCCTTAAGAGATATATCGATATAATGTAGATCTTAACTAGATCTAAAAAAAAAAAAAATCCGCGAGAGCATATACCTATCATGCACCGATATCATGTTTTGTATAATTTTCTGTTTTTAAACATAATAGTTTTTGGGTGCATAACATCGGAGTTTTATAGTGATGTATGTTATGTAGTATTATGTAGTTATTTAGAATAACCAATTAGAGCAGGGCTTCCCAAACTGTGCTCCGCGGGCCACTTGGTGCTCCGCGAGCAGATTAGACAGAAAAGTAAATAAAATAAACGTGATCAGATGTGAAAATAGGTTTTTTTTTTCAAAACAAACGTTTCACTCAGAGATGATACGCTACTGAAGAAAACCAAAGCCAGTACAATAATATTTTAATTGCCCCCAATAAATGTTAATAAAGACACTCGAATCTCAATAGTTCATTGAAAAAGTTACACAACAAATATACATACATCTGAGTGACTGTTAACAATAATAATAATAATATTTATTTCATGCTAGACATCTTACGATCTTCTAAAAGTTGAAAAACATTTGAAAACATTGAAAAATGAAAATACAGTATTAAATATGATAGGTGATATACAGGATGTTTGTTTGAAACGGGGCTCCCGAAGATTTCCTTTATTTGTAAAGATACAAAAAATCTTCAGAACAAAAGTTAAACTAGACAAAAAGGCCCATCTAAAGGTTACTATAAGAATTCTGAGGCATTTTCGGTTTCACCGGAAATGATGTCAACTCAAAATCTAGCATAGGAAATCGATCATTTTATATTTTTTTCCTAATAATACATTAAATTAGCTTTACAATGACACCAAAAAGTCATATTTTTATGTTAACCATTTCAAAATGGCGACCATTTATTTACAAAATCATAATCAACATAAGTTTTACAAAGTTGAACGTAGCAAGCCTTGAAAACAATAAAAAAAAAAAACTATTACTTTAAATAATGTTAGAATATAAAAGCCAATGATGCCAAACGATGAAAAAAACGGACCCAAAATTCCGCCCTGACAAACTCCAAAATTGACCTTCCTATACGAAGAATATACGTCATTCAACGAGACGAACTGGTATCTATTAGAAAAATAAGATCATTTGCATTGCCACGGATGCCATACTTTTCAAGCTTGTCCAATAGCAAACTGTGAGGAACGTAATCGAATGATTTTGAAAGATCACATAAAGTGGCTTGAGGAATCATACGAAAATAATAATAATTCTATTTCCTTATTTCCAAATAATTTAAAATTTAATTAATATATATTATTTATACAAACCTGTCACATATAAAAAATAATATAATAATTGAAAATTTAATTAAAATTTATTATTTATACAACTTATAATATATAATTAAGAAAAATATATAAAATAACATTGGAAATCAGTCCGAATCATCAATGGATTGTATTTCACTTCAAGTTTATATTTAATCGACACTATAACACAAACGTAATACGGACGTAAATACATATAACGGCAAAATAAATTATTAATATGGGGCTCGTTGACAGCAAAACAACTGTTGTGTTTGGTACCAGAGGCGTACGTACATTAATTCATTTTCAGACGAATTCATTTTAAAATATTTCTCTTAATATATATATTCTAAATTAATTTCCTATCTATTTATTCATTGGCTTTTATATTCTAACATTATTTAAACATATATCTCCGTTTTACTTATTAGAAATAATATGTAGTAATATATTCACTGTAAACTTAGTTTGTACGCCTATGTTTACAAATTTGTGTTAAAATAACAGAGACAAATAAAATAAGTTGAGACAGAAATCCATTTTTCTACAGTGCAAACTTTTCCACGTTCTTAACCAATTAAAAACAAGAAATAGCTCCTATCTTGCCCACAATCCGTTCTTAAAAAAAAATGAAGTATAGTAATTTTATCGACTTTATAAGGGTTTGGATCATTTTATTTAGCAAAAGCCAACTTCAATTAAAAAGTGAGCTGTTGACAACTTACAAATATAAAAACTCCATTTAGTTCCGCTCAAACGATTGGAAAACAATAACTGTCCAATAAATATTGATAAGAATGTGGGTTAATCTTAGTTTTTATATCATAAGAAAAATATAATAACTACCCATTGTTTAAAAAAAGAGCTATATATACATCAATTCTGTCGGTACAGAAGCATTTATACACATCATTGTTGGTGAAATAATAACAAAATAATGGGACCAAAAAAATTCTGCAATTTTGTATTTTTGCTAGTATGGGTAAGTTAATGTAATATAATCGTATTTTTCTTTGTAAGATTGTTTGGAATCACATTTGAATTCAGTTTCTTTCATTTTTATTCATTATTTTGTACTTGGCCGTTTTTAGAGTTACATAAAGTCTGTTCCTTTGGGTTAGACGGAACTAGATTTTCAATTCTAGTTACTTTTACCGATTGTTTGAAGCTTTTGATCATTTTATTCAGGAAAAACCTTCTTCAATATATAAAAAAATAGCTAATGACAACTGACAAAAATTAATATGTAAAGAAAAAGAACCACTCAGCTTTTTGGACAATATGTATATTTTAGAAACGCAACGTTTCGCTGAACCATTGTTAGCTTCCTCAGGTGCTATAAATAATAACAATAACAATAACAATAGTAATATATAATCAGACAATGATATGTTATACTATTACCTAATCTAATGTTACGATAAACTAACATCATCAAATATCATCCATCAACAATAGTAGGGCGGGTGTAATGACCGACAAGTACACTTATTAGGAAATTAACAATGTTCAAAGATTGGAAAATAAGAATAGTTCAACAGGTTAAACGGAATCGTTATGTGAAATTTAAATTACAATATAAACCAAATCTATAATCAACTATCTGAGGAATACAGAAAATATCCAAATTTAAAATATAAATTGCAAGAAGTAAGTACAGCGTACACGTAGTTCAACACTCCCTAGGGTCTGGTACGTACAAAACCTAGAGAATGAAGCACTACCCGCTGAGAAACATATTGTAACAATAAAAATTCAATTATAATAACTCCAAAATATCAAATAAGGGTAATAATTTAAGACCAAACAGCGTAAACTGTACAAAAAGATAACTGAACCGTGGACTATCATACAATTCGGAGTATTGCCTCCCCAAGATCAATGGTACGCACAAGGATAAAGAGTGAACAGTACACAAAATTGTATATCAAACCACTGAACAATTACATTAAATGGGCAGACAGCGGTGCTACACTAAACCACCAAATTGCAAAATATGCAACCAAGGACTCCAAACACAACTCTCAGCTCAATTTGGTACGTACAACATTAAGAAAAAAGCTGGGGCTGGCGTACAAAGCGTCTTACCAACAAAAAGGTGAAAAAGCAAAGAAACAACCACTGAGCATACAAAAGTATCTCGACACCGCCTCAAATATGACACGTACAGTTACACTGCTAATCCCACACCCAAAATTAAAGTTAAATTAAAAATATTCCATAAAACAAGGGGAATTATTGTTATTATTTATAGCACCTGAGGAAGCTAACAATGGTTTAGCGAAACATTGTGTTTCTAAAATATACGTATTGTCCAAAAAGCTGAGTGATTCTTTTTCTTTCCATCTAATTATTTGGACGTTAAACTATTTTCTATAAAAATGAAAATTCCGGTTAGTTCCGCCTAATCGTTTGAACCCTTATACTGTCACTTATATGTGTCTGTGTGGTAGAAATTGTGGTCAAACGGCTAGACCTAGAGAGTTGATATTTGTCGTACATACAGTTGAGTCAACACTTATGTTAATCTTGATTATTTCCTTAATAAAAAGAGTCATAAAAATATTGTTCAAATAAAACTTATTCGGGGTAATGAGGGTCAGACTATAGTGGTATCAAACATTTTTTTTTTCATTTGTTTTGCTAGAGGCACGGCAGTTAATAACTACTTTTCAAATTACACTGTTCAGAGGTATTATTTAACACAATATTATAAAGCTTTTTTTTTTCTTTTCAACGGTGTAAAACTTTTATAATCCTTACATGAAAAAAAGTGTCAATTTTTTAGGGTTTTGTAGGTATGACCAAAAAACCCTTATACCGTCATTTTGTCGTCTGTCTGTCTGTCTGTCTGTCTGTCTGTCTGTCTGTCTGTCTGTCTGTCTGTCTGTCTGTCTGTCTGTCTGTCTGTCTGTCTGTCTGTCTGTCTGTCTGTCTGTCTGTCTGTCTGTTCGGTAAAAATTGTAGCCCAACGGCTAAACCTAGAGAGTTGAAATTTGGCATGCTTATACAACTCTTTGACCCGCACATAGGAAAAATACTAAAACATCTAAAAAACATACCCCCCTAAAAATATAAACAAATATGTGCTCATCGAAAACAAAAATATTTTTTTTAAATTCTGAGTAGGGTATCAAATGAAAGCCCTTAGTACGTGGATTAACGATCAATATTTTATTTTTGGAAAATAAATTATTTTGAAGCGATTTTTGCCAAAATTGTGCAAAAAAAAATTTGTCCCACACCCTGTAGCCCAGATGGTTTAAACTAAAAATCTAAAAAAATTCTAAGTAATGTATATTGGTGTGAACCGAAATAGTACAACAGGATTTTTTGATCAGATTATGTTTTCGGAAAATAACGCATTTTTTGTGGTTTTTGGTTCACAAAGTACAAAAGTTATACAAATGTAAGACACTCACATGCAAGGCCTGCGATAGCTTAATGGGTTAGAGCACTGGTGTGAAACGAAGGGTTTCGAGTTCGAGTACGGAGTGAATTTTATTTTTCCAGTTTTTTTTTGCATTTTTATTATGTTGAAATTATTTTGTCAAAATTCTAGTTATATTTTGACAAATGTTGCATTTAATTTTTAAGAGCGTAAATTTAATAACCAGTCTTATTATATGATTAACAGACGATAAATTATTTTAAAAATATCGTTCATTTTGCCGTGATTACTACAAAGTAAAATTTGTCCTGCACACTCAGCATACCGCCTTCACTTATTATATACCTGCGAAACCCTGAAATGTGTGAATATTCACACTTCACATAAATTTTTTTTCTTGTATGTGACTTGGTCAAAATTAACCCCATATTTGAACTTATTTTTTTCAAGTTTTATTGAATATTTAAAAGATTGTTATACAGCAACATCATTGGCGCAGCCAAGGGGGGGGGGCGACGGGCCTCCTCCCCCGCAGGGCCAGCAGAATTAGCACAATTTTTATCAAGTATTATACAATACTAGCAGATTACCTAGCGCTGCTTGGCAAGTTATAGTAATTTTTTAATCGCAACAGTAATTTATTATTAAATTACTTCGTTGTAAACAATATGGGCATTTTTTTTCCGTATTATTAAACAATTTTTTAAGATAGCCAATTCTTGAAAAAGCGATATAATTGTTGTCCAAGTGAATATACAAACATCACTTTCCAAATATGCCCCAACGAATTATATGAAACATACGCCCATTCAAATGTCACTTCTACAATTCTTTACCACAAAGTATTGGGCCAATATTAATATTTTAAACTAATTACTCGATTCAAGTAAGATTAAGTGCAAATCTGGCTTTGTTACAACCTTCAGCATGTAATTTTAAAACGACACCTCAAACGTGAAATTGAGTAGAAATAGTAGAAGTATTGTTAAAAGAGTTAATAATACGTGATGTCAATAATTGTTTTGGTACGGTTAAAAAGCACCAAATTCTTTTTTTTTGAAACACCAAAACGAAATGTAGTACTGTCCGAAAAAAGTAATGAATTAGCTCCTGAAACGAAACGCCAGAAACTTAAACAATTGTGCCCGATGGGTGGAAGGACACGATTCGATTATCCTTATGGTGCAACTATTAGAATCAGTCTTTCATGCATTGGAAGAAATAGCCACCTTCATTTCAGTGCCTAATTCTGACAGAAAAGAGTCCAACGCCCGAAGAAAAAGAGAAAATTAATTATTTGATAAACTTCCACAAAGAAAATAAGCTTCAAGCTATCGATAATGAGCTTGGGATGAATGAATACGTATTATGGCTTTCTAAACATATTACTCAACAGCTTTACCTACAACTGGAATGGACGCTTTACAGGATTGTATCAAAACTATGTCTCATTATATACATAAACTTTTTAAACAATTTGTCGCCATTCCTGCATCAACAGCTTTTCCAGAACGATCGTATTTTACCTTAAAACGACTAAAAAAATAATAAATATCTACATGTTAGTTTATTTGTATTTTTGATTCGGCCCTCCCCAGGAAAAATCCTGGCTGCGCCACTGACCAACACTGAGTATTTTTTACTAGCCAGGGTGTTGTAGTACTGCTAACCTCGTAAAACAAAAGATTCATTTATAATAATTAAATGAAGAATTTATTAAATTTGAATATTAACAGCATTTGGCTTAATTAGTATTGTGCAAGTTTGTGCGGCTCGGTAAGTGCATGGCAGCACAGTTCCAGCCATTAATCTACAATTAACAAGATTCATAGGTCATCGGAGTATTTTTTGTTCAAGTTATATGAATAGATGTTTGATAAAATAAAATAATATTTAACTTATTTTAACAAGTTTAAAAAATCCGAAGAATTGTTATTGGGTTAAATTAACTATTTCAGTATAATAATAATTTTTTGAACACAACGCCTGAGTGTACGATTTGCCAGAAAACTGCAAATAGGAAAAATGATGCTTTAGTACAATGCAAAGGAAAATGTCAGCAGATATTTCACGAATCCTGTGTTAAATTACGTGAAGGCATGAACTTCAATGAACTAAAAGCTTACGGTTTGGGTTGAGAATGTTGCAATTGTCAAAAACGACCGTCAATGAAATATATCATGAATACTACTGATAAATTGACAAACCAAATTTAGTAATATTGAAGTTATGTCAGAAATTAAAGTCCTACAAAATGATATTGGAGTAATCAGGAAAAACAAGAAGAATTACTTCAATCTGTAAATTATTACTCCAATAAAATAGACGATTTCGAAGTGAAACTAAAGAACTGGTCACCAAAAATTTTGAAAATTGATGAAATTTAAACCTGTTGTTCTGAAATTAAAATTATATTACAAGAGTGTGACACTACTAAGAAAACGAAAATCTTAGTATTTAATAGCAATATGAAGTCTGTACTGTTATATGCCTGTGAGACATGGTTGGTTAACAAGACATTCACCGATAAACTGCAAGTCTTTGTTAACAAATGCTTAAGAAGGAAAATGGGAATCCATTGGCCTGACACCATAAGCAACGAAGAACTATGGTGAATAACAAAACAGTCAGAGATGGAAATGAAATACGCTTGCGCAAATGGAGATGTTTGGGGCACATACTTAAGCGAGACTCAGACAACATAACCAGATAGGCCTTTCACTGGAACCCGCAAGGAAAAAGGAGGATCGGAAGACCGAAGAACACATAAAAGTGCACAGTGGAGAAAGAATTGCGAGAAATGGGAAAGTCGTGGGGTGAAATCAAGATCTTAGCCCGGAATCGCACCAGATGGAGATGCTTTATTGAGGCCCTTTGCTCCTCTTAAGGAGTTGTATGAACTAATATATATAAGACACTAAAATTGACGATTTGGAACAATATTCGCTTCGGTGTAATTTTGAAACTCAAGGGTTTCCTGAAAAAAAAAAACGGATGAAAACGTAAATGATCTGGTATCGACGTCGCACACCGTGTACCAAACTTTAATAAAACAACGAACAAAAACAAAAATATCATTGCTACGTTCAAAAATTTTGATAAGCGGCGTAAATACCTGATGGCTTATAAGTCTAACAAAAATATTTCTTCGGCTGACATTATTACCAATACATCCATTTCTGACAGAATTAAACGAACATAATATGCCTAAAAGAAAATTACTATTTCACGAAACCCGCGCTTTGTGCAAACATAAAGGATATAAATTTCTTTGGATTCAAGATACTAAAATACCTGTTCGCAAATCTGAAATCAGTAAAGCTTGATTGTAATCAGATTTGACTAAAATCATTTAAATAACGTTGCTTACTTAAAAATATATTAGAAAATCACACATGGCCATCAATATTTACTATCAAAACGTCAGAGGACTGCAAACAAAAACTGACGTATTCAAAGAACAAATATTATGTAACAACTACGACATAATATGCCTTACTGGAACTTGGTTGCCGGATTATATCCACACAGCTGAATTTTGCGATGATCGCTATTGTGTTTTCCGCCGAGATCGTGACTATAATAACTGTCATTCAAAACGAGGTAGTGGTGTTTTAATTGAAGTTAAAAATAATTTCAAAGTGAGAGAGTTACCAAATTTACCTAGTGAGGCTGAAGATATTTGGGTTCAAATAAAAAACGTGTCTATAAATAATAAGACCTTTGTTTTGAATTTATGTTGTTACATTCCGCCTATCAAGTCAAACCTATCAATCTATAACGCCCAACTATATAAAGAATCATACCGAGTCAATTATTGACCTTGTATTATCTAACTTTGACTTATCAGTTATATCAAATTCTCAGTTTCCTCTCTCAAATATTGATAAGTTTCATCCTCCTTTAATAATTGAATTCGATGCCAACATAACTGCGAATGTACTTCTTAATATAATTAATTTTTGAAATGTAATTATAATGCCATATACAGCCTTGGAGAAATGTATGAAGCACGCATGCAGTTATAATATAACATCTAAATTTATGTACATTGTAACTTGTATATATTTGACAAAATGTTTTTAAAATATCATTGACACATTCTAAAAGACGTGTGTCTAATCAGATGACCCAAAATGTAAACAGAATTATGATAAATCTTGAAATACAAATAAATATAGGCTCCGATCTGTTACGCTTTGTTTACATAAAAATAAACAACTAGGGCTTGGATCATTATTACACATGCGTTTGAAGTGAACACTGCCTTTTTCATGTTTTATTGAGTTCAAGTGAACATTTTTAATTATATTATGGCGAAAAAACTTGAACTAACTGTAGCACAGATTAGTCAAATTGTATTGTTCCATTTACAAGGACAGTCACAGACAGAAATTTTAAAAAAATAGCCATGCAAATTACCATCAAAAGGTTCCAAGAGACTGATACTTATGAAAACAGACCAAAAACCGGGAGAAAACGTGCAACCACTTCCAGAGATAATCATTTTATAAAGAGAAGTGCTCTTCGTAAACGCTCAATATCATCAAAAAAGCTGGCTGGTGCTCTGTGGGAGCATAGAGAAGTTAAAGTTTCTTCTAGAACAATTAGAAGACGTCTACTGGTATCTAATTTGTATGGAAGAAAATCTCGCCGAAAATAACTGTTGACCGAGCGACACAAAAAACTTCGCCTTCAGTTGGCCAAAAAAACACTTAAATTGGACACCAGATGAATGAGTGAAAATAATTTGATCTTATGAGTCCATTATAGAAGTAAGCATTGTAATGGTTTAATGTACTTACGAATTTAACAGAAAAATAAATTTCTAAGCAATTATTGCATTAACAATATAAGATTTAATTTACTATAAATTTAGGAAATTAAGGTTTGTTTTTTCTTTTGTGGATCAGCTTTTTGGACATCCTAGAGCAATGTTTGTAAGACGTAGGACGGGTGAAACTTTTCATCCTGACAGCATCATCCCTACGGTCAAATTTGGTGGTGGTAGCATCATGATCTAGGGGTGCATGTCCGCCAGTGGCTTAGGTGAAATATTTTTGTGCGATGGACGCATTATTCTGCTCGTTATATTACCATGCTTAATAAAGTTGAGGATGGGTCTGACCCCCATTGCCCCAAATAAGTTTTATTTGAACAATATTTCTCTCTAACTCTTATATTACTCTATAACTCTTTTTATTAAGAAAATAATCAAGGAGAACATAAGTGTTGCCTCACCCTATATATAATTATTTGAAGAGCACCATGCTACGTTAATAAACAAGCAAGTTATTATACACATGTACAGGGTGTATCAAGATAAAGGGAATATGATCTTTCTGGAAAATATCACGGTTTTGAGAAAAATCGTGATCAAGCTGAAAAAAAAAAATGATGACCAAAGTTTTACCCAAAGAATCTAATGGTAGCATTGAAATTATCAAAAATTAACAAACCAGAAGTACAATATATCAAGGACAACATTTTTTTTTTTTTTTTAATGGTAATATATGTAGAATTAAATATCTTTGCATAGATCTTTTAAAAAGAAACATATTTACTTAAACATTCTTTCAGTATCTTTTCAAAGCTCTATCCAAAGGTACTCAACTCGAATTACGTTACCATTTAAAATTCCAATACTACCATGCGATTCTCTGAATTTTTATTTTATTATTTCGTATGGCATAATACTTAGTTGTCGGAGATTTCCAGGTCGCAACTAGCGTTCTCTGGCATAACTTAATGACTACTTTTTATGGTAGCCGAGACCGCCTGCTTTACGTACCCTCTGAAGCACGCCCCATATTCTCGAATTTTAATTTAGTGATAGAGGTACTCATTTAAGGGAAGGCTGAGTAGACTTACGGTTGCACGGGCCAAGTTATTTTTGAAACGTATATCCCATACTTACAAAGCGAGTGATTTGAACACTATGCTACTGCAACCTCATTCTTTAAGTGAGCTTTGATCATCAAAATGTTTCCCCAACTTGCTCAGGCATCGCTCTCTCCAGAAAAATATAGTGGACGTTGGTTCGATACACCTGTACAGAATGTGCCAGTATTTGCTGATTTGAAGGGTCAATAAAACAAAACATATTATGATAACTATCATTTTAATTATTTTTTCTCATTATTATAACTATCTAAGTGCAGTTCGCGCCGTGTGTACCATGGCTCCATCCTGCTGAAACCACAGTTTCCAAACATCCATTTCGTCAAGATTTGGCAGAAAAAATCTTAGATCATGTTCACACAGCGATTATAATTAGACTGCCTTAACCCTTGATGTTTTTGGGCTCGATGAGTGTTTACCCACGTAACAATCGATTGCCGGCCAGGAACACGAGCTCGGGCAGCAATATTGAAGTGCGCGCGGATGCTTGTTGTGGGGCGACGATCGAGCGACCGTTAGACAAGTAAGCCTCTACAGCAAACGCGCGCTGTTTCTTCGTCCAACGAATGCGTACCGATAATGATCGGTACTAAAATGGAAGGAAGAAAACTTCCCGACCCACCAATTCGAATAAAACCATCCGCACCCTCTAGCGACCAAACCTCGCTTCCTGGAGCCTAATTCAAATCAGCAAATTATGCTGACGCATCATGTATCTTATTTATATGTAGTTCAGGTCTTTAATATTCATTAAAGTAACATTTTCTAATTTATTAATGTGCTTTTGAATTATGAAAGTGGGGCATCAGTTTTAAAGGACACCCTTCCCCTATTAGTCCGTTAAAACGAGGGTTTAATGTTTTCGTGTTTTTGAAAAATTATGTTTAATTTTCAGGTGTTCTTAGGATTAGACGAAATAGGGATAAGTTGTAAGTATGTTTTCTATCGCTTTACGTTTTTGGATATACTGTAGATAAAAGTATTTTCATATGAGCTACTTTTAGTAGTTGTAGTCAACCATAAATTAGGAGGTTACATTAAAAACATGATTTGTAACAGTAATGCATATTTTGAGATAATTGCAAAAAACATTATACGAGGGTTGCCTTTTATATTTCGGAATTTGAGATCAAAAACAATTATTTATCAATAAAAGTGGCTTTATTGTTTTTCAACATATTCTCCATGGATATCAATACACTTTTGCATACGTTTGAACCAAATTTAGAAGCACTTTTTTTTAATTATGTGGGATCCAATGTAAACAACGCGTTCGTGCATTGGTGAATATATGCTGGTCCCACTAATGTCCAAGGATACCTCATTTTCACAATAAGTCACATGACGATATTACAGTATCAGTTCACGCACAGCATCAATGTTTTCCGGAACAATAATCGATTTTGGACGACCTTCACGAAATTCGTCCTTAAGTGATTGAAGTCGGCCAACCATCGATAAACAGTTCTTAATGGTGCTTCATCGCCAAAAGTCGAAGTACCTGTTGTTGGGTAAATCCACGTCGAAATCTGTAAAAAATAATCGCACGAAAATGTTCACGATTTTACTTTAAGGTTTACTTTAAAAGTTTACTTTAAGGTTAGAAAATGGTCGGTCGTCAGAAATATAATGGTAAAAAATATGTGCAAACAACTAGTAGTTAAATTCAACCACTGACCGACAACAGTGCTACTGCTAGTAGTGCAGGGAGACCAGAGTTGAATACTAACTAACTAATTTTTGTAGTCACCTACAGCTACAAAATGTGGCTAATCTGTAAGCTCCGATATATGTTATAATAGTTTCTATTTTTTTAGGTTCCTACTCTCTACCTGATGCCTCGCCTTATTACGAACGTCCATATTACAATCCTTATTGGAAAAATGATATAGGAAACAATTTTGGTATTTATAACCATACAGAGTGTTTGAATGAACTTCGGTCGATTTTTTTTGTCATTTTTGTTTAGTGTGTTGTAGTTGTAATTTGACAGTCCTGTAGTCGGGTGCAGGCAATTCATTATGGATAATTTAACTACAACAAACTCATTTTTTTTTCTTCTTGATATCCAACCTTTAGTTGTGAAGTTCATTTAAGTATGTATGAATATGTAAACAAATAACAAAAATAGCCGTTATTGGTAAAACCTCAAATTTGATTCATGAACGTCCTCTTCACTCTCTTAGAATGACTGTCTAGTGTAGCGGTCTGGGCTAGTTACATCATTAGACATTTTTTAAGATGGTATGAAAATACTGTTTCTCCACGACCACTATAGAATTTACCAATTCTTAAACTATTTTTGACTACAGAAAGTTAATATTTTAACACAAGAGTTGGAATGTTATTCTAAAGCAGTTATCTTCTTATGCATTTTGCCTGTATTTCATTCCATCACTTGTTATAGAATAACAAATTAAACATAAAAAATAAAAATTGGTTTTTATTCTTTGTTGTTTACTTTAAGGTTAGAAAATGGTCAGTCGTCAGAAATATAATGGTAAAAAATATGTGCAAACAACTAGTAGTCAAATTCAACCACTGACCGACCACAGTGTTACTGCTAGTAGTGCAGGGAAACCAGAGTTGAACACTAATTAACTAATTTTTGTAGTCACCTACAGCTACAAAATGTGGCTAATCGGTAAGCTCCGATATATGTTAATTGTTTTTTTTTTTAGGTTCCAACCCTCTACCTGATGCTTCGCCTGATTACAAACGTCCATATTACAGTCCTACTTGGAAAAATAATATAGGAAACAATTTTGGTATTTATAACCATACAGAGTGTTTGAATGAACTTCGGTCGATATTGTTTCATTGTCATTTTTGTTTAGTGTGTAGTAGTTGTAATTTGACAGTCGTGTAGTCGGTGCAGGCAATTCATTATGGATAATTTAACTACAACAACCCCTTTTTTTTATATCCAACCTTTAGTTGTGAAGTTCATTTAAGCATGTATGAATATGTAAACAAATAACATAAAAATAGCCGTTATTGGTAAAACCTCAAATTTAATTCATGAACGTCCTCTTCATTCTCTTAGAATGACTGTCTAGTATAGTGGTCTGGGCTAGTTACATCATTAGACATTTTTTAAGATGCTATGGAAATACTGTTTCTCCACGACCACTATAGAATTTACCAATTCTTAAACCATTTTTGACTACAGAAAGTTAACATTCTAACACAAGAGTTGGAATGTTATTCTAAAGCACTTATCTTCTTATGCATTTTGCGTTTATTTCATTCCATCACTTTTTATGGAATAACTATTCCATGCTTGTTGTCATTTGTTTTTGTAGGGTTACATTAAAATATATGCAATGTTAACATTAAATAAATGCAACATCCCTTCCTAAAAAGTACTAAAATATTGACCAATGTGCGGCAAATTTAACTAAAATTAAACAAATAATAAATAATAATAGAATGATAATATTTTCCCAACAAAACGCGTATTCTGATTAAACCCGAACCAGAATTGCCACAACAACGAAAAACGTGTCGCTTGGCAAGCGTGTCGTTGTTGCTGGTTTTTATTCTGTGAAATTTACTTTAAGGTTAGAAAATGTCAGTCGTCAGAAATATAATGGAAAAAAATATGTGCAAACACTAGTAGTCAAATTCAACCACTGACCGATCACAGTGCTACTGCTAGTAGTGCAGGGAGACCAGAGTTGAATACTAATTAACTAATTTTTGTAGTCACCTACAGCTACTAAATGTGGCTAATCGGTAAGCTCCTATAAATCTTTTAATAGCTATTTTTTTTTTTTAGGTTCCAACTCTCTACCAGATGCTTCGCCTTATTACAAACGTCCAGATTTCAATCCTTATTGGAAAAATTCTGGAAGAAACAATTTTGGTATTTATAACCATACTGAATGTTTGAATGAAATTCGGGCGATTTTGTTTTATTGTCATTTTTGTTTAGTGTGTAGTAGTTGTAATTTGACAGTCGTGTAGTCGGGTTCAGACATTCATTATGGATAATTTAACAACAACGAACCCATTTTTTTTTTTTTTTTTGCTATCCAACCGTAAGTTGTGTAGTTCATTTAAGCATGAATGAATAAGTAAACAAATAACAAAAAGAGTCGTTATTGGGATTGCTCAAATCATCGAATGAGTAGAATGAATAGAATGGGAATATTGTCCCAGGGGCGAACTTTGGCCTAGGCAAAATAGACATCTGCCTAGGGCCTGTATTAATGAATGATTGAATTGAATGAGAATATTGTCCCAACAAAACGCGTATTCTGATTAGACCCGGACCAGAATTGCCACAACAAAACGCACCCATTGGTCGGTGAACGTTGACGAAAAACGTGTCGCTTAGCAAGCGTGTCGTTGTTGCTGGTTTTTATTCTGTGATGTTTACTTTAAGGTTAGAAAATGGTCGGTCGTCAGAAATATAATGGTAAAAATATGTGCAAACAACTATTAGACAAATTCAACCACTGACCGACCACAGTGCTACTGCTAGTGGTGCAGGGAGATCAGATTAGAATACTATGTACCTAATTTTTGTAGTCACCTACAGCTACAAAAGGTGGCTAATCTGTAAGCTCCGATATATATTATGTTTTTTTTTTTTAGGTTCCTACTCTCTACCTGATGCATCGCCTTATTACGAACGTTCATATTACAATCCTTATTGGAAAAATTATAGAAGAAACAATTTTGGTATTTATAACCATATATTTGGTATCTATAGGGTGTTTGAATGAACTTCGGTCGATTTTGTTTTATTGTCATTTTTGTTTAGTGTGTAGTCGGGTGCAGGCAATTCATTATGGATAATTTAATTACAACCACCCCATTTATTATTATTTTTTTTTTTTTTTTGATATTCAACTTTTAGTTGTGAAGTTCATTTAAGCATGTATGAATAAGAAGACAAATAATAAAAACAGCCGTTATTGGAATTCGTTATTGGTAAAACCTCAAATTTGATTCTTGAACGTCCTCTTCACTCTATTAGAATAACTGTCTAGTGTAGCGGGGTGGGCTAGTTACATCATTGGGCATTTTTTAAGATGCTATGTAAATACTGTTTCTGTCACTCATTTTCATTTTTTGTGCCTGAATTTACTCCCGAAAGGTCAAGATTGATTCATAAACAACCGCTTTACCCTTATAATAACTGGTGTGCTATTTGGGTTATTGGCATCACTGGACCTTTTTTAAGATGCTATGAAAATACTGTTTCTGTCACTGGTGAGCTATATCACGCGATGCTTCAAAAATTTTTGTGCCTGATATTAATCCTAAAAGGTCAAGATTTATTCATGAACGACCTCTTCATCCTTAGGATGACTGTTTGGTATGCTATTTGGGTTAATGACATCACTGGACCTTTTTTAAAATGCTATGGAAATACTGTTTCTGTCACTGGTGAGCTATATCGTGCGATGCTTCAATTTTTTTTGTGTCTGAAATTAATCCCGAAAGATTTTACTCTTAGGGTGATACTTAGGTGTGCTATTTGGGTTAGTGGCATTTTCAGGCATTTTTTAGGATGTTACGAAAATACTGTTTCTGTCACTGGGAAAATGTGTATGCTTGGAATAAATTAACAAGTTCAGTAAACGTGATTTTAACAAGACTATACCACATAAGTACGTCAAGATGGTGTAACAACTGAGACTTAAAAAAAAAACAAATTATATAACTTAATTAAAAAAACAATAGAGAACGAAGTGTGGATGGGATCTTGGTGAAACGTCTCTGCACACTCTCCAGTAGTCTTATATCTTCGAGAAGGTTGGGTGACCATATTGAAGCACTAAATTCGAGTAGTGGTCGCACGTACGTGGTAAAAAGTTTGACTAGAAGTGTAGGAGTTAAGTAGAAACTCTTCTTAATGAGGTAAATTATCCCATTCGCCCTCTTTACCACCTCAACTACGTGTTTAGACCCACTAAGATAGCTACATACGGTGACTCCCAGATCAAAATGTTCGCACGCCTTGCTCAATGTTTGCCCATCAATAAAGTAGTCGAGGCACGGGTTATTGTACCCCATATGCAGAAACGTAGATTTACCGTCGTTGATGGGAATCATCCAATTAGCTGACCAAATGGCAATACTCTTCAGATCAACCTGAAGCGTGTTACCGTCCGTTATAGGGGAGTTGCAAATTTTGGAGTCGTCAGCAAAAAAATAAAGTTTCGATTTTATGGTGTCATCAAGATCAGCCATATAAACTAGGAATAGTAGGGGCCCCAAAACTGATCCTTGGAGGACGCCACTTTCTACAGCATGAGGGATAGACAGACTTTTATTAATCTTGACTCTGAATGTGAGATTGGGCAGAAAATATTTAATCCATGCAAGAAGTTTGCCACGAATGTCATAGTGTTCAAGTTTGTATAACAGGTGGCGAATGCGCACTTTGTCAAACGCTCTTACAAAGTCAAGATAAATGGTGTCTACTGGTTCGGAGTTGTCCATGGCACGGGACCATTCATTGGTGCAGTGTAGGAGATTAGTGGTTACTGAACGTCCTGGAAGAAACCCAGTACTGATTTTACAATTAAACGTTGTAAAATCTTCCGAGCAGTAGAGACAACACAGATAAGACTATAATTATTGGGGTCCATTTTATCTCCCTTTTTAAAAATAGGTGTGATATGACCAGCGCGCATAAGACGATGGAAGTGTTCCTTTATCTAATGAAAGTCGCAGAAAATTGTACAGTGCAACATTTAGTGCATTTCTACAATTTTTCCATATGAAGGCTGATATATTATCCAGGTGTAACGGAGTCTTTGAAATTACCCAATTCAATAAGTACATCATCAGCTGAGAAATTAATATCCACGAGGTCAATTTCTACACAACTGGCGGGATCCAGACGTGGTAGTGGATTTATTGGGTCGATAGTGAAAGTGTTTGAGAATACCTGTGCAAACATTTTGGCAACAGATAATTCATCATGAACAATCGTACTATCTTGATCATGCAAAATAGGATTTGTTACCAAGCTTAGACGAAATATATCGGTAGAAGTCCTTAGAGTTATTATGCAAGAGATTTTCTTCAATTCTTCTAAGTCAATTCTAAGTCAATTCTTTTTCGACGACAAGCAGCTGTTAGATTATTTGAAGTTTCATGAAAGATTACGTAGTCATCATGCCGTCCAGAACGTTTATATCAGTTCCAGTACTTCTGTTTAAGATGGTGAATATTAATCAGGTCATAAGAAAACCACTGATTTTTAGGTTCTTCCCTGTAAGGAGTACATGGAGTAAATTCATCAACTGCAGAAGCAACAATATGTGAAAAATCATTCCAAGAATCTTTAATACTGCGGCCAGTAGAATCAAATGACCTTGTCGTAATGTAATTCGAAATTCCATCAATGTCAGCTTTACGAGCATTTTTTGGGCTGGCTGTATTATCTAGGCTCTAGGCTATTGAAAGAGATTTGAAGATGTGCAATTATAGCTACATGATCCGAACGACCGAACGGGGGAAAATATTCAAATTTAGAGAAAATAAGTGGGTCATCGGTGAGGATGAGATCCAACAAAAAAGGATTTTGGTTAACTCGAAATCTAGTAGGCTGATCAACGATCTGGTGCAAGTAATGGCACTAATGTTGAAAGCAATAAATCGACAAAGAGGTTCATGGAGGTTAGGAGATTATTAGGAAATGTAGTGATTGGCCACTTGATGTCAGAAAAATTGAAGTCACCAAAATGCATAGATCTTTATATTTTCCTTCTATATTTCTCAACAAGGGCAATGTCATCTTCAAATACAGTAGCAGGTTCTCTGTAGATACATGCCAAAATGATATACGTGTTACCAATATTAATTTTCAGCCAAAGGGACTCAATGTTAACAAGTTGAATTGGCAGCTGTTCGACGCACTTTTTACTAAAAAGTACCTGATTTAGATAAATACAGACACCGCCTCCACGCAACGTACGATCGGAACATAGCAAAATATAACCAGGTATGGAGAAGGTGCTGTCAGATTTCGATGAGTCAAGCCACGATTCACTCATTAGAACTCCCGATAGAATATGGATATTGCAAAAAGATTGCAGTTCAATAAATTTAGGTCGAAGGAGCCAGTAATTTTCCTGTAGCAAGCTTATCCTTATATCTGAGCACAATTAAAGCTGAACCAGCACTATCAAGGATGACTTTCAAAGGCCGGTGCTTTTTCGATGCAGATGGTTTACCAAGATGCTAGGCCCTAACGACAGATACATTATTACCAGCAACTTTGTGACAAATTTCTATAACCAATTCTTGGTCAGAAGATGTAAAGTCTGAGATATCATTTTCAGGACATTCGTAGATAATTACATTACCTGCCCTCTTACTGAACATCATATAAACTCATAATGACACAACACAACATTTTTGGTTACTATTTTGTTAACAGTATTTTACTTGTTCGTTATGTCTTACGCGCAAAATGCAAATAATCCCTTTTTTTTTTTCTTGCAAAATTTTGCCTTTTGCAGTATTTTGAAATAGTAGTGGTAATTATTGTGCCATTTATTTGATAACGTGATCTTTCATTTACAAAAAAAAAAAAAAACATTTTTATCTACGTTAACAGTTAACATTAAATATAATAGACATACTCAAAATATATGTACGGAAAATAAGCCACCATCTCGGAAACAAAATTTATTTATAAAAATGATATGTTTGCGCTATCACACAACTAATCTGAAATAAGTAAACTAAGAACTCAGTAAAAATCTGTGGACAGCCCTCTACCTCTCTGTGGCGAGGAATCGACTATACCCTATTTTTGTTAAAGAACGATGTAGATGGCGAATAAGTTGAGACAGAAATCTGTTTTTCTACAGTGTAAACTTTTCCACGTTCTTACTCAATTAAAAACAAGATCGAAATAGCTCCTATCTTGCCCACACTCCATTATTTAAAAAAATGAAGCATAGTAACCAAGCAGAGATGGGTAAGGAAGAACAATATTTTTCGCTCAAATCCCACTCGTTTGTTCAACTCCTCAAATATTCATCTAAATGAAAAAATCCATGAAATTAAATAATTTATTTTCTTATTATCAACTATTTTTGTCTTATATAATTTTGCTATTAAGTCAGTAATAAGAGAGATATATGTAGATTTTAGTTTTAGAGTCCCCCTTCCGTAACTCCTCAAATATTTATCAAATTTAAAAATTTTATTGAACAAAAAAGATTTGTTTTTTATTACTATAAACTATAAACAAGTCAATAATAAGGGAGATGTTTTAAGTTTTTTAATAAACATAACCCCTAAACAGCCCCGTAGAATAAAAGTTTTGAAATGTCTTATAACCTATGTTCGAATCCTGGTTCTACTCTATCATCATACGAAATTACGTGAAAATATGTCGAGCGGTTTTTGCGTCAATCTCGGGCAGACAGACAGACACAGAAATTCTTTTTTTTATATTGTCTAATATTCATCTGAAACATGCAGATGAATGGCTGTAGCATGCAGATGCAAGTGTATGGCTCAATATTGACCCAAATACGAACAAATTACGTAACATCAAAAAAGACAAAAGTATTGGATCTGGAAAAGGGACGAAAAATACTCACCCACACCTACCTATTCAACATAGAAACCCCGCTTCGTTGTGAAAATTGCGACGTGCTATTGACCATAGAACATATTATATCCAAATGTGAATCATATAAACTCTTCACTAATCCAATTCAATATCCCTAACAACATCACAACAGCCCTACAAAACAACCCAGACAGTACCACTAACATTATAAATTACTTAAGCGATATAAAATTACTAACACAAATCTAGATCTCAATATTATTATATACAAATGTCTATTGGTAAAAACATTTGGAAAACATGCAGTTGGCCAGCTGATTGGACCACATCAGTAGCTATTCCACTACATAAAAAAGGATCTATAACAAAATGCAATGACTACCGGCTCATAGCTCTTCTGTTACATGCAAGTAAAATCATGTTGTACATTATTCGATCCAGACTGCTACCATTTACATTTTGCCAAATTACCCCAGAGTAAGCCGGTTTTGTGAAAAGACGTGGTGCTCGCGAACAGATATTAAATATAAGACTCTTGATTGAAAAGGCAAGAGAGTATTATGTACCGATGTATCTATGTTTTGTCGACTACGAGAAGACATTCGACAACGTTCGTTGGGCAAAACTATGGCACGTTCTATTAGATATGGGTGTCCCCCTTCATCTCACTAATATTATAAAACAATTCTACGAACAGAGCCTTGCTGTCATGAAGGTAGACAACACCATATCACGGAAATGTCCAATACGAAAAAGTGTTCGTCAGGGTTGTGTACTATCGCCACTGTTGTACAATATTTATAGCGAACATCTTATGAGATCTGTATTGAATGGATGGACTGGTGGCATCTCTGTAGGAGGAAAAAAAAAAACTAACCTTCGTTTCGCCGATGACACCCTTCTTATTGCTGGAAGTGAGGAAGAACTTGTAAATCTCTTGGACAAACTGAAGACTACTAGTGCAGATTACGGGTTGAAAATAAACTGCAACAAAACTAAAATTATGATCGTTGATCGTACAAACGAATCTATGGGAAGACTTCATAGAATTTCCGATTGAGAAATTGTTGACAGTATGATATATTTAGGCTCACTTATCCATAGTTCAGGTACATGTGAATGTTAAATACGCCGCCGCATCCAATTGGCACTCGTTGCAATGAGCAACCTGACAAAGATATGGAAAGATAAAAATATATCCCATCAAACCAAATGTGCACTGGTAACCTCCTTAGTCTTCTCTGTTTTCTATTACGCCTCTGAAACATGGGTTATCAGAGCAGCAGTTAGGCGTCGCATAGACGCATTTGAAATGTGGTGTTGGCGCCGCATATTACGAATACAATGGACAGATAAGGGTACAAACATATCATTCTTGGAGAAATCAATCCTACCCAGCGGCTTTCAAGTCTAACTAATACTCTGCACGAATACTGAAATTCTTTGGGAATATAACCCGCCACAATAATTTGGAAAAACTATCGTACAGGGGAATCCAGATGGAAAGCGCCGCCGCGGTAGATTGCCTACTCGATGGACCAACCTTGTATCCGATCTCACAGGAACGAGTCTCGTGACATCTGTTAGGGATGCTGAAGATCGAGTCACTTGGCGACGGGTAGTCCGAAGAATGTTAAATGAAGATAACAAGTAATCATGTGATCACTTCACATCGTTCGCGATGTTAGATTAAGAAGAAGTTTGGTAGATATTTAGTTATTGTAAATAAAGACTATTTATTGCAAAATTATAAATGGCCAAAATTGTGTTATATAATTATTAAAGTTTAAGGTTACAATTATAATATATGTATACTAGACGCTAAAAGCCTAGCAGTTGAAGCATCTCTAAATAAAAATTAAATTAAAAAAAAAATAATGCAGAAACCAAGGATGAGGCCGAAAACATAACAGATATAGCCTTCAATTTTGTTAGTATAGATTGAAATAAGTCGTAATATATTTATATATATATATTTTTTTACATTTTCACTAATTAGAGAAAAATTAATTATTTTGAAACAATTAAACCAAATACAAATCAACAAGTAACGATATTTATACCTACTTAGATTCTTCATTAAATCGTGATATCTTATCATTCAATTATTGTTGAAATCACGATCATATCCTTAAAAATTTTAACCACTGCTTTTAGTTTGCTCACTGTTAATAACTTTCATTAGAAACCAAAACGGAAAATTTAATAAATTTCTTTTTATTACAGGAACCGATTATGTACATTGGAGAAAATATCTTCAACCTGAAAATAAACCTGTACGTAAAGACAAAATTGTTGAGGGATATTTTATCTGTGGTCGTAACACACGTCGAACTGACATCTTCACTGGAGTCGGAATAGAAAGTATAAAGAGTAGTAATGTTAGTATCGGCGAAATGACAGTAGTTTTTATTGGATCAGAACATTGTCCAGATGAATTAACTTTTCGTTACCTTTACACCCAAGAGCATGAACCGGTATATATTAAAACCAATGAATGTCCAGCGGGTTATGCAATTTTCTACCCACTTACTGTAATAGATGACTATGAAAATGAATTTAAGGAGAAATTCTTCGAAAATATATTAAGAGTTGGTAAACCAGTGACAGTTATGCAAAGTTTAGTCGCACGAAGAAGTATGTCTCATTCAACATCCTTAAAAGATATTTTCGATAGTAATGTTAAAATTGGCAAGGTAACAATGGTCCATATTGGAAACAAAAAATGTTTGAATGGTTATCCACTGGATGATTCTGCAACAACAAACACAACAACACCACCAACAACAACAACACCAACAACAACAAACACAACAGTAATACCACCATAAGGAAAGTAGAAGTATAAATAAAAGCAACCAACCAAACTTCTTTCTAGACTAGGGATTCGCTGGTTCTCAGTTTGAAAAATGGACACATCAGGGGCGGACTGAACATTGTCATTAATGTTGGTTTTCAATGCTCAGGTCCTGTTTTATGATCTTGTATGCCGAGATCTTTCCTTATCATATGGTTTTCAACACAATCTGTTTTTGTTCTTAAGGTTTTCTAAAATGAGGGTTACTTTAAATTTTACACGAATATACTCAGTTCTGATCCGATCTAACCACGTCACACCTCCATACCTGAGCATTTTGTGTAATCTAGTAAATTGTGAATAAACATACAAATCAACAGCGACATTGAGAGATAATTGGCATCGTTTTTTTTTTTTTTTTTGCCTTAATAGTGATTTTAGGACAATGGCACTAATTTGACATTAGCGAGCACTAAATTATAATATATTAAATAAATATTGTTCTTACTTTAAGCCATATTTCAGAAAGTGAACTGACTGAGCTACCTTATTTTGTTAATAACTTTTGCGTATAAAGAGTATGACATTCATATTATATGTTATATGTTTATAAGTAAAACTTTGATGCCAGGTAAAAGACGTATAATTACAAACGGTACATTTTCATGTCTCAAAGTATGTTTTGGATGGATCAGGACAACATCTGTAATAACGGGGCTGTCCCGATTAAAACGAGGCGGATGGGATCCCTATTCTAGACTTAAGTTTACAATAAATTTCTGATTTAAGTACCTATGTATGTTAATTCCAAATATATATATATACATATATATAGCTAGAAAATAAAAATAATGTCTACTGTTATTATCATCATCATGAACACTATAGCCCGAGATAGACCTTGTCCTGCATAAGAATACTGTCCTCGATTAAGCAACCATCCCCTTGCTTATCACGCCTAGTTTCCTAATATCTATAAAACACCATCCGCCTACCTAACTTTCCTACTTTCTTCTTGCCAATATGTTTCACTGAAAATATTGTCACATGGGTGGTGTGGACAGAATACAAGTCCTGGTTTAAACAATACAATTTATTAGATAAATATAAATTTCAATATTATTTGATATATGTTCCTATCGGAGTTGGAGGCAGTCTCCTGTCCACCCCAAGCTGATCGGGATTATCTCGAATCTTCTTCCTGGCGAGAGTTACCTATCAGAGAGTCAAGAGCTAGGTGAAGTGTTCCGCCGCTTGCATGGGGATTGCTGCCTGATCTACCCGGAAGGTCATATATGGATTTGGACTCGTGGTAATCGCAGTGGTTGAGTGGAAGGTTATAGAGGAGTTGACTAGGTTTCTTTGGCCCGGCTTCCGTATGACACCCATTTACTTATACCTCCGATTTACCTAGCTCTATTTTTCATTCGTCATGACAAGTATAGTATTACATAATTACGTTAAAATGTAGCGTATACACTACGTAATCAGGTTATGCAGGCTAGGCGCTGACAAATAGTTTTTTAATCAAACAGATGTATGTCACATTGTCCTGGGGTTATCTTTGTGACAATACTATCGCTGGGATCCTGGAATTTATCATTTCCTCTATCCAAGTCTCAGAATTGTATGTAAGAATGTATTTGCTACATTTGGTTTATCGTGTCAAAATTGTAGATCCCAAATGTGAATCCAAACTTGCCGAATAACAACTAGAAAATTTTAAAAACTAACAGCAACTGTTGGAGAAAATTAATTCAAGATATAGTTACTGTATACGAGCAAAGTATATGTATATACGATATACGTATTTGCGTTTTTTTTAAATATGCATATATATCATGTTTCTTTGGTTTAAGCGGAACTAGATTTTGAATTTTAGTAACTTTTTACCTTTTAAGTAAGGCTTTTGATCATTTTGCTTAACAAAACCTTAAAATAAAAGCTCATTACAACTTACAAAAATTAAAATTCTATTTAGTTCCGCTTAAACGTTTGGAATGGCCTATATTCATATAATTAATACCAAATATTTTGTGACTTCCTTAGTCAGACAGGATGTTGGGGATCATTATTATTAGTATTATGTTGTTACGGACTGATTTCGCTGACACGTATTCACTAAAAACTGATTCTTACGAACTACCTCACCTTGCGTACTAAAACTAATTAAACTTCTACGTTGATTACATTTGAACCAACTGATTAGGACGTCCTAACAATCTACTTAAAATACAGCAGTTCTGACTACGGGAACATTTATTAACATCTAAATGCGAAAAATTCTCTAGTTATGTCAACAATTTTTAGGTTATGTAATTGAAACATGGTAATAACCACATTTTATATAGTTTGGAGTATAAATACTTCGTTAGAACCTGGAAATTACAGACGATTAGAGTGCATTACGTAGGTATAATATAGAACATACCCACGACTTGATAAAAAAAAATATATTTGTTGACATCTGTCATTCCGCTATATGCCGCTATTAAAGGACGCTCAGCCTGTGTGAAAGTAATTGAAGAAACAATATTTTGTTAAGTTAGCGGATTCGCTATGAGAAAGTGACGTGACTGAGGTTGGATTAGGGGTTTTTCACGCTAAAGGCCTTATCACACTAGAGTTATTATTCAAGTCTAAACTTGGAAAATTGAAGTCTTTGCATTCGAATCGAAGTCTTGTGTATGTGATAGTATGACAAAAAAACTAGGTTTTTAAGACTAAGCAAATACATCGAGATACATTTTCCCTGTCTCTAGAAGACCGACGAAATCCAAGTCGTTAAATGCGCGTGCGCGTCCTCACTCTTTCAGTCAGATCAAGTGAGATGGGTCTATTGTTAACGTTATGTATGCAGACGCAAGTTACTTATCCCTGTTTCCCGTGTGACAGCAGAAGACGTGAAGACTTGAATCGTCAAAAAGACTTACAAAATAAAACTTGGATAGCGTTCTAGTGTGATACGCCCTTTAGACTGTTTCTATTATACAGTATTACCCGCTATTCAGTTTGCCAGATCCTGAGTTCTAATTTAGGGTATTTTCTAATTTGTAAAGGTAGTGGCGACATGTGGGGGACCGAAATTGTTATCCTCCACAGTTTAGAGTTAAAGAGCCGTTTTTTTTTTTTTCTTGGAACGTATTGTGTAAGGATCTTGTAACGAAAATTATTGTATCGTCTGGACCTGTTTCTACAGAGTGCAATGGCAATTTATTATTGAGTTTTGTTGTGTTTCAGCTAAGTATTCTTTGGTATTAGTTAGAAATTTGTAACGGAAGCAACCCTGCTTAATTAACGCATTGGAATTCCTGTTTGGAAATGTTTTTATGATCCTTAACGTTAATGGCGTAGGGCTGCGTCTACGTACACTGTGGCCATAATTATGAAGTGTGTGTTATTTGTTATGTGCATATTAGCTGAGATACTATGAGGTTACTCGAGTTTTTGTATAAATATTTGAGATGTTTGTGAGTTTATTGAGATGCAAGACACGTGGTGTCATTTGGTTTTGAGTAACGCTTGTTGCGAGAGCGGTTTGGCTGTGTTGCCGCCTTTTTTGAGGTTCAATAATTTTTTTTCATGAGTCGCTCATCGTAATTCTTGTCGAGTAAATTTAAAATCAGTCTGTCCGTACCGTGTTATTTTCCCTTGGTAAGAAGAGGTTGTGACTTGGAACCTCACGCACATGGATTTATCCATTTTTTGAGAGCGCACTGACCACGCGCTCTTGCTATTCGCAAGAGCGCCTATTCACCTTGCTAAGGGGCGGTTAGTGATTTTTATTAGGGAGGGAGGATTTAAGTAAATTCTTTTGGGTGAAACCTCCACCAAAGGCATCGTTTTTTTTTTCTTTCTCATCGCTGGTCAACCACCAATTTGTTTCATTATTATTTTAAATTAAAATTTGTTGATAATTATCCCAGAGCGTACACAGTGTAATGGTAATAATTATGCTACACAAAGTGTATATTACTTTTATTAAAACGAATGGATTGACACAATAATATTATTACAATATTTTCTTGTTTAATCAACAACATAACAATCATAACAAAATAATTATATATAAAAATGTTACCCTAGTAACGTGAACTGTCACTGTCATTAATATTGTCAATGTCAATGTCATGTTACTGTCATTAATAATGTCACTTTATCATTTCAACACGCCCCCTTAAAGTGACATTTTTACATGGTCTGTTTATTTTAGATAATTCCAAGTCCTGATTTGCAAGCATTGTGTTTTATCTTCGGCAATGATTTGGTCAGTACGTCAGCAATCATTTTGTCAGTGGACAAATGCGTTAAATTAATTTTTCCATTTTGTATTACTTCTCTGACGAAATGATGTCTGATGTCTATGTGCTTGGATCGGGCATGGTAAACTGGATTTTTCGCTAGTTCCTGAGCACCTAAATTGTCATTAAATAAATTTATTTTACCAGTTTCCATTCCTATTTCTTGTAAAAGGGATTTTAGATAAATGGCTTCTTTGCATGCCTCCGACAAAGTCATGTATTCTGCTTCCATACTGGATAGTGCTACTGTTTTCTGTTTCTTGCTTTGCCAGCTTACAGCCGCATTAGCTAATTTGAAGACGTAGCCTGTATAAGACTTTCTGTCATTTAGACATTCACCCCAGTTAGCATCGACGAATCCTGTTAAAACTGCACTTGATTTTCTGAAACATAATTTATTATTAATTGTACCTTTCAAATATCTTAAAATACGTTTCGCTGCATTCCAATGTGACGTATCGTAGTTTGTGTTAAATTGACTTAACATGCTGACAGCAAATGTCAAATCTGGTCGCGTGGATACAGCCAAGTACATAAGAGATCCTATAAGATTTTGAAAAGGATATTTTTTCATTATTTCTTCATTTTCTTTTTCTGGTTTCAGTAATTTACAGTTGACATCAAGTGGCGTTGTTACTGTGTTACAGTCTTCCATACGAAATCGTTTCAGGATTTCACGAATAAAATTTTCTTGGGACATTGACATTCCATTTTCTTCCTTTTTAAATTTTATTCCCAAACAATAGTGTAGGGGTCCTAGATCTTTCATTTCAAATGTGCTTGCCATTTTTTTCTTAAATTCTATTACCCATTCTTCATTATTACTTGCAATTAAAAGGTCATCGACAAAAACTGTCAATAAAATAATATCTTCACCTCTTTTTGCAAAATACATATATGGATCTGCGTTCAGAGATCTCATTCCTAATTTTTTAAGTTCCGAATCCAATTTTAAATTCCATTGCCGACCCGACTGTTTCAAGCCGTATAATGCTTTTTTCAGTTTGCAAACTTTCAGTCCATTTTTTGCATTCTTTCTTAGTTCTTCCAACCATTTTCTTGAAATTGCTTTGATTTCATTGGTTATTTTATACTTCTTATTATTTTCTGTTTTGAAACATCTTGTAATACTTCTTCTAGATATTCTGGAATTTCCATATATAACTCTTCTTCAATTTCACCATTTAAATATGCGGATACGACATCCATCTGATGAATTTCCAGATTATATTCCACGGAGAGTGCAACAAGAAGTCTTATGGAACTTAGTCTGGTAACAGGAGCATAAGTTTCATGAAAATCTATGCCATGTAGCTGAGAGTATCCTTTGGCAACTAGTCTGGCCTTTCTTCTTTCTATTTCCCCATTTACATCATGCTTATTTCTCAATACTAGACGGTTGCCAATTATTTTCCGATTTTTGGGGCGATCTGTTAATTCCCAGGTTTTGTTCTTGATTAATGCTAGATACTCCCTTTTTATAGCTTCTCTCCATTCAAGTGAGTTTGGCCCATCCATAGCTTTCTCTACTGTTATATTTTCTTCTATATTTGATAAATATGCTATTTCACATGAATCGTTATCTTTTTCTTCATTTTCTCCTACATTTTCTTCATTTCCATGTTCTTTTACTTCATTTCCATTATTATTATTTGTATTTGTTTCTTCATTTACGTCTTGAATTTCATTTCCATTGTTTTGAGAACTGTCACATGGAATACCAGTTTCCATAGAAACGAATTTCTTTCTTGGTCGCCCTGGTTTCCCTGTTCTCATTTTCTTAGGTCTTCCTCTTCCTTTTTTCTTTTCTTCGGGATTTTTCATTTCTTCAGGATTTTTCATTGCTTCAGGATGATTTATTTCCATGGAATTTTCACTGAGTGATTTTTCATTTGGTTTATTACATTCCAGATTTATTAAAATACCTTTTCCTTCATTTCTTTCTTTTACTTCTATATTTTCTTCTGGAAAGGAATTATTTTGAAAATTCAAATTTTCTATAAATTTAACATCTCTAGAAACAAAGACCTTTCTGGATTTAGGGTTCCAAATGCGATATGCTTTCGATTCTTCGGAATAACCAATGAAAATACCATCCATGCATCTTCTGTCGAATTTTCCTTTCGATGAATTTTTATCTAGCATTAGTGCTTTGCATCCAAACTGTTTGAAATGTTTGACAGTTGGTTTCCTTCCAAACCAATGTTCATGAGGAATTTGATAATTCAGACTTCTGGAAGAACATCTGTTTCGAATGTAGTTTGCTGTGGATATTGCTTCGGCCCAAAATGCTTGAGGCAATTTTGAGTCTATTAGTAAACAACGAGCCATGTCCAGTAGAGTTCTATTCTTTCTTTCTGCTATACCTTGCTGCTGAGGTGTATATGGGACTGTCAACCTTCTTTTTATGCCATTTCTTTTCAGGAAAATTTCAAATTCTTTATTCAGATATTCGGTGCCATTATCGGTATGTAAATATTTTATTTTTCGGCCTGTTAAATTTTCTGAATATGCCTTAAATTTCTGGAAGGCATCAAAAGCTTCATTTTTATTCCTTAGGAAGTAAACTTCACACCACCTTGAGCGGTCGTCAATAAAAGTAATGAAGTATTTTTTTCTTCCTAATGATTCGGTCCTCATGGGGCCGCATATGTCCGAATAAACTATTTCTAGTAAGTCATTTGTCCTATTTAAATTTTCATTTTTAGGAAATGGTGATTGTGTCAATTTTCCATTCATGCATGTTTGGCATGGCGGCATTTTTTCTTATTATATAATAATTTATTATTATATAAATTATGAAATTAATTCCGTAAACATTCTTTCTATGCATCATTTGCTTCAATGACTGCTCATTCAAATGCTCAAGTCTTACATGCCATTCATATAATTTTAAAGTTGTCAAATTATTTGACGCTGTCAAATTATTTGACGTTGTCAAATTTGACATTTCTTGCTTTTTTATAAAATATAAATCACCAGTTCTCTCGGCCATTGCAAGTGTTTTTCTATTTTTATCTGCAATTATAGCTTTGTCTTTTTTAAATATTACCTGAAAACCTTTGTCAGTTATTTTGGCTACAGGCATTAAATTTGTGCGCAGATCAGGTACAAAAAGAGTATCTTTCAAATGTAGTGTTCTGTCGCACCATTTATCTTCGACTGTAAATTGCACTTCTCCTATTCCTTCTACATTGGTTGTGTTCTGATTTGCCAGATTCAGAGTTCTTGAAGATGTTTCAAGATTTTTAAAATCATATCTTCTACAACACATATGAGAAGTGCAACCACTGTCTAAACACCATTTATTTTTTAGGTTTTCTTTTACAGAACTTAAAGCTATTTCTGTTGGACTTTCTATTAAAATAAGATTGTGATCATTTTTCTTACCTTGCTTCCTTTTCCAACATTCATTGGACTTGTGACCAATTTTCTTGCAAAAATGGCATTTCCATTTAAATCTGGTTTCGCCAAAATTATTACCACTTTTATTAGCTGCGCTTTTGTTTCTGTTGTACTTATGGTTAATAAATTTTGCATCTTGTACATCAGTTTCTTTTGATTTTCTGGCAGCGTATTCTTCCGTTATTTTTATTTTTAATTGTTCGGGCGTCGGTAGCTCATCTCGAGATTCAATCGCTATTCTAAAATTTTCATAGCTATCAGGTAAACTATAGAGAAGCATGATAGCAAGTAAATCAGAGTTGATTTCAAGCTCCATTTCTTGTAATTTATCTACAGTTTCAAAAAAGTCTGATAAATACATATGGATGTCTTCTCCTTCTTTCATCTTATTCAAGGTCAGCGTTTTTAATAAAGTTGCCTTACGGGCAGGTCCCTTGGATTGAAAAACATTTTCTAGCTTTAACCATATTTCTCGTGATGTTTTACAATGTTTGATTTGACGAAGTTCTGATGGACTAATAGTCAGAATTAAGTCAGATCTTGCTTTACCGTCTGCCGTCTCCCATTTTTCAATTTCTTCTATTCTGGAAACATCTTCAGGTTTCTTTATGGTTCCTTTTACATATCCCCATAAATCATTCTTGGTTAAGACTGCCTCAGCCTGCAATTTCCAAGTATCGTAGTTGTCCTTTCTTAAAGATTCAATTTTAATTATTCCAGACATTTTCCCTACGATGCGTTGAAAGAGTAATTAACCAAATTAGTATTTATTTTTTTATTTTTATACTATTATTCTGGGTCTGATTTATCTGGGCCCATAACCTGTTGATAATTATCCCAGAGCGTACACAGTGTAATGGTAATAATTATGCTACACAAAGTGTATATTACTTTTATTAAAACGAATGGATTGACACAATAATATTATTACAATATTTTCTTGTTTAATCAACAACATAACAATCATAACAAAATAATTATATATAAAAATGTTACCCTAGTAACGTGAACTGTCACTGTCATTAATATTGTCAATGTCAATGTCATGTTACTGTCATTAATAATGTCACTTTATCATTTCAACAAAATTATATCCAGAATCAAGCAGGTGGAGTGATACGTCAAGTTTTCTTTTGTTCTCGTACGAGTTTTTTTTTTTTTTTTTTCTTGGGCGTTTCACAGGTTTTACTGGCGGATATAACTTCGTTATAAACGTCGATGGGTATTGATACCAGCGCGACGCCGACGCCTGTAATCCCGTTAAAAGATTTTAGTAGGAGATAGAAAAGCGGACTGGGGAGTAGCGAGAGTACAGACGCTGATGGGCATCTGCCGGCGCGACTCCAGCGCCTGTGATCTCACTAAAGATATCAGTAGGAAATAGGAAAGGGGGGATATATAAAGGGTAGAGGAGGACATCGACGGGCACTGTGTGACGTCAATGCCCTACTCTCTCTAGGGTTTTACTAGAGTAAGGGGAAAGAAGTAATATTTTTGTAAAAAATTTCAATCAGATTTGTTAAAGCGCTTGCTTCCGATTTCTATTTTCTTCAGGCCATTTTCTGAGCAATATTACCTCAAGAAATATTGCTGCCACACTTCAACGTAGAAAGTAATTTTGTGGTATTGTCCCGTGCATAGCTTAACATAGCTCTCGAGCTAATTTTGATTGTAGTGAAAATAATCCTACTGCATTTAATTTTGTATATATCATGTTTGTAGATCGGATTTATTTACCTTTATTTTGTATTTGAAAAGAACAGGGGATCATTGGATCATTGGGAAGTCATTGGTCATAATTATTTTTTTTAATTTAAATAAATTTTGTATGGAGCACAGACATTGTGTGATGTAAATGTTCATAATTAATTAGTAATTATTTTTGAGTTAAAGGAGTTTTGTTATCGAATATATTTGACTATTATGTTTTTTTTATTTGTTAAATAAATTTTGTTATTGAGTATATTGATGTTTCTGTTACGAGAAATTTATTACATTCCCTTGAGGATTTCTTTCTTCCAGAATATAAGGCAACAGAAGCGAGGTGACTGGCACCTTATAAAAATTCAGGCTGCACATAGGTAATTGGTAATTAACAGGACCACCCTGCATAGTCACATCTACCTCTAGACTGGGCTGGCGGCCTTCACCTTGCCATAAACAGCTGATAGCCGCTGGAGTCACTTCACATCGGTTATATTTATATTTCTCCACATTTAGCTTTTTAACGACCTACCGGAGAGCGGATCGGACGCTGGCATCTGCCAACTATATAACGATGGACTCTGGCCGTAATATACGTTATAATGTGAATGTAGGATTCAATATTTTATTTTACTGGTATACAATTTGTTTTATATCACACTATGCGTTTATTAGGTCTTCAATAAAACTAAACCGGTTTCACCACAGCATTGTGTGGTAGGCGTCCGGTGACTGCGGCTGCACTGCATATATGTGACTAGTGGCGCAACCAAGGGGGTGCAAGGTTGCTAATATCAATGTTTTAATAATTTAAATTCGTTTATAGTATACCATTGTAAAATGAAATCAGTCAGCCTATGTATGTGTAAATTTAATTTTGAGTTGCACAATAAAATAATATTTTTCCCCTCTTTTTACAGTTGTACCCCATTGTTTTAATTGCCTTCCTTCTTGCTAAACTACTATGACTGAATTACTATGATCATAGTAACTTTGGGGTATTTCGTATTCCGTAAGGCAAAAGTTACTACAATATTTAGTAACATCTATATATATAAAACTGAAAATTTGTGTGTATGTCCAGAAATTCTAACCCACTTTTAGATGGGCTACCGAGTTGAAATTTTGCATAAAGGTAGGAAATACCTTCAACGTGACTAGAAAAATTGAAAAGCTCAAAAAAGTCCCATCAGAAACGAGATATTAATAATTTTGTTATTAATTATATTGGACCATTGAAACCAACTGTGATTATATGTCGACAAAAGTTAATTTTGACTCCCTTCCTGCCTTACGACTGAAAACAAAAGCCTTTATGTGGATTGACCATAAACTTAAAGCACATTTGGATACCAAAGCAGCTTGGAATGGTTTATGGAAAAAAGCTAGAATGAAGAATGGCACTATAGTCACTGATGCATCTGAAAAATTTCCTGGTTTCTTGTGTCTCCTTAGACACATGTCAAATCAAATAAATCACATAAGAACTGATCACGGTAGCTGGAAAGATATTTTATGTAAATACGATATATCTTCTCCAGAATGTGATTGTGGTACGCCTTCTTAAGTTGAACTGTTCAACATATCTGGAATTATTGTCCTCTACGTGGGTTCCCTGGCGATAATTTAGAGCTGAATGAGCTGCCACGCAGAGTTTGGACGTCCTGAATATTCTTCTAAACATTTATGAACTTATAACGTTCTTGAACCATTTATACTCATTATAAGTAAAGCTTCATTATTTTCTTTATTTTGTTTTATGCTTGTCATCTAGGCTTCTCATCTAATACAATTTTAAGGAAGCGAATTACACATAAATTGTAATTAAACACAAAATATATTTTTCTCATGATTTGTATGTTCTGAAAATCTTCCTCTTCTTCTTCTTCAGATATTCATGACTGTTCAACATTGGACATAGTCCTCCCATTTTTCCTTCCAACTTGCACGGTCCTTTGCCCTCCACAACCAGTGTTTATGAGCTACCTCCTTAATATCATCAGACTATCTGTTAGGTATTCGGCCTACACTTCCTTTGCCGTATTTGGGACACCAGTGAACGATATTTGTTGTCCATCTTTCATCTGTTTTTCTGATGATATGCCTACGTTTCCTATCTCGTAGCATTATACCCAGCATGCTGCGCTCCATGGCTCCTTAGGAAACTGCTAGTTTGTTTTGGATTTTCTGCATGAAAGTAGTTGTTTTTAAACCATAAGTTCGGACGGGCAACACACAAGAGTAAAAAATATTGACTTTTAGCTTGAGCAAAGCAAATCCAAATCCCGGTTTTCTTTCCCCAGTTTAATACGATGGTCCAAGTATGTATCTGACGTCGTATTTTTAATTACGCTATTATTATATCCCGGTGTTGTGATTTTAATGACATTATTTTTGTTTTGCCTTTATTCATGAGTAGTCCTGCTTTTTTTAACTTAATATACAGGTCGGTTAGCATAGCTTCGAGTTTTCAACATACTTCTTAATACATTGTTGACGGGTAACGATTTTTGTGACAGGTAAATCCAAGGAAGACAGACAAAAATTAGGCCTCTTTTGTATTACTTTCTTTGTCAGTCTTGTACGTACCTAAACAGGAGTTAGCCCTAGATGGAGCAATGCTACGATATAGAAGACGTATCAGATTCAGAACATATAATCCGGCAAAGATAACTAAATATGGGATTTTAGTCAGAATGCTCTGTGAAAGTGAAACTGGCTACATTTGCAACTTCGAGATCTATACCGCTGAAGGCAAAAACTACAGTATTATTATTATTACTCTTAGAGCATCATATATATCAAGATTATTATTATAAAAACATTTCTACAGCTGATATTATATTAGAAAAGAGAACAGTAATCTGTGGTACCATAAGAGAGAACCGTGTCTTACCAAAGGAACTAAAAGAAAAGTCAAAGAATCTTCAAAGAGGTGATATTATTACGTAAAGTACCCATTTTCGAAAAAATAGCCGGTGACTTGAGATAGCTTTTGCGAAAAATCGCCGTTCAGCAATGTGTTAATAAGAAAAATTGTGTGCTAACCTTATTAATAAAATTCACTCTTCGATTAATATTGTATTATAAACTAAATCATGACTAATTTAAATGAATAAATTATTAAAATTCCTTGTAACAAACAGATAATTACAAGATCAATAAAAGCAAAATTTTATCTCTGTAATAAAAGGTATAATAAGTGGTTTGGTTCCTGAAAATAACGTTAGCATTAGATTGGAATTCAGTTTGAAAATACTCGAGTACGAGTTAAAAGAGTCCTAAACCAATTAACGTGGAGATTCTAAAATGGAAGACTGGTAGGATATTAATTAAATGAAATCCACAAGCATTCATCTGGTCTGAGTTAATGTTTACAGCACAAACAAGACTGGGAAGTGTATTTAAATAGGCCCAATTAACGTAAAGTCACGAGTCGCCTGTGCAAACACTACATTTACTCTAACGCCTCAAGTACACACATCATGTTAAATACCGCGTTTAATTGCTCCGTTGCCTTAAAACAATCCTTTGATTTTTATCGCAATACAGACAATTACGTATGCGTGCAAAACGGCAACACTTTGATTGGCCTGTTTTGTGGCTAATTTAACAGGCTTAACACCAGTTAACCTGTTAAATTAGCCACCAATGAAGTACCAACTTCATTCACTTTTATACAGGGACATTCATAAGTCTGTGAAACATTTTAGAAATTCCATATTTCCAGATACCACATTTTATTACAATGAAATATAGGTAAACTGCATTTTGATGTTGAAATTAATACACACTTCTTTGTCATTAACGCTAATAGCGTATTTACATCAGACTAGTAAAGGAAAACGAAGATGACACATAATCATGTGATCACTACACGTCATTCGCGATGTTAGATTAAGATGAAGAAGTAAACAAGCTATTAGCTAGCTTGCTAGTGACAAAGATAGCTACTATCCTAATGAGATAGCTAATTGAACTAGCCCTAGTACTTGTACTAGTAATTGGGATAGGATAGTGGATTTGCAGTCAAGATAGTCACTATAATTACTAGACTTCCCCCACCACTACCTTTTTCATCTGCACTAGGCCAATGTAAACAACAGGAGCAGAGGATTTGTAGTTATTTAAATTTATAAAACGCAAAAAATGGCTGCGATTACCTTTGCAGAATTTACCCTTGTATGTAAGGATAGTTTTTATTACTTTTATACATAAATGTAACTATTATAAGGATAGCAACCAGAAAAATAAAACTACCCTACTGAGATATTAAAATCCGGTCCAAAAGGGCTCGTCTGCATTCGGTGGATTCGTCCCTTACCCGGAAAGTACATTTTGTTCATTTCAACACCTAAAAATATTTAAAATATTTAAAATCGCGATCTCTCAAAAAATTAAAAACTACCTCTATTCGGTTGGGAGCATTCAGGAAAAAAGTGATAAATCGCTTTAAGAAAACTCGTCTCCTGCCCCTGAGGCTAAAAAAAATTATCCACTCCCGGGACCAGGGCAACATTATTAAAAAGGAAAATTGAGTATAAACCACTTTCCCAAAACCAAAAAAAAAAAATAATAATAAAAAAGTATATTAAACACTATATAAACACAGATCGCTACATAAGCAGTTTAGTTTGCAAAAATACATCGGAAGGATTAGAGGCAAAAAAAACGTGAATTACATGAAAAACTACCAATAAGCGGTAGAAAAATTTTGGAAAAATGTAATCAGCCAGTTTCGGCCGAACTTATCCCATCCCTGAAGGTAGATCTTATAAGTTGCTTCCCCTAAAAAAACGAAATATGGTAAATATCCCAGACAATTCAAAACTACCCCAAAGCGGTAGGGAAAATCGGGAAAAAAGTAATCTGCATTATTGGCGGCGATTCTTAAAAAAAAGTGGTCATCCATCTTTGGATGGGTCGTCCTCTATCCCTGAGAGTAAAGAGGCTTTACTTCATTCCCTAATGAGACCGGGGTAGAATTATAAAAAAGAAAATCGTGAAAAAACTTTTCCGACATCGGAGGAAAATATAAATTAGCCTAAGCGCTGAAGAAAGATTTTGTACATCTTAAAATTAATGAACAAATCATTTTTATAGAATTAATAGATAAATAAAACGCTTAGTTAGTTTCACAAATATAAGTTTAATGTTACTCTATACGCAATTCAGCAGTGACGCCATCAATTGGAGTTCAAATTACAAGCTAAACTTATTTTTAACAAATACATTCTGTAAAAACAAATATCAGTGGCAGTGGCCTGGGCGGCCCGACAAAATTCTATCCGGCCCGCGAAGCATTTTATAAATTAATAGGTCCTGTAAAAATATTACTGTCTGTCCAATATTCTTTCAAATTTTCATTCTTTCCAATTTTCTTTTCAATTTTTATCGACCGCCAACATATAGGTAAAGGAGGTGTTGTGATCATACCGATTTTGACATTTCGAGATTTCGATGGATCTCCATGAATTTAGGTCCCTACATAACGTTTTGACTATTTTTAGCATTATGTCTGCCGGTCTGTCTGTCTCTCTGTCTGTCTGTCGATCCGTGTACACGTGCAGAGCAAATTTGGCTAAAAGAATTTTTATGTAGATCGAGTAGCACGAGTTGATCAACTTTTGGTAAAAATCGGTTAACTAGAAATGGGAGTTTACTCGTGTCGGTTTTAATATTTCACAACAGAGAAATATTTCGATATTTCGCAATAACTAACAACTTTTATTTGAGAATTTTTTTTTTTAGTTTAAAAACTTTGCTTTTAAAATTTATAAAATATCCTTCGTAACAAAAACAATATTTAGAATAAGGAAAAAAACTTTTTTGGGCTGCGGTCAAATTTTCATCTGCAATGTGGCCCGACAGCCAAAAGATTTGCCCACCCCTGGTCTACAGTCTACTAATTTAAGAGCTCTAAACGCAGCTTTACAATAACTACAAACAAAAGAACAATTGTAAAAATGAGCAACAATCTTGCTTGATGTGTGCATTAAAAGCAGACTTAACGCCCAAAATAATAACGGTCATTTTTAAAGATATAGCTCATAATCGGTAGGTATAAAATTTACAGAGCATATTTCAGATGTAAATATAAATATAAAATGTCTACTAAATAGTAAGTGGGTAAGAGTACTGTAACATACATATGTATGTATGTATGTATGTATGTATCTACAATATGTATGTGTATACAATATGTTTGTATGTATGTACGTATGTATGTGAACAGTAAGTACGAATAGAGGCAGGCAGTGTCAGAGGATCACCCACGTTTACGATCTCTGTTATTAATAGCCCATAAACAAAGTGACTGACTTTAATTATGTAGCTCAATAAATATTCTTTGACTGTTGCATCTGTGAAGATTTTACTGTTCAAATCTCACATTTAAACTCATTGTTTCATTAATACTATTTTTAGACAAGTATTGGGTTATTACATAGAGGTGAATTTTGATATCCAAAGATGCGAAGTTTTTCTGTTAAGGGAATTTTGTTGAAATTGAGACCGGAACAAATGGTAGTCGGAGCATATGGTCCAGACATCGCACCATCCGACTCCCACTTGTTCTGCTTTCTAAAAAAATCCCTTAAGGCTGCGTATAATCCCTAGAGGTTACCAATTTCTTATACAAAACTAACAATCTGAAATAAAATTAGTATTAATTTATACATCAAATTTTGCACCGAATTTTTATCTATCTAATAAGATATTTTTAATTGTAGAAATATTTATTGTAAAAATATTATCGCTCAATAACTTAATAATTGACATCAGCAACATTGTTCTGTAATTTTTTAAATCTATTTATGGGTTTCAAATAATTTTTATATTTATATAGTTTTGTATAGAAATGTTCAAATAATACGTCAACATTTTTTTCGACTTGATTACTTAAAGTTTAGAACCCTCGTCGAAAAATATTATACTTGATGATAATGGAATGCCACTTGGTACACGTATTCTTCACAAAAATTAAATCATTTTTACATCGTTACACCTATTTCGAGAACCGCGGCAGATTCAAGATGGCGGCAAATATAGACTACCAAGTACAATAACTATAAGTAGTTTTCATAATAGAACATAATAGCTAAAACCCTTTTGTAGAATGAAGCTTTAGCTACAATTTGCCGCATCGTACGCAAATATGCGTCGATTGGTTTACAAGATGGCGTCTATAATGCAATTTGCTTCATTACAATTACATGACAGTTTTTTCTCAAATTTAAAATATCCTATTAGATAGATAAAAATTCGCTGCGAATTTTGATATATAGATTGTTATTAATTTTGTTCCCGATTATTAGTTTTGTATAAGAAACTATAGGGAACTATAGGGTTGTGCGCCGTCTTAACGGAAAAAATTTCGCATCTGTGGACGATATCAAAATTCACCTGGACAGATTTTTCGAGAGCAAAGACGGGATCTTTTGGAGTGGCATTATGAACTTGCCGGAACGTTTGTTCAAAGTGATAGAAAATAATGGACAGTACATTTGATAATACAAGTTTTTTTTAGAATGAATATTTTATTAAATAAAAGGTGAAAAAAAAAAGGAACGAACGAATGTACCAGCCTAATAATAACAGGGAAATCCTATACATTAGGGCCCTGAGTTTGCACTGTTTCCATATTTCAATTCACTTTAACATACAATTTATTTTTAGGTGGTGTACAAAAAAATCAAGGCTCTTAACAGTAAACTAACATAGTGATTTTAAGGTGAATCACTGTTTAGGACTAACACTAAGACCTGGTTTATAATAACTCCATAACATAACGCATACTTATTGAACAATGGGTTCGACCCTTCAAAACATCTGTTTGTAATAAACATAACAAAGAGAGTAGTGTAATTTTTATGCTTATGTATCCATAGCATATCTATTATAAACCAGGCTATACCCATGAAAGCTATTCTTATGGTACTATTGTGCAGGATTATATATGTTACGGCAGGGGTCGGGGAACATTTTTACCCATTACCCAGAATTATATTTCTTTACACCGACGTTACCTCATTAGTTTGTAAAAAAAATCATAGATTATTTACATTGAAGGATTTATTGAATTCTTTAGAATTTACATATTAATTAACATAAAATATATAAAATAATGCTGTTAAATTATATATATTTTTTTCTATCGTATTTAGAAACGTACTTTTTATGATTTTTTGTATCTATATCTTTATGTCTATTAATATTTCATTACCCCCAGGAATTTCGTTTTTAATTTTAAACCGGGATAATTTTTACGGCCAAAGCCCGAAGTTCGGCTAGTTTCCGAATTGGCCGGCCATTTCGCACTTTGGCCGAGGCGTGTGGCCAATGTCCGATGTACTGTGTATATGCTACTTTGGCCGGCCACTTCGCTAAGTGCCTGGAAATCCCTGACCAATATTCGATGTGCTAATGCAAGTGATCCAAGAAGCGTTCTTGCAGTTGTCATGAACGTCGAGGATCAAGTCTGCAAATGTATAAATAACAAACTGTTGTGTAATTCGAAATGTCATAAAAGTTCATCTTGTTTTAACAAGTAAGGATATAGATTGATAATTTACTATAATAAACTAATTTCACTGATTTTGATAATTTAGTATAATTAAAAATTAGAGACCGGCAAAAATATGCAACGGTACTTTTGCTATAGGCTGACTGGCAAAGATTTGGCCACTGGCTGGCCAAATCCCAAAATCAAAAATAGATCGGACATTGACCGGTCAATGTGTGCCAATATTGGCCAGTTCCCGAATTAGCCGGCCACTTCCCACTTTGGCCGATTTCGGGCTTTGGTCGTAACATACATATAGCTTAGCTCTGGGAGCTTTTTCTTAACTTATTCCTTCAGTGGCGCATTACCATCTAGTAAATGCTGTAAATTTTCACTTTCCCTACCGTACTTATGGCACATCCGCTTTTCCTTTTTTATCAAAACTGATTAGCAATTATTTGCATATTATCTTTCTTCCTCTATCTCTTCGTTAAGTATCTTGGTACCCACGGCGTATTTATTATACCAAATTTGGAACTGTATTTTCATTCCTTTATTCTGTTGTAATGCTTTATCCTTGCACTTCTCTAGTCTTCTCAATTATTATGTTTTTTATCACATGTCTTTGTATTCTCATTCTTACTATTTCCGTGTTCGAATACCGAGTTCTTTGGTATAGTATTTGCAAAGTGAAATGGCCACCCTCGCTTATTGATTCCAATAATGACTGATAGTATAACCATTATACCTGCTGAGTTTATGGTTCTGTTAATAGTAGTTGATAGGACCGTAATAATTATTTAAGATAAATGTGTTGTTTTATGTGCTATTTAGAATGAACTGTATATACTCACATGACATTCCTTCACATTTTTATCAGGCTTAGGACTGGCTATATTTGAATTATAAATATAGACATGTTTAAAAATCGGTTTGTTTTAAAGTCTATATTAAATACTTCAAATTTGCACAAACAAAAATAATTCTTTTTTTGCAACAAAAATAAATCCTAGCAACTTCAAATAATTATACATATGGCTAGCTTTGTATGATAATTCTATTCCCTCTTCTTCCAACTTTTTTATTAAATGATGCACAGTCGGCACTATATTTTTCGAATAAAAATCGTATATTTTATTTATTATTGTTTTAGACAAAAAACTATCTATTTTCTTGAAAACTTGTAAATCGGGTCGTTTTCGCTGCTGATTTTTGCCACAAACAATGATACGTTGAATTGTTCTGTATGGAACACTAGTTAATTCCGCAATTCTAAGTACAGGTTTGTCATTACCTTCCGAAACTAACTTTTTATAAACGTTCAGTATCAGAACTTTGCAACCTTCTGAGAAAATGACATGTTTCTTTAGTAGCCACGTCCACAGTTACGCATTCCATGTCAATGTCCACATTATCGCACTCCAAATCACCTTGCACAGACTCACTATTTTCACTACAGAAATTAGGAATTTCTTAAAAATCAAATGGTCGCCATAAAGCCATATTGTTAATGTATACGCACGCTATGAACGTTGATAATTAACTAACAAACAAGTATAACAACCCCTAAAATTTAGAAACAATAGGATTATAAATTTGGAAAATATCCTCAATGGTTTTTAAGAAACTTCAATTGAACTAGTGGTACATCAATTTGATTTGAATTTAAACTTATTACCGATTTGTTAACAATAATGGCCATTTCATTTTGGAAATACTATAATAGCTTTTCTTTTTCCTTTCCACTGACCACATTTTGTTTTATTAAAAATAAATCATATATATTTTATTTATTTGTTTACCTATACGTACATCTAAAGTAAAATAAAATAGACATTTACAATGAAATATACTTTTTACCGACCGCCAACATATATAAGGGAGGTATTGTGATCATACCGATTTTGACATTTCGAGATTTCGATGGATCTCCACGAATTGAGGTCCCTACATAACGTTGACTATTTTTAGCATAATGTCTGTCGGACTGTCTGTCCGTCCGTCCGTCCGTCTGTCTGTCTGTCTGTCTGTGTACACGTGCAGAGCAAATTTGGCTAAAAGTATTTTTATGAAACTGCATATTTAAGCTTTTGACATCAATGGCACAACTTTCGGTAAAAATCGGTTGACTAAAAATGGGAGTTTACTCGTGTCGATTTTAAGATTTTTGCGAATATTTAGCAACAGAAAAATATTTCGAAAAAATTTATTTAACAAAAGTTGCTATAAATGCAATAACTAATAACTTTTATTTGAGACGTTTTTTGATAAAACGAAAAAATTTCATACTTAAATGTAATGTTGAATAATCAGACCAATTCTGTAACTCAGTTACTATGATCATTGTAACTAAATTAATCACTATGAGCAATGTCAGTTACTATCATGACTGAAAGTCATTATACTTTTTATAATATTTTATCTTGTAGTAATGTTACTACACAGTAAATTTTTACAGAATTGATCTGAATATCTTTGTTACAAAATATTAGGCCAAGTTATTTTTACTCTGATGTTAGAATTACTTTATGATGGCGGTCGGTCCTGTGGTGGCCATAGCTGATTTTTGATTTTATTTAATGTTTATTAGTATTATTTTATTTTTAAGGAAGTACTTGGCACTGAACATTTAAGAAGGGGTACATGGACATCTAAAATTTGAGAAACACTGATCTAAAGGTTGTAATTTTGATTTATAAATGACTCCTTAAATAATTTATAAATCGCTTAATCAAGAGGAGTAATTTATTTTCGTTATATTTATTTATTTATTTATTTTAGAAAGAGGACAACAAGGATCACAACAATATTGAACGGAATTTTTTAATACAGATATCATGATAGTATATATAGTGCTGTAGACCGTTTATGCAAGTAGTTATCCCGTATTAATCTTAGGCACAAGTCAGATATTACTTAGGAGGATCGGACAATTTGCTAAGGGAGTACGGCGTGATTAAATAGGTCGTCCTGCGGTCATTTGACCTGAAACCCTTACCCAATATCTAACAATATAAGTGTCACTTGGGCGTGCTAATTGCAGGCTTAGGTTATTGGTAGTTTGGATTAATGGTTCGATTCCAGGTGCCGCAAAACAATTTAATGTGATTTATACAGATAATCGGATAATCAGATATACATCTTACTGATACGGTAACAGAGGGTGCTAATGATTATTGTTTCGGCCTAATATTTTTTATATAAGATGCTGGTTAAGATTGGTAATGCTAAAGCAGTGCCTTCGTGGTTTAGTAGGCGGATTATAAATTATTTAGTTTAATATATTATTGCACGAATAGTATCAGAAAACCACAATTCAGCAAATTAAATTTATTTCACGTGCAGATGCTCTGGCTCTGCAGTAAGGCGGTTGTTTTGGAGCACATGGATACGGATTCAATTTGCACCAATGAGGTAGTATAACCTACCCTTTTCACACTAGACCTTTAAGATCGGATGCTAAAGTGAATGTGTCTTTAAACGCTAATGTGAAACCGTATGGCCTCGTCTAACTACAACGGATGTTTAAGACAGAGATCTGCGCCTTAAATATCGTCCGCAATGCCAACATAATTTCTATTATAAAAAAATACTCTTTGAATTTGTGCTGTGAACATTTTATATTATCATAAACAAGAATACTGTATTATATCGACGTTATAAGAAGTTTATACTTCTTGTTATAATAAAATTATTTATTTTAATAATGTGTTTAATAAAATACAGAGCTACAATAATTGAGATAAAATGTATCGACTTACATGTTAATACAGGTGTAATATATTCTTTATTGTAGTGTCTTTATTGTAGAATGAAATGAAATATCCATATTTGCTTATGATAACTCAAAATGCGCGTCTGCGCAGACAGTTCAAAACTGATAATTTCATGACGGTAACTTAAGGACGAAACTGTAGCTGGTGACAGCACCGGAGATTTAAACATCAAGTGTGAAAGCATACCGATGTTAAACATCCATGAACTTTAAGTTCACTCGTCTTAAAGTTCTAGTGTGAAAAGGGTATGAACGAGGACGAGTTGTTATGAAGCCAACACCTCTTTAGGCGGGGAAACGGGGGTTGCCCCGAGGGCTTGCACAGTTTGCATACATCAATGCCGTTAAGAATTGAAAGTAAAAATATATTTTTTTTAATTCGGTAAACTGCAAATTTTAATAAAATAAATTTCGTAAATAATATTAAATTAACCTGAATTTAATAGTATATATTTAAGATAATTAGAAGGTTTCTAAATTACATACATTTAAAATACAATATGATCGAAAAAAAGTTTAGTAGGCCCTGAATTTGAAATGTTAAGTGGACAATTCTGTTAATATAAAAATAAATGAATTCCTTGTCTGTCTAGAAACCTTTTTTCTCGATCATATTGTATAGCAATGCTTCAGACACTTTCTAAATTTAAAACGGGGAGATATAATATCATTTATTTCATGATAAATTAAAATTTATAGGACAAATTGTGAAGACGTATATCTATAAACAATGCAGGGTAAAATACTTTTCTGTTGTATTCGAAGTACTGAATACAAATACTTTTTTTAAAGAAAAACTATATGTAACATTTTTATTAAATATTACTTTGTAGTATTTAAAATACTACGTAGTTGAAATACAGATCACAACTCTCAAAATGCAATTTATGGCAATATTATTAAAAGTTGAAAGATGATGAAAAGGTAAAATAGTAAAATAGAAAAAATAACATAACAAAACACACAATACGGCAACGGCGTTTTTCTTCGCAATAGCGAAATAAAATAAATGTAAATTAGGCAACTTGTTACACTTCTCGGGGCAAATCCCCCTTTCGTCTCCGCAGGGTCTTGGCTTCATAACAAACAATGCTAAGGTATAGATCGTGCTGAGTCTATTTATATGACGTCAATGATTTGCACCGACTCAGCCATTCTAATCCTACATAAATTCGCTCAAAGATCTACTCTCTGAGCGGATTCTTTTTAGGAATTTTTATTTTAAGTTTTTTTTTCTCTTTTTGATTTCATATTTTCATAGTTACCAGGGTTACCATTTATGTTTTTACAAACGACCACTAGATGGCGATATGGAAATGTGTCATTACTATATTCGTAAAATTTGACATTTGTTATTGTGAAATCAGTGACAGCTTATAAAATTACCGAGTAGTTTGTTGACAGTGAACGTTAAAAAAAACAAGTTTGTGAAAAAATGGATATTACTCGTGAAGGTTTTCGTTGGATGATTTTTTTAGGATTTTAGTAAACACAACTAACTCAACAACAATGCATAGATTCGCTTCGTTCAACTTTTGGTAATGAAGAACCATCAGAAAAGACTGTTAACAATTGGTTTGCAGAATTTCGTCGTGGTCGTGCATCCGTCAGTGATGAATCTCCTGAAGGACGACCAAAATCGGTGGTGATTCTAAAAAATATCGATGTTGTGCGCAAAATGATTGAAGAAGCCATGAGCAGAGCCGTAGCAATTTTTTTGGCGCCCTTGGCAAATACTTAAAATAGTTCTCTTGGGAAATAGTTAAAGTAGACACTTTTAAATAAATTTAACCTAAAATAAGCGCCCTTTTCATCTTTTTTCATTTTAAAGTTTGTAATTTTAATATCCTCTGATTGTGACGATACATGTACGTATACCTTCTACTGATTTTCCGACTACAGCACTACTAATTGTATTTGAGAATTTGTTTTTATATATCAACGGAATACGCGATGGCGCTTCTCAGGCCTCGCTCCCCTGGCACTTGACCCGATTCCAGGCGTTGCTAATGCTCTGACCGTAAGAGAGAGGCATCCTTTGGCATATCGCAGACTGCAATACACTCGATTTTGAGATTCCATTTCTAGTAGAGAATCTGTTGGTTTTTCAGATAGTCGCAATATAAACAATGTCTCTGTAGGCGTTATGCTCTTGTATGATAAAAGATCGCCCGTTGTGTTGCCAGGTCTGGATTTGAATGATATTTTGGTAATTATAAAAAAAAAAACTGCGTAAAAATATATATTATGGTATTATTAGAGATATATGATACACGGTAGAAAAAATCTATGATAACTGCAACCTTCTTATCGTGCCTATTGATTAAAAGTATTTAAAACCAACACTTGTAATTGTGTTATGTAGTGACAGGCATTTATCGTTTGGCCTTGTAATAATCATCATTCACTGACTAAATACCTACAAAATCCTAAAATGTGTAAAAATCCACACTTCACGTCAATTTTTCATTTTTACACAATTTATTATATATTTTTGAGGCAAAACAAATAATAAGTGAGTCATTGCAAGATTTTAGTCTAGTGTCTCCTCGTAAGTTCCCAAATAAGATTCCAATTGAAAAAAAAATGTATTAATAACGCTTCTCTTCGCCTAATACATACCCCGTAGTACATACAAGGAGTTCCGAATATACATGATAGGTACATGAAATACAACAGACATAGGGGATTATGATATAAGATTTCAAAATCTGTTAACGGTTTTTTGCTCATTTTTTAAGTAGCAAATGCTGTAAGAATTTATAAAAGAAATACTATTTGATATTTAAGAAATGCAAATTATTTACTCCAGTAGAAATAAGTGGTATTTTAACTACTGTAATGCGTAATTAACTATTTTAGGTTATTTAATAGAAAAGAAAAAGGAAAAAAAAAGAAAAGAAAATAAATAAATTGTCAATAAATAAATATAATAAGCAGTTAAGAAGAAACTAAAAATATTAGATACTTTTCAATTGAAAATAAATTTAAGTTTATTAGTAAATTTAAAATAATAACAATAATCAAAGACAGTGAGTCCTAACACAACTCAAAATTCTAGATATGCTACTTCAGATCTTAAAAACAACTTGAAGCCAACAAATAATTTACAATTATTGCAAGAAACTTTGAGTACTTCACGGTAATGTAAGAAAATGTCAAGACATAATGACATTTTCTGGAATTGGTGCATTATGTATTTATCTCACAATTATGTTATATTAAACTCTTGTGAGAAAAATTCCATTTGTTTCCTGATTTCATCGTTTCTCCTACAGTTTTTTAATACTTTTTTCACAAAACTATTTAACTGCCAAACTCAGGTGAGTATTCCCATGAAACTGACTAATTATACGTTATTAAATGTAAAAGTTTCTATTGTTAAAGTTTTATGTATATGCTTACTTGTTTATAAGAATATATTGATGCAACAGACATTCTCAAACATTAGTATTTTACTAAATCTATCTTCTTAATATATTAATAAAATTGGAGGCAATATCTTTTCAATTCAGATTCATCTGTGCCGATGATTATAATTCTACTTTATCCGCGACAGTAAATTTTTGTTTGTTTGTCCAAGATTCACATAAAAATGGCTGAACTTATTTACCCGTTATTTAATAATAATAATAATAATTTTTATTTATTTGTTTATCTATACATTGTTTTCATACATTGATAATTTTTGAGTTACCAGGTGAATAAAAAAAAAATAATAATGATGTTACAGGACCCACAGAGAACGAGTGTATAACTTAAATTGTTAACAAATAATTAGAGTTGGTTAAGGCAACCTATTTAGGTTGGTTAAGCAATTTTGATATTTCAAATAATGAAAGTGATAGTAACCGTTTATTGATGACCTTTTTATATACTGTCAAAATGGCGCGCCACTTGGCCGGCCAACTCGAAGGACCAGTGCCCTTTTTGGATGATCGCCGCGCACAGAGCGAATGGACTGAATGGATGGAAGGATCGGTGCTGGTGGTTGACCTTAGTGCGCCGCAGCAACTACTAGGATGTTCCGATGATGTTGCTGTCTGTCTGGCAATAATTATGTGGAGACGTGACGGCTGTACAGCGCTTCTAAAAGGATAAGGATTAAATGCTACAGGGAGATTTATTGCTAATACTTATCTTTTATTGCGGCTGCAGGGAAAAGCGAAAAAAGCTGAGGTGCAAGGACCTATTTAAAATGCACTCCGAAGACCAGAGATTATATGCGGTGACCTTTAATTAGATGAATAAAAAACACGAATATGGGTTCTAGGACCCGGTAAATACTGTATATAAACTTAAAAATTGCCAGAACAGCACATCTGTCAAATATATTTATTAAACAACTCTACATGACAACATTAAACATTATATTGAAACAAATGAATCACATAGCCCGCTGCAACATCGCGGAGGCAAGCCACAAGATGTCTGTGTCCGTTGTCCAAACACCTTTATTTTAACACGATTTTTGCCAAAAGTATTCTGGTCCCACACCCTATAATCTAGGTAGGGTAATCATAAAAAATCTGAAATATTCTGAGTAATGCAAGCTAATATGGACCGGAAAAGTACAAAAATAATTTTTGATCTGATAATTATTTCGAATTTTTCGCGACACCGTGTTTACAATATTTAACCGTGCTTACATTATTTATCTGAAGGACTGGAGAAGTCTCTAGATAGTAGACGTGGATTATTCTTTCAAAAGTTATCAAAACCCACAATTTGTTATCTCTTACTAAATACCTACAAATCACTGAAATGTGTAAAAATTCACACTTTAGATAAATTTGTTTGCAATAATAAAAAATCCAACAAGGTTTCTGGAAGCGGTGGAGTCAGGAGTATATAAGCGAGCTTCAACGACGATCAAAATGGTGCCAGCAAGGGAATCATCAACCTCAAATCAACGACCTGGTAGTTCTGACAATCAATCAATAGTATTTATTTTTTGCCTTACGACGTTAAAATCTACATTTTCATTTACATTAATAATAATAATAATAATAATAATAATAATAAAAAAGCTGTATCCCGGGTATAAAGTTAAGCTTGTAGTCCTGATAGTTGGTGTTTTGGGTGGCATGAAAGCCTCCTATCGAAGGGAAATCGAGTCCATTCCCGTCTGCAGATCTTCTGCCACCTCTTTGATCTGCAGGATGCAGAAAGCAGTGCTGCTCGGGTCGCTCCGCATTGTGCGGGCACTGGATCTGGCGTAATTTCCGCGGCTGCATATCGCCAGGGTTTGGGATGCAGTCGTGTGTATTTAGCTCCACTAGTCTCTAGTATGACGCGGCTCAAAAGGTTGCTGAAGTTTGAGATTAGTGGACGCTTGTCAAGACCTGACAAACCCCATAATAATAATAATAATAATAATAATAATAATAATAATAATAATAATAATAATAATAATAATAATAATAATAATAGTAATAGTAATAATAATAATAATAATAATAATAATAATAATAACAATAATAATAATAATAATAACTGGATCTGGCGTAATTTCCGCGGCTGCATATCGCCAGGGTTTGGGATGCAGTCGTGTGTATTTAGCTCCACTAGTCTCTAGTATGACGCGGCTCAAAAGGTTGCTGAAGTTTGAGATTAGTGGACGCTTGTCAAGACCTGACAAACCCCATAATAATAATAATAATAATAATAATAATAATATACTGCTCTCCGCGTGCTCTACTATCATCTTAGACATGCCTATGGTATTGACCAAATACCGGTTATACCGTACGTCCCTTCTGACATAGAATCGGTGGTGGAAAATTCCAAGTGCCGTATTTATTGGAATTACTCTTTCCCCACCTCGAGGTTACGGACAGCCACTAAGCCGGACATAACCCTCCTGGATATCGAGACCACACAGATGTTTGTGATCGAATTCTCAAGTCCAGCTGAGAAGAACGTCTCTCGCACGGAAGAGGAAAGGAGGTCCAAGTATATAGACCTCTTGTCCGAGCTTAGAAATCTGTATCCCGGGTATAAAGTTAAGCTTGTAGTCCTGATAGTTGGTGTTTTGGGTGGTATGAAAGCCTCCTTTCGAAGGGAAATCGAGTCCATTCCCGTCTGCAGATCTTCTGCCAACTCTTTGATCTGCAGGATGCAGAAAGCAGTGCTGCTCGGGTCGCTCCGCATTGTGCGGGCACTGGATCTAGCGTAATCTCCACGGCTGCATATCGCCAGGGTTTGGGATGCAGTCGTGTGTATTTAGCTCCACTAGTCTCTAGTATGACGCGACTCAAAAGGTTGCTGAAGTTTGAGATTAGTGGACGCTTGTCAAGACCTGACAAACCCCATAATAATAATAATAATAATAATAATAATAATAATAATAATAATAATAATAATAATAACGCCGAACACGTTGCGGGCAAACCTGAACGGTACTGGCGAGACTACAAACCCCCCTTCAATAATAATAATAATAATAATAATAACAATAATAATAATAATAATAATAATAATAATAATAATAATAATGATAATAATAATAATAATAATAATAATAATAATAATAATAATAATAATAATAATAATAATAATAATAATAATAATAATAATAATAATAATAATAATAATAATAATAATAATAATAATAATAATAATAATAATAATCCGAGTACGGCGGTCTGTTGGCCGAAAAGGCTTAGCGCCCTTTCCCTCCGGATCGCTACCACAATGTTACCACGACAGGAACCAATTGGGGGTAACGTCGACCCTACCATCATGAATCCTGCCACCGTTTCATGGGGCCAACCTCCCCATGGAACGCAAAAAATGGTTCAAGATAAAAGAAGAAACCATACAGCTTTCCACAACGGGTCCTTCGCGGATGGGGACCCACAAACAGTTGGGCGAAGCTACAATCCCGCTAACCGGACCCGCCACAGGTGGACACCCGAGAAGCAGGCAGACCTGTTTCAGGTTTACGAGGCAGCGTCACCCCATCGCAGGGGCTACATGGTCAGAGTCCAGTCACAATGGTGTGAAAATCATCCCGAGCTGGACTTCATGACGCAACAAAATCTGCGCGACCAAGTAGCACGCCTGCGATGCAGAATGAGGCGATCGAGACGAAGAGAGTCGAAAAGGCTGTCCCAAACACCGGTACAGCCATCGACACCTGCAATCCTACCAACGGCAAGTGGGCAGATAGCCAATGGGACTTCCCCAGTTAATGCAAGAATAACATCAACTTCACCAGGAAAAAATCTTCGCGAAGATTTTCTAGCCCTTCTCTCGCCTCATTCTGAACGCACCCGACTTGGACACAATAAGTTCAAAGTTCGTGCTGATGACCTCACACAACTAAATGAACTTATTGAAAAACAAATTTCCCCTCACAGTAGTCTCTGGGAAATCGACCGTGCTGTATACGCTGCAGCAGCTGTGCTGACGCAAAAACGGGGTTTGGCCTCTAAGGCTTTTAACGGCAAACTGCGTATACAGCAATTAGAGAAGAAAATGACGCGTTCACGCCAGGAAGCTATTCAGTGTGCTATTGATGCTTTACGAAGTATTAAGCCGCTAAGTGCGAATACTAAGCGCATATTACACCAACTGCGCATAAAGCATCACACACTGAATTTGTCCACTCTCATCCTGCTAAAGCAGAAAGCGGTGGACAAATTGAGAGCACTAGCCCTGGCTAGAAAGAAACTGATCAACCGGGTTAGGACCATGGAGGAAAATACTCTATTCCTCACGAGCCCATCACGCCTTTTCATGGTTAAACCTGAGGTTTCTGAACCGTTATTATCAGTCGGCAGGACAGAGACTTTCTGGAGGGAACTTTATGAACACGAGGCGATCGTGCCAGACGCTCCAGTTTTGGAGAGATTTGAGGAATTCTGTTCACAACACCTGACAGATCTTCAGGCATGCCCCCCCCCCCGTTACCACGGAAGAAGTTACACGTGCTATCTCGAAAGAAGTTACACGTGCTATTCCAGGGAGATTCCCCAAGCCCGCTTCTATTTTGCATCTCACTTCTTCCTCTATCGGTCGAGCTTAGGCGCGGCAGTGACTACATGGCGGATCCTCCGTCGAAGCGTAAGCACAAAATTACCCATCTTTTTTACATGGATGATTTGAAGCTCTACGCTTCGAACGAGAGGAATCTGCAGACCGCCTTAGATACTGTTGCTGAGTACACTGCCGCGATAGGTATGCAATTCGGGTTGGAAAAATGCGCTGTTTTCATATCTACAGAGGAAAAGGTTTAGACAACGGTGAAGACGTTCAATTGGTTGATGGAAGCATTATAAAACATCTTAATGCCGAAGGGTCTTACACATGTTTAGGCATTAGTGAGAGAGGTGTCCAAGATGTCACTCTTATTAAGCAGGCCCTTCGCAGCAAGTATATGGCACGACTTAGGCAGATATGGAGATCATGTCTGTCTGGCAAGAACAAGATCGCTGCCACAAACATGCTTGCTGTCCCATTCATTTCATACACTTTTGGTGTAATGAAATGGAATGTTGATGATCTTAAGGATCTCGACAGAAGAACCAGAAAGATCATGAACATCAACCGAAGTCTTCACCCGAAATATTCTGTGCAGCGCATTTACCTCCCTCGTCAAAATGGGGGTCGGGGATTACTAAATCTGGAGTGTTTGCACGATCGACTCGTCCTGGTTACAGCTAACAGTATCCTCAGAAAACAGGACCCACTATTACAATTCGTTAGTGAGCACGAATTTAGTGGCAAAGGGGCGTTTCTTTACCAGGTAGCGCGAAGAGCAGCAACGACATTTAACCTGGCAGACTTGAGTCCCGTCAGGGAAAACGCTGGAGTACAACTCTCTCGGGAGGAGTACAACAGAGTTACCGGTTCGGTGAAACGAGGCGAGACAGACATGTTGACAAAAGAACACATGAGTAAAAGTATGCACTCTGTGTTCTTCAAACATATTAAAAGTCTAGAGTTGTCCACCGAACTCACGTTCTCGTTTCTTAAGTCTGCTGGTTTGAGATCGGAAACAGAAGGTTTTGTGTTTGCGTGTCAGGATGGTGTTATAAATACTTTGGCATACAGGGCCCGCATATTCCAAATAGCGGAGTCCACACTCTGTAGGTTATGCCACCACCATTCTGAAACGATAATGCACATTCTATCTGCTTGTCCATCTCTTGCAGCGTCGAGCTACGAGTCTCGACATAATGCTGCTCTCCGCGTGCTCTACTATCATCTTAGACATGCCTATGGTATTGACCAAATACCGGTTATACCGTTACGTACCTTCTGACATAGAATCGGTGGTGGAAAATTCCAAGTGCCGAATTTATTGGAATTACTCCTTCCCCACCTCGAGGTTACTGACAGCCACTAAGCCGGACATAACCCTCCTGGATATCGAGACCAAACAGATGTTTGTGATCGAATTCTCAAGTCCAGCTGAGAAGAATATCTCTCTCAAGGGGAGGAAAAGAGATCCAAGTATATGGACCTCTTGTCCGAGCTTAGAAATCTGTATCCCGGGTATAAAGGTAAGCTTGTAGTCCTGATAGTTGGTGTTTTGGGTGGTATGAAAGCCTCCTATCGAAGGGAAATCGAGGTCCATTCCCGTCTGCAGATCTTCTGCCAACTCTTTGATCTGCAGGATGCAGAAAGCAGTGCTACTCGGGTCACTCCGCATTGTGAGGGCACTGGATCTAGCGTAATCTCCACGGCTGCATATCGCCAGGGTTTGGGATGCAGTCGTGTGTATTTAGCTCCACTAGTCTCTAGTATGACGCGGCTCAAAAGGTTGCTGAAGTTTGAGATTAGTGGACGCTTGTCAAGACCTGACAAACCTCATCATAATAATAAAGTGTGTTCATATTTATTTATGCTTCAATTTAACATACCACCCACTTTACTAAATTGGACTTCTGGCCGCTAGAACCTTGTTCATCTAGTCCCTTCCCTTTCCGGTGTCGTCAAGAATTTCTTTTCTGCTCGTACTTTCTTCCTGCAGTTCTCTTCAATCCCTTAAATGGTCAATTGTTTCCATTTCTTCCGGACACAGTCGCCATGCCTTTTCTTGCTCGTCCCTCCAGTAGCAATTCGCTTTCTCTTCATTTCCGCATCTGAACCTAGCAACCAGTTTTATGTTGTTTGCTGGATTCAGTTAGGTATCTGGGGGCTCCTGTCGTCCATGATATCTTGGTATTTGCTGTTGTACCGCGATCTTTCTATTCTATTTCGCTGGTCTTGTGTTTGTACGTCCGTGTCTCTTCTGGTGATTATTTCCACAGACCATTCTCGGTTTTCGCTTTTTCTTCTTATTTCTTCCGGTGAGTACCCATTTCTTTCAAAATAGTTTCGTCTCTTCTTGCTCCATTTGATTTTATCTGTTCCCTCTTCCTTCTCCTTCCAGCATGCTCCGAGTATTTCATTTCCTGACATCATAATCTCTTCTTCATAAGCATGGCTCTTTTTTCCAGTCCATATTTGATTTTTTTTTTTTAGTTTTGTTTTCCTCTAGGACAATATAACCTGATGTATGCCTATCTAACCCCAATGTCCATCTTAGATATTTTTCTGGATACTTTCTACCTTTTCGTATTCTTGCCAAGTTCAGATTTCTTGTCCATAGAGGAGGACACTTTTTACAAGGACGTCAAACATAAAAACTCTTCTGTAGAAATTAGTGTGGAATAATCTTCTCACCTATTCCCCATACTCTGGCCATAATTATTTTTGCCTTTTTCGTCACCTCTTTAATGTGAACCAGGTGTTCGTTGCTCTTCTGAAATTTGTAGCCCAGATATTTAAATTCCTTTACCTAGTAGTTGTCAAGGATGACAATTTGCCACCACTACGATGGCGTCTAGGGCATATAATCCAGCTGCATGTAATTGAGTTATTTGCGCCTCCGTTTAGCGCTACGGAATTTCCCCTGTTATATATTATAATGCGCGTAATTAAAAAAAAAAAAAATCGTCAGGCTATTCAAAATTATCATATGTCGTTTTATGGCAACACATATTTTGTTTTGTTTCCAAACTTCTAAGTTGTGGACCGTTATAATAAATATTTTTTTACAATACTGCAATAAACAAGAGTAATTAAAATTGTAGTTGTTTGATATTTGTTTACATTTTATAATTTAGGTATGGTACGATATTTCTGTATAATCCGTCAGGGTATTTCCTCGTTTGATTAGACCATGATATTGTTCTGTTAAGTTGCATAAAGTATTACATTAAAAAATTATATTTTTCCCATAATTTATTATATCTTTTATGTAGTTGATATATGAAAAAATATGATCCTAACGTCCAGATAGACGTAAGGGACAGAGAAGGTAAGTTTTCCGCTTGTAGACCGACGACCATTGATATGAAAGCTACGTGGTCAGTGTGATGTTTCAGACGGCCCCCTATTATCCCTGTATAAACATATAAATATACTAAATAAAATCTATTAAATAGAAAATTTACACTTATATTAATATTATATTTTCACATGTCATTATTCAGATAAGGAAACATCGTGAATAGATTATGTTACAACAAATGAATTGTTTGTGAACCACTGATAATATCGGTAATGTTACATACCTATTAACAGTAAAGAGTCTAGACAACAAAGTTATAAACAAGCTAGTAGAAATGTGTTTAAACTAAGAGGAATTCAAACAGATGTAATGATGTAATGACACTGAGGACAAAAGACTGAAGGGATTTTATGGTGATGCCCAACTTTATGTGCCAAGCAAAAAGAATTATAGCAAAATAATGACGGGGCATGAATCATTACTCCGCACATATTTATGGCTGGTAATGAGTGGAAATATCTTCTTTGTTACAGTAACGCACTGTACAGGTATACAGTAGTCTAAAACGATAATTAAATACGAGGGAAGTGAAGAATGTATGTATAGTATTTCCATAATGAAATGGCCTCCCTAACTTATTGATTCCAATAATGGCTGACAGTATAACCATTATACCTGCTGAGTTTATGGTTCTGTTAATAGTAGTTGACAGGACCGTAATAATTATTTAAAATAAACGTGTTTTCTTATATGCTATTTTGAATGAACTGTATATACTCACATGACTTTCCTTCACATTTTTATCAGGCTTAGGACTGGCTATATTTGAATTATAAATATATTATAAATCGTTTTGTTTTAAAGTCTTTATAGTCTATATTAAATGCAAAACTTCAAATTTGCACAAACAAAAATCATTCTTTTTTTGAACTTGTCAATTTATGGTAATTTAAAATTATTAAAATGTTAATCATTATCACTATTATCATTGTTTATATCACTATCAGAGTTTGTGTCACTACCACTGTCATTTAAATTAATAATTATTGAAGATTTATTACGTTGATTTATAAAACAAATTGTTTCAATTGTCTTTACATGTTCTACACATTTTTTCCACAAATCGCTACTTATTGCACTTGTTTCGTCTTAAATTAATTGTACTATAATGCCTTAAAATACTGCAACGTTCTTTTTTTGCCATTTCGTCAACCATAAATGTTTTTATCAACTGTTTCGCCGTGATAATTTTTAATAACTCTGCTTTAGTTTTTTTTTTCTGATATTTTCAAAAAATATGTTTTCCTCTTCTAAAAAATTTATTATATCAGCTTTTCTTGTTGCTGCAGTTGGATTTTTTTTAATTGCCGAGAATGCTACGAAGCATTGTTCATTACTATTTTTCCATACCGTATTTTCTGGCACATTGGGCAGAAAATGAGTTTTGAATAAAAGTTCTAATAATGATGCCGTCATATCTTCGTGATAATCGGCGTTACAATTTTAAATATTCTTAGTTGGTATCAAGAGTCCATTCTGAACCCATTCTTGTTCGCTTCCAGCGTGTAGTATAATAATACGTTTCCCTCTGGAACATGGTGTTTTTAAAACACATTTAGAGGTATTGTCTGATAAACCCTTTTTGCGAATATCATGCGTGTCATACCACGTTTCATCTAAATACACGATGAGTCTACTTTCTCTGTATTTGTGTAATTGGTCCAAATATTGCGATCTCGCCCTTACTAATCTATCTGATTCTATAATATGTAAACGTTTATTTAACGTTCTATATTTAAATCCTAGCAACTTCAAATAATTATACATATGGTTAACTTTGTATGGAAATTCTCTTCCGTCATCTTCCAACTTTTTTATTAAAAGATGCAGAGTCGGCACTATATTTTTCAAATAAAAGTCGTATATTTTATTTATTATTGTTTTAGACATAAAACTATCTATTTTCTTGAAAACTTGTAAATCGGGTCGTTTTTGCTGTTGATTTTTGCCAGGAACAATGATACGTTGAATTGTTCTGTATGAAACACTAGTTAATTCCGTAGCTCTAAGTATAGGTTTGTCATTACCTTCCGAAACTAACTTTTTATAAACGTTCAGTATCAGAACTTTGCAACCTTCTGAGAAAATGACATGTTTCTTTAGTAGCCACGTCCACAGTTACGCATTCCATGTCAATGTCCACATTATCGCACTCCAAATCACCTTGCACAGACTCACTATTTTCACTACAGAAATTAGGAATTTCTTAAAAATCAAATGGTCGCCATAAAGTCATATTGTTAATGTATACGCACGCTATGAACGTTGATAATTAACTAACAAACAAGTATAACAACCCCTAAAATTTAGAAACAATAGGATTATAAATTTGGAAAATATCCTCAATGGTTTTTAAGAAACTTCAATTGAACTAGTGGTACATCAATTTGATTTGAATTTAAACTTATTACCGATTTGTTAACAATAATGGCCATTTCATTTTGGAAATACTATAATAGCTTTTCTTTTTCCTTCCCACTGACCACATTTTGTTTTATTAAAAATAAATCATATATATTTTATTTATTTGTTTACCTATACGTACATCTAAAGTAAAATAAAATAGACATTTACAATGAAATATACTTTTTACCGACCGCCAACATATATAAGGGAGGTATTGTGATCATACCGATTTTGATATTTCGAGATTTCGATGGATCTCCACGAATTGAGGTCCTTACATAACGTTGACTATTTTTAGCATAATGTCTGTCGGACTGTCTGTCCGTCCGTCCGTCTGTCTGTCTGTCTGTCTGTGTACACGTGCAGAGCAAATTTGGCTAAAAGTATTTTTATGAAACTGCATATTTAAGCTTTTGACATCAATGGCACAACTTTCGGTAAAAATCGGTTGACTAAAAATGGGAGTTTACTCGTGTCGATTTTAAGATTTTTGCGAATATTTAGCAACAGAAAAATATTTCGAAAAAATTTATTTAACAAAAGTTGCTATAAATGCAATAACTAATAACTTTTATTTGAGACGTTTTTTGATAAAACGAAAAAATTTCATACTTAAATGTAATGTTGAATAATCAGACCAATTCTGTAACTCAGTTACTATGATTATTATAACTAAATTAATCACTATGAGCAATGTCAGTTACTATCATGACTGAAAGTCATTATACTTTTTATAATATTTTATCTTGTAGTAATGTTACTACACAGTAAATTTTTACAGAATTGATCTGAATATCTTTGTTAGAAAATATTAGGCCAAGTTATTTTTACTCTGATGTTAGAATGTATTTTATACAAGTACTTTATGATGGCGATCGGTCCTGTGGTGGCCATAGCTGATTTTTGATTTTATTTAATGTTTATTAGTATTATTTTATTTTTAAGGAAGTACTTGGCACTGAACATTTAAGAAGGGGTACATGGACATCTAAAATTGTTTTATACATAAAACATATTATTGTTTTAGACATAAAACTATCTATTTTCTTGAAAACTTGTAAATCGGTGCGTTTTTGCTGTTGATTTTTGCCACGAACAATGATACGTTGAATTGTTCTGTATGAAACACTAGTTAATTCCGTAGCTCTAAGTATAGGTTTGTCATTACCTTCCGAAACTAACTTTTTATAAACGTTCAGTATCAGAACTTTGCAATTTTCTGACAAATGATATTTTTCTTTAGTAGCCACATCCACATTTTCGCATTCCACGTCAACGACCACATTTTCGCACTCCAAATCACCTTGCACAGATTCACTATTTTCACTACAGAAATTAGGAATTTCTTTACAATCAAATGGTCACCAAAGAGCCATGTTTTTAATATATGCACGCTACGAACGTTGAAAATTAAGTAACAAACAAGTATAACAACCCCTAAAATTTAGAAACAATAGGATTATAAATTTGGAAAATATCTTTAATGGTTTATAAGAAACTTCTATTGAACTGCTGTTATAGTTCAATTATACATCTATTCTATTTAAATTTAAAATTCCCTTAATACCTATCATATTCATTTTACAGCATTAAGTCTCAGGATTACTGCAATGAACCCATTACCACATTGAAATACTATAAAAAAAAATGAACTATTCACAAATTTACATCATGACGCATGATCAGTTCAAAATTTTGCGAATATTAGCACTTGGCTTAGGGTTACTCACTTTCACTATAAAATTGGGTCTCCGTATTCGCAGGCGATCTGCGCTTCCCGTGAAAATGTGACATTCCGCTAATATATATTACTTGTGGCCGATGGGCTGCAATTCTGTGGCCCGCTTAAGAAAATATACAAAAAGATGATTGTTTTTATAGTAAAATAGAAAATATATATTCGAACTGATTATGCGGTAAGTACAACATCTGCCACTGAGAGAATTTTTCAAATTTGTGCACTAAATTGCTTTTGCGGCACATTAGAGGGTCGCGCCTCCCTGTTTGGGTAACATTGATATAGTCTGTAACACTCAGGAAGGTCAAGCTATACACCACCTAAAGAATTAACAAATTGGTTCGATAATTTCTGAGATTATCCCGAAAATATAAACAAATTACG